>CM051702.1:3364531-3409531 GCA_028022725.1 Lycodopsis pacificus
CTTGGCCGTGCTTGGCCAGCCCCATTATATAACACCATCTCTCTGCTGTAACTCCGGCTTGCCTCACAGTGATGGCACCCCTGGATGTGGATTTGTGTTTGTCTGTGTATGTACAAGCACACCTCTGGGTGTGTGTGTGTGTGTGTGTTTCCACGCAGTATGTATGGAGTGGAGTTGGGTTACATATTTAAAGCTTAATAATCTGATATAATATAATATTAATTAAGAAATCCCACCATAGATCTGCAGTGGCCTTGATCAAAATACCAAATCTCTCTCACAATTTAGAGGCTATGATCTCTAACTGATGCTGACCTCTGACCTCCTGGTGGAAAGGAAGTAAATTCTAAGGCCTTTTTTACTTAATTCCTAAAAACACTTTTTTTTTGGGAGATACTGGATTTGAGAATATAGAATGAGGTAGATGAACCAGTTATGCCACACACAATATCTACAAAACGTGCATGAACTTGCATGTTTATGTGCATATTTTTTTTTCGAACAGGGTCCCGGCCTGCAGGATGTGTCTCAGTGCTTTAGTGTCCACCGTTGCCCACTCTCCTAAATAGATCAGGTGCATGAATCCCATCTGACACACAGAGAGAGAGAGAGAGAGAGAGAGAGAGAGAGAGAGAGAGAGAGAGAGAGAGAGAGAGAGAGAGAGAGAGAGAGAGAGAGAGAGAGAGAGAGAGAGAGAGAGAGAGAGAGAGAGAGAGAGAGAGAGAGAGAGAGAGAGAGAGAGAGAGAGATCATGCGGCTTATCGTTGTCTTGTTTTGTCTCTTCTGCCTTTCTGCGCTGCTTTGATTAAAGGACATCAACAGCTTGTATGAGTGTAAAGAGAGCTGATGCAGGATAAATGGGGAACCTCTGTAATGACTACCAACAGGCAGGATCTTTACTACCTTAAACATCTGATTTGCCGCCTAGTCGTCTTTACACGGAGATTCAAATGGAACCGAATCTGATTCTTCACTGTTGGTAGAGCAATGAGGAGATAAAGTCTGTGTTGCACAAGTTGAAAAATCTGATTTGAGCAGTCACTGCAAATCATGCCAGTGAAGACATGAATTTCATTACAGATTCCCTCTGGCGTTTTTAGGAAGCGTCCCACGCGTTCCCCTCCGTGGGAAATGATTTTATAAATATCTCAGGGAGGGACGGCACATGAATATGTCTGAATGACCCAGTCTGGTATATCTAAGGGGACGTGTCAGGAGGTGTTTGTGTGTGGGAGTTCCTGTGGCATTCAGTGTGTGTGTGATTGATAAAAATGGCATCATCGCAGACTGGTATTACTAATACTATTACTGACTGCAATACACTGGCAGGAGCCCTGATGCCTTTGAGGAATTGTTCCTTGGCTCGGACACGAATGTCGGCCCGTCGCTGACGGATGATTAAGAAAAACTTCAGTTTAATAGAAAACAGTTCTGAGTTGAAACCATTTAACTGAAGCACAATGGACATAAAATGAAACGGTACCAACCGCGCTGACCTGCAGAAGTTGTTTTTCATACTGTACAGGAATGAATAAAAGTAAATTGCTTCTTCTTAGGGGAAGAAAATGAATCCTTTAATCTGCACTTACTATTACTTTTATCATCTTTTACAGTATCTTTAAATTGTCCATTAGTAGGAACAGCCTGAAGGACAGTTGGCGCAACCTCATAAAAGCTCTTGTGTTATTATCCTTTTAAACCTTGAAATTAAATGCAAGTTGTGGAAAAACTATTCTTGCATTAATAAGCGGAGTCACACATTTTGCAGTTATCTATTTCTGCACACTGTTCCCTTTCTCTGTTCTCTGTTATGCAATTGAGGTTTCGTCACACGCAGATGATGATCTGCGCCGCCATATTTCTGACTATTTAACACTCCTACGTTACGCATGTGATCTGAAGCAAGTGTCTAAAACGTCTCCCTCTTTACAGCGTTATGACCCAGGACCACAGGCCCATCTGATCGTTACCAAATCGGTGTGAAGTTGAAGCATTTATTATTCATTTAGATCTGGGAAGCTGTGCTCAGGTCAAAGGTCAAAGGTCCAGACGTCAGCTGCTTATAGATTGCGGCAGCAGAGAGAAATTAGACCGCAAAATTCACAGAGGTGTGTCAGGAGCTACTGAGCTAAATCATTCAGCTCACCCTTTGGGCTAATTTAAAGAGGGCTATCCACTCTGAAAGCTCTGTAATATCCTGTTTTTAATTTCAAACTCTGTCATTCAAACCAGCATATACTGCATGTCTCATTACCTGTAAAACAATAAGGTACCAGGTGTTTGATGAGTATTACCTCATCCAACTCCACTGTTTCTGTCTTTTTTCCATGTTTTCCATGAGAACAATTTAAATTACTTCCAAAACCTCCCAAAAATGTCCATGTCAGCAAATGGCAGATGGGATGAAAGCCTTGGTTTGGTGCAGCTTTTCTCATTTTAGTTCTGAAAAGTGTGATGCTCGGGGTCTGCTGAGACATTCTCCGTCTGACTGAAGGAGCGGAACCACATGGGACTTTACCTTTCATGAAGTCACAGCTTTCTCAGCTGGATTCTGCTCCACTTAGGCACATCCTTCCTTCCGTTCCTCTCTCACCATAAGTGAGCACTCTGGTGAAGACTCTCAGGCATATGGGGGGGGTGGGGGGGTGGGGGGGCCCTCTGCTCCACTGTGTGAGAGCAATGCGTTGAAGGATGGGATCAAGGTGATTAGACGAGGATTGTCTCTCTCAGCTGGGACAGGCTTGTCAACTTCTTCTCCTTTTGTCATCACAACTGAGTAGCAAAAGTTTAGAGCAGAGTATAAGCAGCATGGAGACCGGCAACAGTGCTTCATGTGATATTACTTATAAAGTAGTATTAGACTGTGATGCTCTGTTACTGTTTCCACACACCCTCATTATTACCTCAGTAAACATTGTAAACATGAGTTTATGTCTCAATCTCTAGTTTCAAGTCTTCTTCAATACAGCGTGATGTTCATTTAGTACATGATGGTCCATTTAGAGTCACACAGACCATAAAGCAGGGGATGCTTTAGGGCGGGGCTACACGGTGATTGTCAGGTTGCTACCACCGCGTTGTCCGCTCTGGGAGTTGTTGATGTTTTTGTCTTACGACTTTAATCCTTTCACAGAGTGTTTTCAGTTTATGAAAGTTAATTGTAACCTTTTTGGTCGCCTGCAAATGTCTTATTCAGCGTTCGGTTGTAGTTAGCTCCACCCTCTCGTGTCACTTCTGGTTGCAAAAAGCCAAGGTGACGGTGACTACGTCCACACAGTGTGTGTAAAAAGCAGAAATCAAACGGAGGGAAATTAAAGTATCTTACAGACTGGTGACTCACCATCATATGTTCTTTGTTGGGATTAGATTGGCAGTGTTGACATGCAGTACAGCGTTGCAGTACACAAAGCAAATCCTTCTGCTTTCCTGCTCCGCTCAAGTGCATCTTTTATAACTCGTCTACACTGAACTATGGAACGACCGCTGTCCGTGGTGCTGATCCTGAGATCCTCATATCAGGCTGAGATCAAATCTTGTGACAAATCTTACAAAGTAGCCCTAAAAATATTGTCTTTATTTACATAGCTCAAAATAGCCACGTAGACTAATGTGTACTCAAACAATGCAAACAATGTGTACTCATTGTGTTTATTCGATAGAACAGGCAATCTGCACACACACACACTCATGTGAAAGACAGCCAAAGGCTAAACTACAGCAGGCAGGCTGCTATACATAGCCACAGCAAACATTATCAGGATGTGAAACAATCTCCTGTGCGATGATGTTTTGCCTTTAAGCTCGCTCTCGGGACGGATGTGTTTAATGTCGGTTATGTATGCGTGTGTTTGTTAGCGCTATCTGCCAAACGTAAGAGCTGGAGAGAGGACAGGGTAAGCACATAGCCCGTACAGTGTGTCAGTGTTGATAACACCACAGAGGAAGAGAGGGAGGGACACGTGCAGACACAGACTCTGCAGGTCCCTGTGTCTGTTAGGGCTGGAAATAATCAACGATGAGTTCAGCGGAAGATGAGTGCTGACCCTGGATCACCTGGCCTTCTCCCTCCAGCTTCTCTCCCCCTCTCTCCCCTTCTCTCCCCCTCTCTCCCCCTCTCTCCCTGTCTCAGGAGAGCTTACGCAGGTCTTTTGTAACACTTGAGGGACACTTGCTCCTATTGGATCTCGGTCTCCCTGTCACTTAGCCAACACTTTGCTGCTGTGCTGAATTTTTTATCCGCAACAAATTTTCTCTGGAAACAGAAAATGCTGACTCGTGCTTTTCGCTAATGTTTGGCACGCTGGATATTAACCCACAACATCAGCCTCAGCGATCCGTGCTCACACATCTGTTGGTACAGTGTGTGTGTGTGTGTGTGTGTGTGTGTGTGTGTATGTGTGATTGTATTTTTGTCAATGACGTCTTTTGGGAATTCTATTTTTCCTCCGACACTTCCTCCTGTCCTCTTTTCACTTTCAGATAAGAGCATGCACCTGCAGCGGCAACAAGTAGAAGTGACACGAGCCACATGACATCCTTTCATGTTTAATTAGGTGAATATTGTTCCTGTGGGAGACACACTGTTTCCCTCCCTCGGATTCTTTAACTCTTGGCATTTTATTTCTAGTTGGGGAAAAAGTCTTTGTTCTTGCTTTCTAACAAAAACATTGGTGGCACTTGCAACTTTATTTTGCAATTTTTTACACACTATACTCTAGAATGAACATACTGTCTTCTTCCCTTGTTTGGGTACACAGACCTTCATCAGGTTACTTTGCACAACAATGAGAGACCATGTCTTAAACAGGTCGGTAGACCTATCAGGTTACAATACTAAAATGACATCACTCATTCAATCAACTATGATTAACATGAATCATTAACTTTACAAGATGGCACCAAAGGCCGACAGTAGGAACATGAAAACATATACATCATTTCAAATGGAGTTTTTTTGAAAATGGTTTCAAATGAACATAGAAACATAGAAACAAAGAAAAGCTGCCAAACCAAGATCAACGCTGATAACATATCGTTAGATTGTCTTCTCGGACAATAAATGGTATCAGAGAAATAAAAAGATCATGTCATCAAAATAATTTCAAAGAGTGAAATAGAGCTTTCAGCACCAGTTAGCGATACCCGAAATGAATAATAATATAATAACTAATACCCGAGTTCTCCAGACATTAATATATTGCTTTTTGTATCTATACTCGTATATAAAGTTCCACCTCTGCTTTAGGAATAGGTTATATCTCTGCCTCCATAAGGTTGTTCATATTGAGGCAGAGCAGTGAATGTACGTTGGGCCTGCTTGTCTTTTCTCAACGCCTCCTTCTGCCAGGCTTGGCTTCTTTGGGTGTAAGTAGCGAGTCATTACTATGACCGGATTATATTAGGCTTAGAAAGAAACCGTCTGCATTTATTCAAACTGATTTCAACGGGACCAGATGGCAATCTGCCTGCCTGTGCATTTATCTCTTCCTATTATACGCTCTGCCTCACTCACTCAGGCACACACACACACACACACACACACACACACACACACACACACACACACACACACACACACACACACACACGACCAAACGTGCAATAAAACTCCCTCATTGAGTGTTTATTCACACCACCCTACATTTCCCTCAACTCCAATTTTACCTTTTCTGCAGCTACTCTGACCTCAGAGTAGCTGCATGAAGACGTACCGGAGGCACTGAAGGGGAAGGGACAGTGGGGGGGGAAGGGAGAAGCTGCCAGAAATAACAACGTGTGGTGAGATGAGAAGGGGAAACAGGAGCAGGGTAGAGGGAGCAGATTGACAGGAATAAATAAGGCAGAAAGGTATTCAAGAGAACTAGTCACCAGAAGTCATAAGTGCGTCTCCTTTTTTAAACAAGCATCTAAGAGCATAAACCAGAGCAGAAGTACAGTGCAGAAACAAACTAATACAAATACAATTAGTGCAACAAACTAATATGAATACAATAAGTTAGTTGTGAGTTATCAGAGTGTAGGAATCAAGCAACACTGGACTCCTTTACTGTGCAGGTCAGGAATGTTCAAAGAGTAGAAATAATCCAAAGGAGGAAGGCGATTGTGATGAAGGACAGGAGATTAACAGGCCCAGGGATAAAAGGAAGGTGAGAGGAGAGAGGAGGGAGATATTAAAAGAACATATGAGGGGATAAAGGGATAAAACATAAGAGAGGATGGGAGGGATGAGAGCACGAAGGTGAGCCGAAGAGGGGAGGAGGAGATAAGACGGGAGAAGGGAAAAGAGGGAGAGCAAGGAGGAGTGAAAGGAGTCGGTCAAAAAACAAGGAGGACAAGAAAGGAGGTGAGAGACGAGAAGACAAGAAGGGCAAACAGAGGGAGAGGAAGAGAGACGCAGAAAGAGAATCAAGAAGAACATGTTTAACATTTAATCGGATTTTGGCAAGAAGAGCAATAATCTGTCTTTTTGTCAGATGAATTATGCCAGGATTCCATTTTACTACCCCTAATCTGTCTTCAACCCAATAATAAACTGTCTGCCAGCACAGGTTCGTATTCGCAGTGTCTCATTTCAGATAAGGCGGCACAATAGGGTTGACAAATAGGACTTGTTTTTATTTATTTATTTACATACACGCACGGAGAGAGAGATGCTTCTGTGTCCTGCTCAGTTGAGATCATGTCCTAGCAGCTCGGTATCTCTCCGATTGAAATAAACTGTAATTGGAAAGAAAGAGCAAGATGAACGGATGATGTGTGGATGCGACTGGCTACGGCGCAGCGTGTTGTTAATCGGCATATGCATGCTATGATCTCCAGATAACAGAGATTACACAGCGACTTAGCCTGCGTGGCCACTGTGACCCTGCTAAGCCATGCTAACTCTTACAGCTAATAGCCATTAACCCACTGCCTGTCTGCTTCAAGCTGTGCTGTGTGTGGCAACTCCTCCTTTCTCTCACTCCCTCAAATGCACTTTTTTGCAACCTCCAAGCAACCTATGCTCTCTCTTGCTTATTTCCATCTCTGCTAACCACCGAAGCCAACCCCCCCCACCCTCAGCGGAGGTGTCATGCCTTCTTCGGCACGTGAGCCGAAGCCCTGCAGATGTCTGCGTTCGATGCTGCTGAAAACTGGGTCACAGAGAGGAGGAGGAGGCAGGGAACTGCAAAAGAATGGACGAAAGTGAAGGAGAGTAAAAGAGAGTGGAGAGTGAAGGAGGGAACGCACAGGACGAACGGAGAGCAAAGAAGAGCGAGCACCATGTGCTGGACGAGTGAGAAAGAGAGGAGATACTGGAGAAAGATATAACTTAAGTAAGTTGGCCAGTTGATTTACATACTGTGTATATTATCAGTGTATGCAGTGGGTAACATCACATGGAAACCAATTGCCTCCTGGAACTGTAAGAAAATATATTAGTGGCTAAAACCTGCAAAAACACTGGTAGGGTTTTGAATATAATTGGACCACCAGGGGCCAACAGCCAACAGGCTAATTGGAGACACAACACACTTCTCTCTGCAGGTGGGCAGGATGGAGAGCAACCGAGTCACAACAAAGGGAACAATACGTCACCGCCTGCTGTGTAGAGGGAGCAGCGGTCTGTCAAAATGTGAACATGAATCAATCATTCACCCAATACAGTGGACATGACAGGGTATTAACTTGGTTAATACTGATCCATTACGAGACCGTAACACAGGAGAGAACTATAAACATAGCACAGAGTCAGAATCTGCCCTTAAAGCATCTATGCTGAAATTTAATTCTGCAGTCGCGGGCCCAATTATACGACGTGGACTGTGCTGTGTCCGCCAGTGCTCCGACTGAAGGCCGGAATGGGCTGGTCGCTGCAGGGAAGCCCAGCTGGAGTCGGAGCTGAAGGAGTTTCTGGTGAACCTGCAGGATTTCATCTGATGTTGCACAGAATCTGAATCGGTGGCACAGATGACGAGCATGAAGAATAACTCTACAGCAAATATTATGTAGGTCATGAAAAGGCATCAGTATCGAATTGAGACAGTTTCATAACCAGTTAACATTTCCTCAAAGTAACATGAATGAATAGACCTCGAACAATTGACGTATGAGCTTGGGGTTAATCCCCTGTTCCATTCTTAGCAACTCCGAGCAATAAAACTGCCTCCAAAACTGACACGACATCTGAGTTTTACCAATTTGAGAGCTTTTCCAACAGCATAATCTACATTAATTGTACATGTGCATCAGGAAACGGGGGCTATAGCAGAACGCACAAGGCTCCAGACACGTTCCACAGGAAGTTTCCTAGAACTCTCTGTGAATGGACCAAAAGCTATGATTTAATTGCTGTTCTATAGAAACGCTGTGTTGAGTCAGAGCTGTGTCTGTATGAGGAGCAGCAAATAGAAAGAGGACATAAGACTAATCTTACCAAACTCAATTTGAGATGACTTCCCGAAGGATTCTAAAGTTTGTAAGTGCTTTGTGGTTCAGAATTGATGACTGCACTGCATCATTTAGGAGGACATGTTACAACTATATAGAATTTTGCAGCCACAGACTTGCACACAAACTCAAAACACTCATTCCAAGACACAACCCTCCACACGCACGCAGACTCACGCACGTTTCGAGCCCATTACAGTGATAGATTGCAGTGGCACTGACGATGTCTAAATGCATCCGCGGGCCTTATTCTGAGTAGCACCGACTCTGAAGATCCACACACTTCATCATCACCACCATTTACATAGGCGACTTAAATGACTCCATTAAAACACACAAACACGTGCACCGTGTGCACACACAGAGAAAAATAAATGATGTCTGAGTAATATAGGTGGTCATTCAGCACGCACAATGAAGGGAATCAGCTACTTTACAGGCACATGTGCTCACAGGTGTATTTGGAGATTTGATTTACAGTCGTAATCATTTTCACTTTCAGCCAATGACTCTTGGTGTGCCAAAAGCGTCTGATGGATATGAACACTCAGATGCCTTCTCTTGCTCTCCATTCATCCATTCATCCATCCATCCACGGCTCAGAATTTACGGACACGGGCTTTTAGCTAATGCCCGTATTCAGAACGACTTCCAATCAGTGCAGCAGCAGAGGAGTCACGATCGGGTAAGGAAAGGAAAGAGTTAATGGATAAATTAACACAAGCTGTGTTTTTAACTCTCCATCTATTGTCAAGGAACGCAGCATCCACAAGCAACTAGGGCTTACGTCTCCCTTATCGCTCTTCCTGGCTCCATCGATCAATCATGCCACCCATCCATTCTTTATTACACTTCGCAATCATTCTTACATCCTTTACGCATCCCCTCCCGACCCTTCCATTCTCTCCCCTTGTCAATTCTCCTTCCTCTCTTTCTCTTCATTTATTCACCCCTCTGTCATCTCGTCATCATTTAGCATCCGTTTTCACTCGTTCTCTCTTTTTTGATATAATACACTTCCTCTCATTGTGAAAGAAACTGTGACAGATTAAAAAAAAGTTAGAGTTTCAGGGAGGAGGGGAAGGAAAGGAGGAAGGCTATAGGAGGCAAAGAGGATACTTAAGATATGAAGATGTGGTAAAAAACAGGCAACATCTTGAATAAGATATCGTAGAAAATAGACAAAGACAGAAGGAAATATACAACTCGGATACAAGGGAATGGTTGCGTTATGAATAACGACAGGAGGAGGGTGGAGGGATTGGGATGGTAAATAATGATCCAGTCTCAGAGAGAATCTGTGTAATTAATGAAGGAAGGAAAGACAGAGAGAGGAGACGGAGGGAAAACAAAGAGTAGATAAATCACTCTAAACAGAGAATGAGGAGGGAGGGGAGAGCAGCGACAACAGAGAACAACCTCCAGTGTGTGCGCCATCATTGACTCCAGACAATATGTTCACACATCTGGATGTGAAGAATAAGGATGAAGTGAGCACTTCACCGTCAACGTCAGTGTTTCCTCTGTCATAGTGTTTGTGGACTGCAGTGAATAGACCGCAGCTCCCGTTCATGAAGCACAAACTAATGAGGTGGCTTTAAAGTCCACTTCACCCAAATTGCAACAAAACATTTTTTCATTTATCTCTAGAGGTGTATGACAGAACACAACGCCCGACTATTATTCCGATAAAAAGCCACGTTTGTTGGGTTAGGTTACTGTTTTGAGGAAATGCCGGATTCTGATTATTTAAAATGAAATTGTTAATGTAACCCTTTCATCCCAAACACCTCAAATACGACTGTGCTCTGGTGTGTTTGGTCCCTTTCTTTTCACCGACTGTCTCTCCCATCTTCTCTCATCTCCGCTGGCTGATTTACGTTGTGCCACTTTGAGAACGGCCTCTTTAAGCCTTTAGGAATATGGGTAGTATCATTTTATTCCTGGGCTGTTAAATGTGAGTGAGAGAGCTTGTCAAGCTGTAACAACTGGCTCAAAGACAGAGAGGGAAATGGACATATTGTGGGCCAGTGGCCTTTTGGAGTATTTATGGCCATGAAGCGTTGTGTTTATAAAAGACGGTAATGACTATAGAGCTTCTGGCTTTTACAAATAAAAAAACCGATATTAACATGCTGCAGTCTAGTGGCCTTGTGGAAGATCAAGAGGCTTGAAATGAAAAGCTAAAGGAAAAGTCAACAGCAGAGCAAACAATATGGTTTGCGGCGTATGTGTTTTTTTGCTCTTGTGTACACGTGAGCACGTCACAATGGGCCGGTCTCTTGAAGGACCTATGTTCATGCCAAGACCCCCAACACAAGGGTCCAGCTGGTGGTTGATGACACATCTTCTGAGACTACAGTCGGGCTGACCTGCAAACCTCCTCATTACATTTTAAAGAATATGAATTGTGTTGTGTTTTCCCTGCACTGCCAAAGTACTCTACTGACAAACCTGGTGCAGCGAGACTCGGAGGCTGGACGGACCTGAAGCGTGTGACAGTCCACAGTGCAAACCTATGAGTAGAGTCGTCACTTGCTCGTCACATGAGTAGTAAGTCAATCAAGTTAACGTCAACCACGCTCTCGTCCTAAACCTAACTAAGTGGTTTTGCTGCCTGAACATAACTTCCTGTGAGGACAGAAGTTCATTTTATAAAGACACAATGCATGTAACGAGCATATATGGACATTCCGCCACTGACACGTGCTAAACTTACGCTAGAAGGATGAACATGTTTATAACAACTACACAGATATAAATATAAAGAATCACAAACAGTAAAACTCAGAAGAAAATGGAAATTTCTAAACAAGAGTAAGTGTGACGGAGAGGAGAGAGAGCTGCAGGGGAATGAGAACAAGAAAGAGGTTTTTTAAAGAAATTGTTTGGGAAGGCACGAATCAGGAGGGAGTGCCAGGCCCACTGTGGGTTACCCACACAGACAAGAGACATTATGGACAATGAAAACTGGAGATTAAAATGAGCTATACAGCTGTAGGGCAATTAAAAAATCTATTTAGTCGTAGTTTTAAGCGGTACCTTACTAATGTGACTTCATTTATTGATGTTTTTTATCACAGAGCTGGCTATTAAAGGGCAACTAACTTTTTGTAGAATGATATTAGCCTCATTCACTACCGTCAGGGATAATGTTGTTCAGTGTACAGAAAGCCTTTCAGGCGTGTAGGGCGAGTGTTCACAACATAAAACATGTTGTATGAATATTTTAAGCACGTTTCAAGAGCGAGCGCTTTTCTCAGACGCATGAATCTACCGAGGTTTAAAAGGGAATCGTAAACGTGTGATCTGTAACTGAGCGTTTCCAGAATCCCATCGACGAAGCTCTGTGCTGAAATCCGAGCGGGTATATGAATGTGTGTTGACGTGTTTGTGTGCGATCGTGAATTTGCATCAAATATTCCTCTCGCTGCTCACTAAGAACACATAAATGGGGAGGTGTGTGTGTGTGTGTGTGTGTGTGTGTGTGTGTGTGTGTGTGTGTGTGCCCGTGCCCGTGCCCGTCTTTGGCCAGCTATAAAGACAATGGCACCGTCGAGGGCTTTTCTTGGCAGACTGACAGAAACACTGATGGCAAGTGATTGGATAAACCATGCCTGCAGGAGACACACACACACAGAAACGCACACACTTCCATGATCCATTCTCGCCGATGCAGCACCGTTTTTTCACTGACCCTGATTTCATGCTTTCACTCCGATTGGACGCGTCACTCATCGCTCTGCCGATGCTCGCTTTTGATTGGCTCACTGTAAAGGTTGTTGGTTTCATAGTAAAGGGTCAGGCTTCGAGACTGCGATTGATGGATGCTAAAGGCCCACACAGGGTGTGAGGCTGGTGTGTAACTTTCTGTGACAGGCGTGACGTATGGGGCCATGGTTGACCGTACACACACACACACACACACACACACACACACACACACACACACACACACACACACACACACACACACACACACACACACACACACACACACACACAGAGTGACTAATGTGCTTCTCAGAGCAATTGACTTACTGCAGCTTTCCTATCGCCGTCCATGTAATGGATGTATTGACAGATAGAGATTGCGAGCCTGTGTGTGTGTGTGTGTATAGACATGCATGCATATGCATATAGATTTGTATCAGGTCTTGGATTAAGGTGCTTTTGTCGATATATGTGAGAGCATGCAGGACAGGAGTTCAGGCCAAATGTCAGAGCGAGAGGTGGAAATGAACGAGGTTTTAAGATCTTGATCCATATCAGTCAGCAGCTGCTCTGTTCTTCATCACTCACACACACAAAACATATCAAACGCTGCTTCATCCCCATTAAACACTGAGACTCACACCCCAATGTCAGGAGCACACAAACGAATGCATACAGTTGTATGATGACATGTACAGCATCACGCTGAAGCGCATATGCCAGCTCACGCACCCATCATGAAAACAAGTCATTAGCCAATCATCAAAGCGCGTGCAGGAACAGATCCAGTACACAAACAACATCACTCATGCCCACAACAGTGTCAGTGATGTAATCACGGACACATCCGCATCATTTATCGAGCTTACTGTGCCCGATGACAGACTGCTGGAGGCAATCGCAGCTCTCGCTCATACGCGCGCATTTCTGGACTCTGTAATCTTTCAAGTCAAATCCCTTTTATTGACCACGGAAATGATCTCAGAGTAAAGGCCCGAGGGTGCTGGTGTGCGAGTAGGCCTGTGCACGTGCCCACAGTATTAACCCGCTCTCACCCGGTTACTCTCCACATCCCCTGAGTTACACGCAGGATTGTTGACGTAAACATCCCCCACATCACAGGGCTTGATGTTCAGCTGAAAATCAAACATGAAGGCGTGTCAGTCTTGCTCAGTGTCTCATGGACTTCCGTTGATTCATGTTATTACAAACCGAAAGAGGTTTGTTGGGTTGAGATCACATATTTATACTCGTGTAATCTACCAGCAGTTTGCGCTTGCATCCATTGGTTTGGTTTTCACGAAGGACGCTTCCTTGAAGCAAAAGTCGGGCGAACCCTTTTTATTGGATAACCCTGCATTGCATTGCATTGCCCTCTGCAGTGGCAACCCCACTGTGCTGCCTGAATACTGCATACAGTATATTTTGATACCATGATTTCTTGTTCACGGTTTGGTATGTTGGGATGTTTTATTTTTATTTCAATGAACTCTAAGAAGAGGATCAAAAGCCATAAGCCTGTAAAATTCAAGGCACCCAAAGATATGCTCATGGTTAATATGTAGCGGATAACACAAGGCAACATGTGAGTATTTCTCCAGAACTATGCACACAGAAAACAGCAACAAAGTCACATATTGCTCAAAGATTTATGCTTGGAGAGCTGTCACGGTTGGTGACGTATAAAACAGGAACTGGACCCAAATTCAGACAGTAAAGGAGGCAGCGGAGCAATTTCAGTTATTTAGTACTGAAACAGGCGTACAGAGTCCAAATGAAGCAGTAGGTCTGGCAGACAGGCAGCAAGAAAACCCAAAGACCGGAAATAAGGGAAACAACTCACTGGAAAACGTGACACTATAACAAGGAACACTTGGTGAAACCAAACACAAGGTAAAGGACATGACCACGAGACACAGATGCACGAAGACGAACTGGCAGGAAACAAAGGAGTGCGGCTGGTATGTGAAGGACTGATGGGGGAAGTGAGGACAGGTGAACAGGAGGTGACCAATAAAGGACAGGTGATAAAGGGCAGGCAATCAAAACGCTCTCGGAAGCACACAGGAAGTGAAGTAATCTGAAAGGAGGCGTCTGTTGCTCTGACTGTTAAACGCTTGGTGCGTCGCATACTAACCCTCGAGGGTGCAGTGTTCAGCTGAGGGGCACTGACTAACCGATGGTATTTGATGAGTTGGGTTATTGTATGATATCATATCCTAATATGTCTGTATTTGTTGCACCAGTTGCAAGTGACTGCAGCTTTAGTGAGTGTGAATGTGAGAGGTGTGTGTGTGTGTGTGTGTCTCTTTGTTAAGCTCTCCCATGTGCCTGTAAGTTGAAAGCAGTGGTTTGGTGACCGTGTTCCCCCTCGATCCCTCTTATCTCTCCTCTCCCCTCTGCTCTAACCTTCATCCCCATCTCTCTGCAGCCCTACAACCCATCTTCTCCATTTCTCCTCAAGCCCTCCATCCGTTTATCCAGATTCCCCTCCGGTCTCCCTGCAGCCCCCATGTCGCCCCTCCCCAGCTTCCCCAGCTTCCCCAGCCTCCCCAGCCTCCCCAGCCTCCCCGCCGCCATGGGGCATCGGGCTCTACCATCACACTGAGAGGGGTGCCTGCTCCAAAACGATCACGCCTCGTTTATTTCACGGCCTGCTTTGTGTTCGCACCGCACCGAAGCTTCAAGCTGAAACGTATTTAGTTTAGTTCGGGTTAGTTCATACAACAACTACACAGTAGCTTGTTATTATGAATTTCACCAGGTACTTAAAGACCGAGACAAACGTTGAGTGATTTTTACTGGCAACTTTATGTCACCGGATGCTTTACGCTGCATGACGTTACATCTGTAGCTCACCTTTAGTTTTTTCTAACCAAGTAGTTGTGTTGCCTGAATCTACCCGCCGCCGTTTCACAGCGTTAGCCACGCGCTAACCTTCAGCGTCAAGGTACTACGCTAGAGGCCAAGTAGGACAAGTAGGACAAGTAGGGATGAGATCACATCGTAGTTGCAAATGCTGTTTCTCACAAAGGAAGGTGGTCGTGACTTCTGTTTCCAGTTTTCCTATTTGACGATATTATGGTTTTTATATTGTTTTGGTGCAGTCGTTTTGAGCTGGTGACATTTTCTTCCACTGCAGTGGCAATAATTGCAGATCCTCAGGCTGAGTATTAGTTGGCTTTATAAAAAAAAAAAAGGCTATATTTCGAAGCACCTTTCTCCATGCGCCCACACCTCACTCACAGTGGCCAAAAGGCACAGTTGTACTCACATTTGTGAAAAATAATGAAGACATGTCACTCCTGAATTATTGTGATTTTTTTTTCCATCTAATTTAAAATGTCCATGGGCATTTCAGGTGGAAAATAGCCTTTCTCTTTCAAAAGAATTATGTTGCATCGCCAATTTAGTAGCATGAGCTGCATCTGTCACCCGTTCTGTCCCTCACATACCAGCTGTTCTGCTCCCAGCGGTGTGAGTACAGATCCAGAAACAGGCCAGTGCACCCAGTGAGCTATCCCAGCATCGAGTCAGCTCACCTGGGTAGAAGCGGTGCCTCTTCAGCCTCTCTCTCTCGCTCATCAGCTGCTGTTTCTTATCAGCTTCCTCCAGCTGCCTCAGCTGAACATGCTTTTAGCTCCACTCTAACTCACCTGCAGGCATGTTGTCTACAGGGAAGAGCAGCGGAGACGAGAAAGACACGGACTTGGCTGGCGACTGGGTCCTAAATACACGTTTGTGCGTACGTGTATATTCATGTCGCTGCTTTGAGTGTCACAAGAGAAGGTTGAAACAGCCTGACTGACAGTTCCTCTCATCCAGTGGTGGTCTAAGGCTGCTTCAGTGGGAAACACTGAAGGATTACTCACCTGCGTTTCACTTTCTTTTACTCCTCTCGTGATGATTGAATTGATACGACATGTTTTTCTTGATGTGAACAGAGACTGATGAATAATCTACAAGAAGACATGAATTGTGTATTATTTTAGGTTGTAACTCACAGTGGAATGAGCACAACATGAAGCCCTAAATGGATTGAGCATGTTCTTCAGATTTCTAAATGATCGGAGATTCTTTCTTTCTTGAAAATAGAAAACTTTTAATGTTGATCTTTCCATGATGGCATTGTCCCAAATAGTACAATTACAGAGAGTGACGTAACTATTTAGAATTATTGTCACGACAGATATCTTGTATTCCATTTGCATAATGTTTTGTAAGTTTGTGGGAGTCCGCTTATAATATCCCATTACCGGGGGTCCGGTAATGGGAATATTGAACTTTCGAGGATAACGTAAGAGAAACACATTTTAGATCCCCCCCCCCCCCGAGCATTATAGCCCCAATTTACTGGATTTGTTCTTTCGGTAAGATGAAAAGAGACGGAAAAGATGATGTGGAAAAGATGAGGAGAATAATAGAACAGAGGCAAAATGGAAAGATGGGGAAAAAGCAAAGGTTACAATTTGAAAATGACAGTAAAGATAAAAGAGATCGTTTGAGTGTGGAAGGGGAACAAAAGTGGTCTGGCTTTGGCAGGTTTACAAAAATGGAGAGGCAGTTATATATTGCAGGAAGCGATAAAATGGAGGGAGAGACTGTATGAAAGGAAACAGACAAGGTGCTTCTGAGTATTCAATTATCTGTGACATCAGTAATGAGCTGTTTAATGGTTATCTGCTCAATATGGTGATCAATACCCCCCCCCACGTGCATTTAAGCACTAATGTGTGAACATGGACACTATTACGCTTTCTGTAAATGTCATGACCAGATGAAAACTGATTCTCGCCCCAAAAGCATCAATGACACTCAGACACAATGAGTGTCTAGTTAGAACACGACAGAAACACTCAGGATTTGGATTTTGAGTGTTTGTACTGCGTCTAGTACAGAAACGTGTACATTTCCGCCTGCAGCACGCTCCGTACGCTCCGTACAGACGGTGATGTCGCCAGGAATTGCCAGACCAGGGAGAGAAGGTGACGAAATCGCCGCCTTTCTGAAGAGTCGGTGTATGTTAGTGGTGGGAGGAAAGAGGTGCGGAGGCTTACATGAGGCGTTTTCGTACCATACGGTTCTGGGGAAAACAACATGCCTTCGAGGGCTGAAGGGATGTAGCCGTCCCGCATGGCTCACACACAACCTCCAGCTGGGAGATCGACTAGCGGCTCTTTCACGATGTTCCACTCTCTTAGCTGTTTTTTTGGTAATATAAGAATAAATAAGTGACTCTGTTACATTTCACAATAAAAACATACGGAAAATAGCCTTCACGAAAGTACCTTTTGTGACTTTGGTTTGAATCGTTCGTCGGTCAGAGGGTGGGTCTTGTGCTACTGGGTTATCTGTTGTTCTACTGGTTAGCTCGCAGCGGCTCTCACTCTCTCTTTGGCTCACAAACGAGTTAACTTCTGTCGTGTGTCTTCAGTGTTTTCTTCCATATTTTTCGTCCATATTTTAAATGCCGTCGCTGGTTTTGCGAATGTGTTCGACAAATCACTGCACGCTTACATCACAGTTCCTCTTGTGCTGGGAAAGCCGCCTAAGAAAGCCGCTGCATCGTGCTCCAGTTCGTGTTGATTTACAGGTCAGCGAGTAACCTTTCCTTTTGTTTGCGCTGTGACAAAAGTATCCACATTGAAAGGCGAGACGCAGAACATGGTGACGAGCTTTTTGGATTCTCATCATCACTGCAAGAGGAGCACTCATGTTGCTGCAGTTACGAAGTGAGTTTCCATCTGTTTTATGAACATTTTAAATGTGTGCATAATGAAAGATGAATGGAAATGCCAGAAACGTTTTTTTTCAAAAAAAAGGCCTAAATGTTGTGGAAGCAATTTAGTTTTCCTCGCCTCTCACTGTGTATCCCTTCAACCCTCGCTTCTCTCTCTCTCTCTAATGGAGGTACTCAGCATGGGTAGCGTGTAAGCAGTGCGGAGAAGTGTTGGTTCTGTATTCAATTAGCCGCGTCTGCCCGGGAACAAGTGAACCGCCCCAGCCCCTACCGGCCTATCCACAGAGAGAGAGAGAGAGAGAGAGAAGCCTGAGGAAAGGGCGGGGGTTAATCACCAACGCTTCAGTACTGTATAGATTTGTATGTCATCATTTTAAAAGTGTCTCTCATTATTTCTGCATCAGCCACACCTGTTTGTTTGCTCATGGAGTCCATCCAGCGCTGGAGCCTCTGAGGGTGTGTCGGCCGCGTTAGTGTGTTGACACATTGCCAAGAAGAGGAACAGATAACTTATAGATCACTATTCTCTCTGATTCATTAAACTGCAGCCCTGCTCATTCCTTATAGCAAACACGATACCACCTCTGTTTACCTTTCCCTCTCTCTTTCTCTCTATGCCTCCCTTCAATCTCCCTCCCCCCCCCCCCCCCCTCTCCATGCCAGCCTCTCCGGCTGTGTTTCACCTTCCGTCTGCTTCTCTCTCTCGCTGCTCTTTCCATCTGCATCTTGCTGCCGCTCTTTCCTTCGACTCTCTATCCTAAGTGTACTGATGATTCATTATGGATCACTGTGCACTTAGTGTTTCACACTTCATCACGCTGGATGTCGAATCACATTTTCCCCTTTCAGAGCGAGAGAGCAACATTTGGAAACAAATATTTGAACACAATGCGCAGTCCGCTGAAAGGCAACACAGGCACTCTGAGTGTGTGTGTGTGTGTGTGTGTGTGTGTGTGTGTGTGTGTGTGTGTGTGTGTGTGTGTGTGTGTGTGTGTGTGTGTGTGTGGAGACCTGATAGGATTAGAAATCAGCACGGGAGACTCCACCAATTTTGCACATAAAGGTCAGTTTACTCATCTTGGCGAACACTGCTCATCCTATAATAACTGTTGTGTTACGGCCTCTGTGGCGCTGGAGGAATTCTTTCCAGTCTGAGAAGATGAGCTGTACCATGCTGGAGACCACAGCTTTTAAAAAGAGAAAGCCCTTACTAACCTGGGGCATGGACACGGGCATTCACCCGTCAGGGAAGGTGTAGGAACAACAGCTGTTAGGATCCAGTGTTTTTGAAACGTGACCTCTGCTCTGCTTCAGTTGTGAGCATTGTCTGTACCTCCCCTCCCTCCTCCGACTTCCCTTCCCATCTTCATCGAAGTGCAAAACTAAATCACTGTCGTAGCTATTTAACATTTTGACAGCAGTGTATTATTATACATTCCTGAAGGGATGTCTCAACAGCAGATGAGAACTGGTCAAGGCTCTTACCCATATTAACATATTGTTCATATAGATTCTGCTTTATTCTCTTTAGTTTCATAAAGGAGCTCTATTGTTAGACGATCGCTGAAAAATGTCAATAAAATTGAAATATAAAATGAATGCTTCTGTCTTTGAAAACAAGGTGTTCATGATTGTGCGGTGTATAATTTATAATTTATAATATTTGCCTCTCAACATTTTAGTTTAAAAAAAAAGATGTTTCTTGGGGTGAGAAACATGTGACATTCCCCCCAAATTCTCCTCCCTTTTAGCCTCTAGAAGTCTCTATTAGAAGTCCAACACAGCGTTACATTATTCACGTCTCTCTGCAGGTGTTTCAGGAGATAAGTGGACCTTGAGTTGTCTAATACCTTCCTAACCTTCTCCCTCCCATCCCTCTTTCCATACTGTACCTTTCCTTTAATCTCTTCGGCTACAGATACATCCACCTCCGCCTGCTCCAGCTGCTCATTCCTCCTTTTCATTATTCTTTATCTTTTCACATTTGCCACCTGGAAATTTGCATGGTCACAGCGCAGTTGCAGGATTCCCTGGAACTTGAATCGACGTTACTGTTCTACAGAACTTCATCATCTTGCAGCCTCGCCTTGTGGGATTCCAAGATAGTCAGAAATCATCATTTCATTGCAAGGTTCATGTGATGTTAGTGTTTCAGGTAAGAGTCGTCACAGAACTATTAAAAAAAACACTTTAATTACAATTCATTCACACTGACACAGATATCATTTATGAATGTATTAAACTCATCAACCGTTTAAAAACACATATTTTACATTTGTGATTTCAACACTTCTTTGCACTGTTTATTATCCTGTGATGTCATTGAATGTGTGCACTGTACATAAACAACAGATGCCAACATGGCGGCTTATCAGAGACTTCCTCCAGACTGTGGGAGTGGAGAGGATGGAATGGCCGGCCATTGTGGCCGTGTATGGTTCTTCCACACGCTACTGAGGCTCCTGTTTGTCAAATGAATACATTGTTAAATTGCCAACAAGTCTTGTTTCTTCAGACTTCAATCACCCGATCCGCCAAACACCACCAAACAAGAGTCAATGGCAGAATGAGCTGTTTGGCATCGGCAGAGAAGATTTGGCACATTTTTCATGGGCGCAGCCCACAGACTCCGCTCCGCTGCTCATCCCACAAATACACGTTCCTTACAAATGTGTCACCGTTTAAAAGGGAAATAAACAGCTTTCCAACGGTGTAAGATTTATTGCCAAGAATAATGTTCATGTTAACCATGTTTTCCATTTTATGTAAGGGACAGAGGAAGTATTAAGAAATGTTCCATTTTTTAAATATCCTTTTTGTAATATGATGTAAATTACTGTGAAATCAAGAAGAAAATTAAGAATTGTATTCTTTGATATTCATGTAATAATGTAGCTCTATGTAAACGTCCACCTTTGTGAGTGAATTGATGTTCGGCTGGCGGTTTTAAAGCTCATTGGTGCACACCTCTTTGGTATCTCTCCCTTCTCTCGCTCCATGCGCCTCGCTGCTAACCAGGTGCTTTGAGAGATAGCTAACCTTGTACGCTCTGCTTTTATGTCATTGCCAAACTCATTTCTACCTCCAACTTCCTCTCCCCCTTCCTCTAAATGTTTCCACTCCTCTCTCCCCCTCTCTATCGTTCCCTTTCTTCCCCTCCCTCCCTCTCTCTGCCTCTCTGCTCTTCTCCACTCTCTCTCTCCATCACTCGATCCTTCACTTTCCAGTCTGCTCTTTCCTCTTCCCCCGTCCTCCCCTTTTCCTTCCCTGCTTGGCTTTCCCATGTGTTTTATCAGTAATGCTGGTTTGTGTTTCATCTGACAATGCTGGGCTTTTGCAGCGGTGGCCTGCTTACCATATCAAAGGCTGCGACGGCATGATGAAGATGCTCGGATGAGGCAAGGGATCCTCACGGAACAGGAGAACGTATGCGTGCTGCATGCGCGAGTGCCAACGTACACTAATGCCGGTTTGTGAGCAGCTAGTTGAAATAAGTGCCCTTGTTTATGTACTCTACGCGTGTTCATGCATACCTCTTTACAGTGTCAGCATCAAAGAGAGCTTTCTTTCAGACTTCACAATGAAGGGTTTTAAGCTCTTTGAAAGGGCTTGCACACAGCTTGTCCCAGAGAGAAACAGGTCTAACTACAAGTGTAACTCATATTGACCGCACAGTCAGCCATAAAAGAAGATGATCAAAGATCTCTCATTAACTTTGCAATTAGTATTAGCCTGATGAAGCCCTGAGCAAAACGCGTTGCTCATGCTGATGTTTGCTGCTTGATTATCTGCCTTTATGCACCGAGTGTGTGTGTGTGTGTGTGTGTGTGTGTGGTCATTGTCCCTTTTCTTCTGAATGAAACACTTGTTCAATTTACAAAGTGCTTCACTGTGAACTTCGCCAGTAACTGTGCAATTTAGTTTGAGTAGCAAGAAGCTAATCCCAGAAGCACTGTGTGTGTGTGTGTGTGTGTGTGTGTGTGTGTGTGTGTGTGTGTGCGTGTGCGTGTGTGTGTGCGTGTGCGTGCGTGTGCTTGTGGTTTGTTTAGCGCTCTTCTATCAAGAAGGAACAAAGAGCAACAAGGGGGTGATCAAGGCTGATCAATAGTCCTGATTGTGAATTCACAACGATTCTAAGCCGAGGTCACGCTTACCAACTCAAACACACACGTGTGTGTAATCGTGTGTGTGAGGAATGTTGTCCAGTGTAATCATTACGGTCAATAAAGGTCAATCAAGCAATTCTGTCCTGAGAGGACCGTTCATCAGTCTGTAGCACCAAACAAAGAACAGATTTTAAGACAATATATTATTCATTTCCAATCACAGTGGACGAAACGTGGAAATGTTTTTTTGTTATTTCAGAACAAAGTATTTTGTCAAACATCAACAGGTTCTTGTGAGTGAGATGCTTTAAGTGTTTGTAACATCTCAACAGTAAGAAATGACAGAAGACTCTGTTTTGCATGCGTATTTAGCTGCAAGAGCGGCTACAAAGTTATCGATTATTGGATGGGTTGACATGGAATTTGGTAAGTTCCTGGTTTCTAAACATCATATCTATACACTGTTGAGGATCTCCTGAGCTTCCCGCTATGCCACCAGCAGGTTGACATTTGTCTCAACAACTTTGGGACTTTTGGTATATACACTGAAGCTATTCATGTTCCCAGCAGGTAAACGTTTCAGCTCATCCGGTACTTTGTACCACATACGCTGCACCTGCAAAGTACGTCCCCATCAGCCCCAGATCTCCGTGATCAGCGCTATTTTGTCAGATCTCTCCACACATGACGTTATTAAATCTTAAAACTGGCCGAACATATTGATCTTTCTGCCTACTAACACTGCATACACGTCTTTTCAACACGTCCATACTCACAACATGATGAAGCCTTTCACTGCAACCGCTGTGGGTGAAAAAACAGCTTTTGACCTCAACTTCCATCCATTTCACCATCTGTTTTTCCCACGGAGCTCGGTCTTGTTTTATTACGGTGTTTTAGGGTCAGTGCCTGTATTGAGTGCAAGACAGCGAAGCAATAACCTTTCATCACCTGAAGTGAAGCCAAGAAAAACAGCACTTATGTGAATTATCGCCTCAAAGAGGTGAGAAAAATGTTCTCCCCATGGAACATATTCAGCATTTTTTCTATCTTTGTGCAACCGGTTCTCACTGGTCGGTTCTCCTCAGCGCCTGGAGCTCATTTAGCAGCAGAGCAGCCGATGTGGTGTCGAACTGTCAACAGTCCATCGTCCGAAACTTCAAGTAAAGTTGGCATTCTGTCACGTCGGTCATTAGTCACGCGAGTTGTCTAAGTCGTCGTGAGTCAGTTTAATTAACGTCAACCAGCCTGTGTTCCTAAACCTAACGAAGTGGTTTTGTTGCCTGAACCCGACTCTCTGAAAAGCCTCTGTGCATGTACTGATACGCCATCACTGAACCTGAGGCTAGAGGGCTACGTAGAGCGTCACAGTGTGAAGCTCAGTACCACTGATCAAGCTGCGTTAACAGAGTACATCAACCACATCAAGTATACTACACATACAGTGTATACATGTTGTGTTGTTTGCTGTGTTTCGTCATCCTGTGTCTGTCTGTGTGTTCTTACCACTGGTTCTCTTTCTGTTTCTCTGGTCCTCTGTTTGTTATTGAAGTGGAATACAGAGCAACACAAACACAAATCCCTTTAGCTCAGTTTGTCATGAGTCTGTTACAGAAAGGCTCAGTCAGTGTGTGTGTGTGTGTGTGTGTGTGTGTGTGTGTGCGTGTGTGTGTGTGTGTGTGTGTGCGTGTGTGTGTGTGTGCGTGTGTGTAATAGAGCGGGGAAAAGATATAGAGAGATAAAGAATTTCATCTACTTGTCACTGCGCCTCAGAGATGGAATCGATCTTGCAAGAGGGCAAACGCTGAAAATTGAAATGATATTTAATGAGACAGATATATAATTCAACACGTTTCCATGGATGACAGTAAGACGGTGCAAAGAGTAGCTTTGATTCGGGCCAATGCCTCACTGCGTGTGCTTCTCGTTGGTTGGTTCTTACTTAAGACGCTCTCTTGCATCCAGACAACCTTGCACCCTAATTGGTCAGACCAGAGTGCCCTTTGTAAATCAACAGACACGAAGCTTTCAAACACTTGTACATTCCTCTTTCATTACATCATCACTTGTTTCTTTCACTTGCTTGTTGTCTCTCTTGTTCCCTTTTCAAGTGCTGTCGTAGCCCCTTTCTATGCAAAGCCTGCTCAGTCCACACAGACACACACACACACACACACACACACACTTACACAATCTGAGTCATCCTCTGTGCTAACACAATACCAAGCATTTCATCCATATTTTATCCTTTTAAAACAAATCCAATGTAAGGCGCAGACATGCAGTTCCAGCCACTGAAAGGTCAGACCTTCTTAAAACAGAGAGCGCTGACCTTTGTCTGAAATGTCTTTGTGTTGTGTGTGTGTGTGTGTGTGTGTGTGTGTGTGAGTGTTTCTGGTGGCCTCTTTCTGCGAGGGCATTTTTCGTGATATGTTCGCAAGCGGCTCAGTCTGATCCCATCTGCATGTGCGTTTGGTCGGGCCAGGCTACCGCTAGCAGCAGACGCACACACGCGGTTAATCCTCCGTGGGAAGGCTGAGTGGAACAGAGAGGAGATCTCGCTAAATCATCCGCAGATGCTAAGACTAAGAGCAGCAATAATCAGGGCAATCACTGGACTGCACAGGGGACGGCTGTAGAGTGGAGATGGAAGAGGTGGAAGTGAGTTAGAGAGCAATGAAGCTGGAGGGAGAGACGGGGAGCGCTGACCATAAGTCAGCACAAGCCTGAAATGTTTGCCTCACAAAGCTTATCGCTGGCCGAGCTCTTTTTTTTCCTCACTGTCAACAAATCCAAATCAAAACACTAAAACCATGAAATGATCCTTCCATCCAAAGCATTCCATTCCTGTCTCTATAGAGACACTGTTGTCCATCAAACACGCATCAATGAGCCAAACCGCTGCACTGGGAGACATGTTCCTTCATTATGGATAACGTGGGCCCTTTTCTCCATTTTGAGTCGATCCCACATCCCTGCTGCTGTGAATGCTCTCCAGTGCACCGAATGTGTTGT
Source organism: Lycodopsis pacificus (assembly GCA_028022725.1). Lineage (NCBI taxonomy): Eukaryota > Metazoa > Chordata > Actinopteri > Perciformes > Zoarcidae > Lycodopsis > Lycodopsis pacificus. Next base: position 3,389,537 of record CM051702.1, read on the forward strand.
AGTCAGCAGGTGAAAATAGAATCCTCAACAAATACGGCATTTTATCCCGTGTGAATAACGTTTGGAATAAAACGACAGTTTTAGGAAATGACTGAGCCTTTTGACATATAAATGAAACTGCATATTCTTGACCCACTTTTCAGATTCATGGTCTCAGTGAGGGAGTTCTGTGCACGCAGGGACACAAACAGATGGCTCGTGTGCTCAGGGAACGCAGAATGCGAGCAGGAGGACACGGATGAAATAATTTACATCTGTGCAGATTATGTCTAAAAGGTAGCATCTCATTCCCTTACATTCTTATGACAAATTGTTGTTTATTATGTGATTTTGTCATAAATTGGGCTTTTATTGTCTCTCGGGGACTTGTTCATCTGATTGATTTTTCTGTATTTATCTATTTTTGCTAATTGCATTTTGTTCTACATCGATGAATGACACTACATTTAAACTTACAATGTGATCCATCCGAGGAAGTCGTGCCGTGTTTGAAACATGACAAAAAAAACAACATATTTAATTGCTGTCAAAGAACTGACGTGGAAAAGTTAATTGTTTGCAGCTTACGTTCTCTGCAGAGGAAGTGGTGTGTTTGTCACTGTAGCTCCTATCCGCGCTATTTGATTGACAAGTGATCTGTGGGAAACGCAGCACAAAAACACAGCAGAGGAGCTGAAGGTGCTGCCAAAAAAAGATGAATATTGCATACATTAGCATTTAAACTGAGCAGAAACGGTGAGAGAAGCAATGATAAGACCGCAGGAGAAGAAGAGAGAGTTAGACAACTTGAAGTTGAAGCGGAATAATACAAGCCCCCCTCTGATAGCCTTTGTAGTACAAGGAAGGTTAAAAAAAAAGAGAGAGAGAGAGAGAGAGAGAGAGAGAGAGAGAGAGAGAGAGAGAGAGAGAGAGAGAGAGAGAGAGAGAGAGAGAGAGAGAGAGAGAGAGAGAGAGAGAGAGAGAGAGAGAGAGAGAGAGAGAGAGAGAGAGAGAGAGAGAGAGGAGTGAACCTGACAGTTTGATTTCTAATGGCTTAATTATTGTTTGAGCTTTGTGATTGCCTTCTCTATCAAATAGTACACTGATAAGCTGCATAATCATTATTGGTACTGTGTGCGTGAGGCATGTGTTTGCATCATTATGTTTGATGTTTTATCTCAATAAAAGCCAACATTTCCCCACACAGACATCTCCTCACCGTGTCCGCCTCAGCGCCTTTTACTTTCTCCTCGATTGTTTCCAATTATCTTTCTTCTCCACTTGCACAGATTAAAAAGACTTTAATACAGCAGCGTGATTGGAGCCTCACTGGCTGGACAAGCAAGCTGCAGCGTTGGAGTGAGCATTAAGGGAGAGTAGAGAGAAAGGCTTAACGTAATAACGCAGAGGTATACAGCCTTGGCAGAGAGGCAACACCGTCAAAAAGAAAAGAAGAAAAGAAAGTGTTCGGATTAAAGAGCTGCCGGGTTTAGAGGAGAGAGGAGTCTTTTGTGTTGTTGTTCAAAGGCTGATACAGTGGACGGGGAATGATCCATTCGTACAGTTGAGCATCTACCGTATTAAGGTACGTCCACATGAGGCTGTTGTTAAGTTCCACATATTCAGAGAAGCATTTAATTAAGTTCTATATGAAAAGAAAATCCACCTCAATGCCGAAACTACGAAAACAAAAGAGCTTGTGCTCTGAACCTGCTCTACGACATCGTACCTCTAATTTGTGCCACGAAAGGGTTAAGTACTGGCAGCTGAAATGGATTAATATTACACGCAACACGCAATAAACACTTCACAGGCCGCAGACACCAACGTGGCTCAGATTAGAGGAGGAATGACATCATCGTTCTCGGAGCAGCAGGAAACGCTCCATCATGGGTGCGAAACCCAGTTGCCTAATGCAATTGCACATAGAGCATCAGCCGACACACATCATGATAACTCAGCAGCGTAGACGGTAGAAGAGCGTCGCAATGTCATGTTACAAAGTGTAGCATGAAGGCAGAGACAAAAAATAAAAAAAATAAATAAACTTTTTTTTAAAAAATATTTTATTTTTACAAAATTTAAAGTTAGATGTGAAAATAAAAATATCCCCATGGTTGAAATTATGAGATGAGCCATTTGCGCCGCCGGTCTCGGCTGGGGCTATTTTGTGTTCATTCGCACTGGACGCGCCGGAGAGGGGGCGTGGCTTATCGCCCTGAAAGCCGTTCAACTGTCCGCCATTAACCATGGAAACAATAACCTCTATTTCTGCTAAGTAGGTGTTGAGGAAGTCACAGATATCCCGGGAAACTAAACTAAATATGGTAGGAGTAGTTACATTTACACCGTCTTACATTTACAACCGGCCCTTTGAGGGCGACCGTGATGCTGATGTGGCCCCAGAGTGAAAATGAGTTTGACACCCCTGGTTTAGATGATATGAAGAGCAAAAAAACGACACAGACAGGCGGAGGAGGGCATACAGGTTATAATTGACACTTCTCTAAGCCCCGCCCCCGTCGCTCCTCCTTCAAGCTTCCATGGAGCCCACAACGTGATTTCAGAGAGCGAACCGGTGAAAACAGGTGAGCTGACGCGCTCTGTTTGTGTGAGTTCCACAGTTCCTTTTTTTGTAGAAACGTGACGTTTCCAACCTCAATAGCAAGTAACACTTTTACACAACGTTTAATTAGAACATGACTAGCTCCAAATCCACTGAATCCCGGCCTGCCAGTTGGTTGTCAGACCCTGGTCGCAGCTGGTCGATGCTACGTCATGATTGGCCAGTCTGCGATCGAGGGCGGGACTTATAGCGAAGGGTTAATTGACTTGAGCCAGCCCTCACACTGATTTTAATTACATTCAAGTTGAAATAACGGTTAAATAAATACAAAATAAATAACTATGAATAAATGAATATTTGTTGTAAAAATGAAACGTTGCTAAGCAACCAGAGATTCCAGGAAGTCACAGTGCAAAGCAATGTGGCTTTTAATAACGCGGTGACTAATGTGAGTGGGCTAAAGGTATTACTATTTATTCCTTTGAGTAATAAATGTCTTGCTGTTTTTTTTTTATAGATTAACTTTCTTTATAAAATTGAATCTTGCAGTTTTCTTTGAGTCTGAAAGCCCAGGAATTAAGTATGACTACCACTGTGTTCGGTAACTTGTCATGTAAAGTTCAGCAGCAAGCTAATGATGTTGGGATTACCCAATTTGTTCCACCTTTGTACACCAACACTTATATTCTCTGCACTGGAGTTTATGGAACAGAATCAACAGGATCTAAATATAGAGCGTTGCTCAGTGGCACATCAGCGCAGGAGATGCGCATCGAAGCAGGTCCTGTGACACATTGCACTGTCTATGCATCTGCATGTGTGTGTGTGTGTGTGTGTGTGTGTGACCATGTAAGTGTGTGGTTTGCATGCACTGAGATCTGTCACATCACCGCCGGTTCCCTACAGCTTAATGTGTCGTTGGCAATTACATCACACACACACACACACACACACACACACACACACACACACACACACACACACACACACACACACACACACACAAACAACCACAAATGAATGTTGGATGACTCAGTTCTTTGGTGGTTTTCAGAGCGAGCGAATAAGAAACTTTCAATGTAAAGGTCAGTATTCCACACTGGTGCTCTCACTTTAACGTAGCAACAGAGTCACGCTAAAACATCCATCACACCACACTTTTAAGAAGGATGAGTCATTGTCAGCACCTCTTTTTAACGGTGTGAGTCACTGCCACTTCTCAGCACAGTGTGTGTGTGTGTGTGTGTGTAAACAGAATAAGGTGTTTCATAGGACTTTCACTTCAAGTGCATCACTAACACATGATGTATTGGTGAGGAGAACAAAGAGTGCCTGACATCAAACTCAGGCAGGGCTAAAATATGTATCAAATGAGAAAATATTGTAAATAAGACCATCTTCTTTGCATTGTGTGCTGCATGGGGAGGATTTAGTGATTATAGTGAAATGTTCTCACATGATCCGTCCCATAGCCAGAGGAAACAATTTATAATAGGAAATAATAGACATATCATGAATGTTCACATGTTACTCCATATATTTCAACTAATATACATTATTGAACTATATGGAAATTGGCAAGGGAACTCATTAAGTTAATTTCATTTTGTGTCAACAGCAGGGACATGTACTGTGTAATGGTGGAACTATTGTGATTCACACATCCTCAAAACTTCCCACCGTCAAATGCAGTCTGGCCATTCCTAGCGTAGCGTAGCGTAGCGTCAGCTCTTATCATGGCCTGACAACTAACGGGCTCTGTTCCATAGACGCTCAGCTCCCCCACTGGGGATTAATACAGCTTTCTAACCTGATCTCATCTAATGCAGTTGTTTCTTCTTTTTCAGCCTGTTTCTAGAGGATTTCGAGCTGGTGAAGGTTAGATGTTGTGCAACAGGGATAGACAGAGGTTTAGAAGGAGACGTACGTTTGAGCTGTGGAGCTGACGATAGCATTAGCAATGCTACCCAAGCTACTGGAGGAATACTGACTACTTCACATGCTGCTTTTGTTTTTTAATGATGATGACAGAGATTAAAGACTTACCCGGCTTTACTGGAAAAGTGATGTTCCTCAATTTCATGGTCTTCTGTCTCGATGGCCAGGCGATGAGGTGGTTCACTTTTACACTCTGTAGCTTTATCTTTTTAACCTGTTTTTGCTACTATTTTGTTTTTCAAAAACAGTTAGTGACAGCGTGGGCTCCATGGTAGCTCTGACAGCTTGACAGAGTATCAGTGGGGGTCGGGGTTTAAGAATGAACACAAGGCGTTTGTGTTTTGCGTGACAATGAGGTCTGTGAAGGTAGAAGGTCAGGGTGGATGGAGGTATCAAAAGAAAACTACGGCCTTTCATAAGAGAAACCACAGTTTGCTTCCCGTTTTCCAACTGACAGTCGACAGTCGTTTTTTTGACGATTGTTCTCGAACCTTAAGCAAGTGTTTAATATGGTCACCATGACATCACAGGTCCTGTAACAGAGATTCTGATTGGCTCTGGCTCTTCTTCTTTATATAAATCACAATTCAGTACATTTATGTCATGTATTTCTTTGTAAAGCAATGTTAAAGTCAAGCCTGATGTTGCACATTAAAGAATGATCCCAGTCTCTTCCACACAGTGAGGAATGCAGCTTATTCATTAAACACCGGAGTCGGATTGGAACGAGGTATCAGCTGATACCATCAGCTCATGTAACAATATAAAAGTACTTATTTTGACCCAAACTATAGTCTTTCCCTAAATCTAACCATGTTGTTTTGTGTCTAAACATATCAAACCTTAATTATAGTATTTGTAACATTTATATTTCAACATTGAGTTTGGAAGAATGTCGTCATCACAGTGAATTTGGTGCAGTGTCAAACTGAGCTGATCATTTGATTCTAGTTCATCACATCGTATCTTCACTCTGAACTTGAATCTAAAGGCAGTGTCTGCTGCCAGGATGACTCTCTGTACTCGCTCCGCTCTCAGCTGTGGCGGAGCTTTGATGGCCAGTCGTTTACCAGATTGCAGAGCAGCGCTGGCAGTTTTACTGCCCTCTAAATCCATCCATGGTGTGTGACTGTGTGTGTGACTGTGTGTGTGACTGTGTGTGTGACTGTGTGTGACTGTGTGTGTGACTGTGTGTGAGTGTGTGTGAGACTGTGTGTGACTGTGTGTGTGACTGTGTGACTGTGTGTGTGACTGTGTGACTGTGTGTGTGACTGTGTGTGACACTGTGTGTGACACTGTGTGTGTGACACTGTGTGTGTGACTGTGTGTGACTGTGTGTGTGACTGTGTGTGAGACTGTGTGTGTGACTGTGTGTGTGACTGTGTGTGTGACTGTGTGTGACTGTGTGTGTGACTGTGTGAGACTGTGTGTGTGACTGTGTGTGAGTGTGTGTGTGACTGTGTGTGACTGTGTGTGACTGTGTGACTGTGTGTGTGACTGTGTGTGTGACTGTGTGTGTGACTGTGTGAGACTGTGTGTGTGACTGTGTGTGTGACTGTGTGAGACTGTGTGAGACTGTGTGTGTGACTGTGTGTGTGACTGTGTGTGTGACTGTGTGTGAGTGTGTGTGTGACTGTGTGTGTGACTGTGTGTGACTGTGTGTGTGACTGTGTGACTGTGTGTGTGACTGTGTGTGTGACTGTGTGTGACTGTGTGTGTGACTGTGTGAGACTGTGTGAGACTGTGTGTGTGACTGTGTGTGTGACTGTGTGTGACTGTGTGAGACTGTGTGAGACTGTGTGTGTGACTGTGTGTGTGACTGTGTGTGTGACTGTGTGACACTGTGTGTGAGTGTGTGTGACTGTGTGTGTGACTGTGTGACTGTGTGTGTGACTGTGTGTGTGTGCTGGGACCTACAGGGGCGGTACGTGTTGGTATGGAGCCCAATCCTGCTTCATCTTTCAGCAAGGATCAATAGTAGCAATTTATTCTCGTTACTGAAGCACTTACTGAAGTTTTTCTTTAAGTTTAAAACGTGTTTTACTTTCAGCAGCGATGGTCTCTCTCTCTCTCTCTCTCTCTCTCTCTGAAATGTACTCTAAATAGCAGCTTAATAATACAAATACAGTAACACAGACCCACAGCTGTAACAGAATGGATTGAAGTAAAAGAAGAAAGCCGGAGACAGGAAAGAAAAGTGTTGAAACGGTCAGGAGGAGAACGAATGCTCCGCTCGGTTACATTATGATGCGTTCAGGCTCCGTTCAGTGAAAATGAGTATTGGGCAAAGGTAAATTACAACGTTATGATGTGTGCACAAAGTGTAGTGTTGGTGAGAAACTTGAATGAATGCAGTTGTTTGAAGGAGAAGTTTTCACAACAACATAAATAGATATTAGACATCAACAATGACCTGTTTAAAGAACCTCTCAGCAGATTATAATACAGCATTAAAACAAAAACAATGTTTCAATCAATATACATACTGAATATATATTTATTCATTATTTTAACAAAGTCAAAGGGTAACAATTAGCATTGTTGATGGGTTGCAGACTTCAGAGCGGTTGAAATGATATTTTGAACGGTGGCCAGAAAGAAAATGTTCGGGAGCCTGTAGACCAGCTGTAAAGTCAAACAACGAAGGGATCTGTATCTGCCAACATGGATCATCAATCATCAATTATCGGCGGCAAAACAATGTGATCAGGGATCTGTCACAGTTATATTTGCTCCCTTTTTTCTGTTGTTCTGATCCGATCCGTGACTCTGATCCGTGATGCGATCCGACCCGTGAGCTTTATGATCCGTTTTACCACTAATGCAGATAATTGAAGGACAATTGGGGTAAAAGGGAGTCAGAGGGAGGGTAAATTGTTTAGTTTGCTTTGATTATAGGAAGGTGCTTTGGGAGCAGGAGACTAAGGCTCAATGTTGACACAGCACTATCATAGATACATATCTATCTCTCTCATTATATACATACACACACAGCAGTATGCAAGTTATTCAGCTAGCTGTTAAACACACAGTCACACACTCTCAAATCTCTTCAATGCATGTATAAAGTAGAGGAAAAAGCAGGTAACATATCACAACCTCTTCGGTAATAAAAGGATCTTCTCGGCCATATTAGTGCAGCGGCCTCCTCTGTCTCAGTCAGGTATTAGTTCCATAAAAAGACAATTCAGGAAGGAGAAGCAGCGTGTAATGTCCTTCGTCTACGTTCCGAGCAGCAATTTGGAGAGGGTTCATGTCTCTTGCTGTTTCTCAGGCAATTTCGGAATCGTTAAAGGTGTGTGTGTGTGTGTGTGGGAGGTGTTTGCTGTGCAGGGCGATATGGAGAGTGGGTCTTTTTTTCCCTACATTTTGAAAGCTCTTTATCCTATGTTGAGGTGAAAAGTAGGCAAAAAAAGCAGAGATGGATGATCCACGTGAACACAATAGGACGATTGAAGCATTACGTCACACGTGAGGAGCTGAAACAGAAAGGAGAAAGCAGCTCTGAAGCTCGGAGGTCATTCTGACGTGCTGCTGAGGCTGGCAGCTTTGTGCAGCGCTCTGCTGATGTAATTACATGCAAAACGTGAACGCTGTTGTTTGAGACTATTTCCACCGTTGACTGAACGTGGTCGGTGATGGAAGCCTATTCAGCAGATTGGTGTTTTTATTACACCAAATCTCCTTGTCCGCAGCACGTCAGCAGCCGCTGGGGTCTTCCATCAGTGTCTGCGCTGAACGCATTCAGCCCCAGTGTTTGCTGTGTGCAGTCAATCAACGCAGTCAGGTGACAGATGACTCAAAAGCCCGTCTCAATAGCATCTGGTGCAGAGACAGGGTGTAACAGTCACCAGCTTTCACTCACCAGATGTGAAACACAGAAAAAGTAAACTTCACAGAAACACTCCCGGGATGGACTTTAAATCTCCACAGGAAGAGTCGGCTGCTCTTTGTGAACGCGCTCGTTGTTGTCTTCGTTTACTTCTCTCTGTCACTAGGAGTCTCCTTCTCCTTTCCTTCCTTATCCATTGACTCAATTCCCTCCCCCTTTTTCACCCCCTCCCCCCGCAGTATTTAATTAAGCCATCAATTCTGCTATTCTGCCCGAATTGAAGTGTGTGTTTAGTGGAATTAGCTCGTAATGGCCCTCTTAAATTTTGAATCAAAGTATGTTAATCTGCATTAAATGTTATTACTTCTTTCTACTGGTTTTCTCCCGCTCTCCCTTTCTTGTTGTTTCGCCCCGTTCTCCTGCTCCCTCCTCCCTCCTCCATCGAGCCGTCTGTAACTTCTGGCATTTGAGAAAGTAAATGCAGCACCTTGTTGTTCTAAGGAGATATTTGTTGGCATTTCCAAAGGCCTCCGGCAAAGGCACGATATGCTTGTGCGTGCGTGCATGTGAGTGAATGTGTATGTATTTGGTAATAGCATCGCCTTTTGTGCATGTACAGAGAGTATTCTATATGTAAGTCAGTCTGAACACAAGCGTAGGGTAGAGACACGTGTCCGTCTGTCAGTCTCTGTGCAGGTGTGAGTCTGTGTAGACGTTGGCATGCACGGCCTTGCGTTTGTTTTCCCGTATTTATTCATTTTAATAATTACAACAAACGTCTTGCACACACGGAGATTCATTCTTGACCAGCGTGTTTACATCCACTTGTTTTTATGCAAATTATTAATCTGTGCATCATAAAACCTATGTGGAGGCCGTGAAATGTTGGGGGAAAAATGCATGAAATGCAAATAGAAATGACGTACATTAAGGAAAACCATCGAAAACGTTCCTCATATTAATACATGAAATACCTGGCTCGAGGGGTTTTCCATCGTTTAAAGTTCAGTTTGCACTTTTTCAATCCCCTCATCTTGTGTTGTGTGTGATAGGCCTCCTTGATATTCCTCAAGGGATGAGCTGTTCACGGACAGCTGGAGTTATCTGTGTCTGGTTTCTCTTTTTGCCGTTTGCTGTTGTCGTGTTCACCGCAGCTGTTGCAAACGTGTTCATACACGCACCGCGGGTTTCTTCTCTGCACGGGCAGAGATCACGAGGTGTTAAATGGTTTGTGGTAGTTGTTGACCGTAGAACACTGATATTTTGACAGTCCAGCCACGCTACAGAGTCCCACTGGGATGTTCCTGTTGGTCCCCGTTGAGTAACCAGTGACAGGCGTTGGGATCCTCATCATCCATCGCTTGCAATTGGCTTGGAGTGGCTGATGGACATGCGACTCCCCGTCTCGCTTTCTTCCTCCTTCAATGCTTTGCTCTGGTCCTCAAAACTGATCTTCTATGTTGTAATTGGTGATTAGAGTCTGTTTGAGTGCGTTTTCTCACACAGTGGTCTTAATGCTCACTAGTTCAGCTGAACACAGACGTTGGGAAGTGGTAGCATCCTCCTCCTGATCACAGGTGAGCGTTTGATGTGCGTGTCGATGTTATTGATGTGTTAGATGACAACTGTTCAGTGACATCAAACGATACTTGGCTGTGACGGGAGCGCTTTCAAATCCTTCTGGACAAAATCCATACGATGCATAATGGAGTGTTTATTGCATCCAACTGAAGGTCCCCAGACACTTGTATCTGTCTGAAAGGTGACGCTGCCAACAGTGAAGTCTTTGACTGTCAATTGTGTTGAAGAATGTCTTCATATAAAGTTTTGGAAAATCCCAAATAACCGTCTTTTTGACAGTCCTTCAAAAAGACTTTAAACCTGGTCTGAACGTTAACGTTAGAAGGGTTAGATTAGGATTACAGAAAAACCTGTGCTTGATCAGCACAAAGCGTGTGAACCGGCACTGATCTGTGTTGCAGCGATACATGTGTGAAGTGAAGCGGGATCAAGGCGAGCAGGAAGCTTCAACAGCCTGCGTGCATGCCAACGCCAACACCTCCGTAGCTCACAATGGCTTCCCAGGAACCGAGTGCGCTGCAGTACGCACTCCTGAAGCACACCCACCGTGTTTCTCCAGCTCAAGGCCACGCTGTTCTTCTTCCTCTTCGCTTCAAATTCGCAAAGCTCCACTTTTCAATTCAGCTTCTCGCTCCGTGGATTCATCTTCCAAAGATGTTTTCGTGCGTCACGCTTTCACTTTAAGAATTGCAATGATACAAGAAAAAGCTTCCATCTGCAAATAATTACTCATTCATTCTGGCATAAGGTAAGCCACACACTGTCTTACCACCTTATTGCTCCACCAAATCTTGCCTTCATCCCCTCTTTATCGTTTTTATGACATTGTGTGTCACCTTTTAAGCTGTAGCGGTCCTTGATGGCTGTCAGAGAAAACCTGGGCATCCATAACATCCACTGTGGGCTAAAAATATAAACTTATTGAATGGGAGAAATTCTTCTTTGTGACTTACGCCAGGATTACCAGTAAGTAATTAATGTCTAATAATGTCTTTACTGTGTTTGAGTTTTTTCCTCCATTGTTGTGCTGTAGCCTACAGACAAAGTGAATAGTGTTAATAGTCCAGTTATGGATTTGCCGCGTCGGTGATGCAATCGGGAGTCTGCTCTGTTGCAATGCCCGATGGCTCCATCTAAAATAGAGCAGGTGTGTATTTCTAGCGGTGCAGAGCGGCGAACCGCCTCTGGGACGCTCCTGAAACGCACTACGTCGCGCCTGGCTGAATGACGAGCATTGTCTAGAGAGCGGCCGCGGTCGCTCCAGGGTGGAATCCAGGGGTGAGGCAGGTGTGATGGAACACAACGTAGGGAGCAGCTCATTACGGTCAAGCCCCCGAAGCTGAAGGAACATGACTTCCTTTCAGTCGAGTGTCGCTATAATGACTTCTCCCTCCGATGTCTTTTCCGGTCAATAAAAGCGATCAAACACACCATCACATCATAATCAGAAAAAAAATCAATAGACACTGAACCTCTATTGACCTTTGACACTGCACCACTTGTGAGAAACCTGCAGTCGTTCATGAGTGTATTGCGCATGTAATCCATTCTGTTCTCTGTCCTTCCTTCCTCTCAAGTCCTCTTCCTCTTCCTCTTCCTCTTCCTCTTCCTCTTCCTCTTCCTCTTCCTCTTCCTCCTCCTCCTCCTCCTCCTCCATGTGAACAAGAAGAAAACACTTCACAAGACTGTCGCTGCACCCGTCAGCATCTTGAGCATGTAGACGTGTTGGTGCGTGGGCTTGCATGGATGTGTGTGTGTGTGTGTGTGTGTGTGTGTGTGTGTGTGTGTGTGTGTGTGTGTGTGTGTGTGTGTTTGCGCATGTGTGTGTGACACACAGTGGTCACTGTCTGATGCATCTTTAGCCTGGCTCCAAATCAAAAACACTTGTACTGGATCCCCTCTGGGAGCTAGACAGACAGCGGCAGACTGGCAGCAGCAGAGAGAAAGGGAGAGAGGAGAGGCTGAGAGAGAGAGAGAGATGGAGAGAGAGAGGGAGAGGGAGAGAGAGAGAGAGGAGAGGCAAAGAGGGAGAAAGAGAGAGGGAGCAGGAAATGAACAGATGCAAAGGTGAGAACAGGCAAGGAGAGGGAAATGCTTGTAAAGGGAGGGGAGGGGAGGGAAGGAGGCAGAAAGGATGGATAAATGAAGGAGGAATAAAGGAAAGATGTAAGGGGCGAAGGAGAAGACCGGGGATAATAAGGGACTCTAAGAAAGAGGAGGTGAAAGATTACTCCATAAAACATGAGGATGAGTCTTAAGGGGAAGAGGTGAGGCTGAGTCTCGTTCCTCCCTTCCCCTCACAAACACCACAGGTCAGTTGTGCCCCTCCTCTCCTCTCCTCTCCTCTCCTCTCCTCTCCTCTCCTCTCCTCTCCTCTCCTCTCCTCTCCTCTCCTCTCCTCTCCTCTCCTCTCCTCTCCTCTCCTCTCCTCTCCTTGCGTGTCCACACAATCGTTTTTCTCCCCTCTTGGCCTTCCGTTCACACTAAGCTGGTGCTTTCTTTTGTTCAGTCAGATGTCAGAGCTCTTTTGAATCTGAAAATGGAGAACTTTCAGGAGGCTTTTGGAGAACCATCAGAGATTCCCGGCACGCCTACTCCCACGGTGCATGGAGGAGGAGGAAAGCTCAGAGGCTGGTCAGAGGCCGTGCGGCAGAGAGAGTTATGAAGACATACATAGCCCCGCCTAAAACGCTGGCGTAAATGTATTTTCAAACATAAAAGCTGTTTTTAGATGATCCGGCTTAGTGTGGCATATAGTCTCATGTTGATAAGTGCTGATATAAAGTTAAAAGCAGCTCATATAAACACACCTCTGTCAAATCCTCTGTATTTACCCAACACATAAAACACAACCACGGCCACATAAATGAGTCTCGTGTCTCTGGCCAATGAGCAGAATGTCAAAATGTACAACTAAATCATTACATCGCCCATAAAAGAATGTCTTTATGTCGTTCTCTCTGCTCTGTTGCCTCTTCCCTCTTCCTCCATTCCTCCAGTCGTCTAATTTTATATCTTTCTAATTAATTATCTTGATTCATTAGGGATGGAGCAGAGGAGAGGGAAAAAACGAGTAGGGAAGTGAGGGATGAAAGAGGAGTGGAGGATCTTACCATCTGCATTTCACCCCTGCAGGGCAAAATGATGAGTCTCCGAACTGCAGCGAAAGTACTCTGCACAGCGCTGAAATAATAAAGAGGACGGAAAACAAGACGAATCAAAAGGAGGAAAATAACTCGAGTGAACTTTGCTCAAGGCGGCGTGACCCTCCGCTGCTTCTCCCCCGACGCCCAGCCGACCTCTTTGTGTTTACTTTCTCCCCTAATTCCCTTTCCTCCTTCCACGACATTCTGCATGTGTCATGTTATATTTTGAGAGACGCCAATGAAACACGAGAGATCAGACAAAGGCTGAAACGCTCAGAGTAGAGCGCGGGGACATAGTGGGATGGACAGAGCGGGAGACAAAGAGAAGAAAGACATTAAAGATTCAAACTCTGAGACGGAGACGCACAAAAACGATGGTGACGCAATAGAGCGTCTTGGCTCTTCCATTACGAGAGAGTTTAAAGAGAAACGTAACGTAAAGATGCGAACATCGTACCCCTAGCTATCTATACGGTACGCTCTTATTGTGAAAGTCCGACAAAAGGGCGAACTGGCACTGCTTCATGGTTTCATCATAAACGAGGCAGACATTTTGTTCTCTTTTTGTGTGGGTTTCATTTCCACAGTTTCATCCAAAGCCCTCTATTTATTTGCAAATTCAGATGGTATTCATGAGCAAGATATGAAGATTATCCAAGATTAGTTTTATCCACAATGTGACCATTACTAGGATGAGCTAACATTCAGAAGAGGGCGCGGACGAAATGAAACGCAGTCGAGCTGTTGTTGATTGATGGGATCATAGATTAGAATATTTCATTTCGCTTTCAGAGTCATGTTGAAAGAAAATAAAAATGATTCTGATCTTAGTGGCATACTTTCATATATGCATTTAATTCATTCATTCAGTTTAATGAGACGTGAAGACACAGTTTCCATTCGTGCAAAATATTATTCATTCAAAGGTATTTTGTGTGTGTGTGTGTGTGTGTGTGTGTGTGTGTGTGTGTTTTACATGTCGTGCGGGAACATAAATCTGTTTCCACAGTCAGGTTAGGGTTAGGGTTAGGGTTAGGGTTAGCTAAGGATACGGATAATAGGCGGGTAGATGTTATGGTTAGGGTAAGGCTCTAGGAAATGAATGTAAGTTATGAAAACATGACTTAGTGTGTGTGTGCGTGTGTGTGTGTGTGTGTGTGTGTGTTACAAGGAACTCAATTAATGTAAAATATCCTAAATAAGTACATAAAATAAATAAGCCTGTGAGAACAACGTTTTCTGTTGGCAACATTTTAAATCTACAATGTAAATCTGTCAAAGAAAATGTGTCACAGTAAAATAACAGAGACGCTACTAGCTGGCTCCTGCAACAACACAGCACAAGACACATGGATGGACTAAGAGAGCCTTTTCTGTGCAACCCTATGTTGTACGATTACAAAAAATAAGTAAACCTAAAAATATTTCCATTCATATTGAAGTAATTATAAGTTGTGCTGGATAACATCACAACTGTGAGGTGGCAATGGCGAAGAGCACTCATTCTTATTCTGCATGGGGAACTGGTCTGTCTGGTTAAGTTTTCACTTTGCGAGGCACCCTGTGGATCCTGCTGAAGGACCCCTAAAGGGTCGAGACTCCGTGTCACAGATAACGCTGACAGACACGGCGGCTGTGCAGCTGCTACTAAAAACCTGGCCCCACAAGGACAGGGAAGGGGAAAGGACGGCAGAACAGATTGGGAACGCACAGATTGGTATTCATTGTCCGATTGCGGTTCAATCAGCGCTGTCATACCCCTCGAACACAAAGTGATGTTACCTAAAACAGAATGCCAAGTAGGGCCGGGTGGCATTCTATCTGTGTGTGCTTGAAGTGAAGCAGCTGTCAGGGTCCTGAAGCTGCAGTCAGCTAGCGGGACATCAGTCAACGAGAACAGCTAATTAAGAAATAAACTCATTTTAATAATTCTTTCATGGGGGTCCATCACATTTTCATGAATTGAGCCTATAGGAATCACACACATCAAAACATTCTGGAGGACTGGAGAGACTTCAGGGACTTGGTCCAGTATAAAGTAGCATGCAGATTTCAGGAAACTAACTTCATTGGGAGACTAATGTTTGAACGACAAAGGGCATCTTCATCGGAGGCAAAAATGTAATCTGAAACTGATGATTATTCAAATGAAAGGGTACCAGGAGCATTTGAGTCATTGATCGTTGAGATATAATAAGAATTTCAAATATATACTAAATATAAACGATGCCCACGCTGCTGACAGACGCGTGATGGTTATATGACCGTTTCCCAGTTCTTTACACAGTCCTTTGCATTTCTATTGAACACTGCAAGGTCTTTTGAGTTGCAAGGGTTGGGTAGAGGGCAGACAAGGCGCTGCTCCATGGTGTGGTCTGCTTCTCCACATTCACAGGTGGTTGAATGTGTCATAGTTCCTGGAGTCTGCTGGGAGAAGGACAATCTTCCTCTCAAGATCTTCTTGGAAGCCAGGCCAGTTCGCTTTTCCAAAGCTGAATCTTCTCCGGAATGGAACTGTGGCTGGGGTTATTGCAGCGTTGACTGTGATGCTGATGGGACGGTGTCGATGGCTCCAAGACCAGCTCTCTGCTTAATCTTGTGGCTGACAAACACAATATATATAATATCCCTGTGAGATTAATTCATGTCTAAAGCTGAGAGGTGCAGCGAAGACTGGTTGAAGCGCTTCCACATCTTGCAGAGAAATCCATTAAAGGCCTGTATTTAAGGGGCTGCAGGAGCCGGATGAGGCCCACTGGCCGCTGATTGACCTTCGGCGTCCCGGATGTTGCCGAGACGTGGCATCGCTGACGGTGTTACTCACAGCGTAGTCACAAAGGGGCAGGGAGGTGGCTGGACGAGGCACAAAGGGACGGATAGAAATGTGTGGAGGACATTGAGTGGCTGGTGGTCAGAGACTTGGTGATGGTTTGGACGTTTATGCGAGACACTGGGCACTAAAATGTCCTGCGAGACCAAATTCCCACAGTAACTATCCCTTCTGGTTATTCGCTGTGTGATCACATGTATTCAACTGTATAGCCTCTGTCTCTCTGATTTGAATGCATGTGTGTGTGTGTGTGTGTGTGTGTGTGTGTGTGTGTGTGTGTGTGTGTGTGTGTGGTGACAGCAGAGACAGTGGGTCCTAACATGATAATGGCCTGCTGCACAAGCAGAGAGGCAACCATCTGCAGGCTCCAGCTTTCACAGAAAACACTTGCTGCTTAAGATGCAGAGAGCCTTTGTCTTTAGGAAGGTCGACGCTCTCCTCCGCTCTCACTCTCTCCGCAGAGCGGCAAACTAAGGTGACAAACTGCTCTTGATGCTTGATGGCGTAAAAATGGCCGGGAGTGTGCGGGCGTAAGAGATGGATGAGGGTGAAAGGGAAGAGGAAGGTGAGATGAAAAAGAGAAAACAATCAGGGGCGATGTTGGGAGAGAATAGGGAGTTTAAATCTTTAGAAAGCGTCAAAAGAATACAAAGTCAAGAAGAAAAGAAACGGATTTCCCAAGATGACGCGACACAACTCAGTGTTTTCGTGTTACACCTTATTGATCAAATCCACACGCGGATTACATGATGGAGGTACGTGCACATGATCACAGCCGATGTCCCGGAGATGGCTGCTAGTGGAGACACTGACCTGGAAAGAGATGATCCGACCAGGCGTCAACTCCCAAGTGAGTACCCTGCTGCTGCGTGTGTGTGTGTGTGTGTGTGTGTGTGTGTGTGTGTGTGTGTGTGTGTGTGTGTGTGTGTGTGTGTGTGCGCGTGTGTGTGTGTGTGTGTGAGAGAATGTGTTTTCTGTCTCCGATCAGTCTCGTTTTGTCAGTGGCTTCACCTGTCAGGTTTCTGTCATAATGCTGAACGTCCCATAAGGTATGAATGTAATCCTCTGCTGCTGACCGACGGTCAAATAAAACCACATGTTCATTTCCTTCCCTTTCTCAGCTCACCCGTTTCTCTGCTTTGGTGCTTTTCATGTGCCTTTCCATCGCACATTAACTCTCCACACCTCTCTAATCCAGGCCTTGCATGGACGGATGATCACCACCGACAGAACTGGTAAGAGATGGAGAAAGAAAACAAACGTGAAGTTGCGAGTGGAGGGAACAATCATTAGCATAAAAGAGAGAAGTGGAGGATTGCCTCAGGTGATTGCTTGCGCGCCAGTGCCTGCACTCGTTTGCAGTTTCCATCTCTCACTTTATTTTGTGGAAGTCAATTTACCTCCCAGGTAAGATAAAATGGAGACGTAACGTTATCCGGCTTTGGCAGCCTTTCCACACAGTCACAAATGAATAAACACCCTCCCACACACGTCCACACACATACATTACGTTCAACATCTGTTGACCAAAGTCTTGACCGTGGCATTGTGGACTTTCAGTGGATGATGAGTCCCTCTGCTCTCACAGCCAACACGTGGAAACAGAACCTAAACCTACAACTCTAGTCTTATATCTGTCACTCAAGAACAAAGTTATTATCAGTCAAAGAGAAAAACCAATTAAAAAATAAACTCATTTTAATAATTCTTTCATGTACTAAATTTACTACTTGCATAGGCATTACATTGATTTAATATTATGGGTTTATCGTCACAAAAATGGTTCAATGATCTATTTTATTGTTTCAGAAATTGTTTAAAGTGCCTGCTCCTGCTTTGGTTGTGTCCATCACATCACATCAATTACGCAAAGAAAGGAAGGCACGTAAACAAAGCAAAGCAGAACCATGTTCTTGATATCGAGAAGAATAATAACTTTCAGCACCAATATTGATTAGCTCAGAGTTTGTAGGAGGACAAAAGCCAAATAAAGTGAGTTTTGAGGAAGTAAAAAGTCTTCAGTGGCATTGAAGGAGTCGCCCAGACGTCAAACATTAAATGAGAAAATCAATTTGTGGATACGTCACGTTGTTTCTTGTTCAATTAAATAGGACTCCCTGAGAGTGTTGGCCTTTTCTGGATTTGGGGGAAAAAAAACACACCTGTAGAAAGGTACATGATGTGCCTCAGCCACCTCCTGCTTCCTGCACTCCTGCCTCTTTCATTTGCCCTCATCTGCTCTGTGTCATGATCCTTTATTGTGTTTCTCTGTGTTTGGAGAGACTTCCATCTCGATTTGCTTCGCTGTTTACCATCTTTGCTTCATCTGCGGGGAGGATGCAAGTTTGCGTCTGCGAGTGTTGGTGCATGTTTAATGGTGTGTGTGTGTGTGTGTGTGTGTGTGTGTGTACATTTGTGTGTGCGCGCCTCTCTGTGTGCCGTTAGCTCTCGAGAGCAAAGAGAAGATGCTGATTGCCGATAACCAGTGTGAATGAGTAATTAGAGCTGGTGGCAGGCAGCGAGACTGCCTCTGCCACTTCACTGTGAATGGGCCTTTGATGCTGAATCCAAGCCCTCTGAGTTCAAATAACACATGTGCCCCCCCCCCCCCCCCCCCCCCCCCCACACACACACACACACACACCTGGAGAGGACACACATTCAGCCACACACATACCCCCATATTCATACAAACACATGTCCCAGAACTGGCATAAGTTGATCCATATCAAGCATATTGGATTGGCAGGGCCTCGTTAGTCTCAGTGGTAATCAGGCATATTCTCTCCTCTTCTATTCTATTCCCTCCACATTCCTTGGCTATGTCTGAAATGACTCCCTCTTTACTACATAGTGCATTAAACTGACCCATAGTATTTCAGTGGCCAAGTTCTCAATGTGAAATGTATGCTATAAATATAATAATGCTATAAAGCGCCTCTGAGAATTCCCTCAGCGGAACAGGAAAGCGTCCGTGGCAGGTGCACACCTTTTTGCTAACAATCCCACAATGCAGCGTTTGAAAAGGTGTCAAAGTTATGGTGGGATTCCACGGCAACAACCCCTCAATTGGATCGTCTCAATTACTCCCAGATGTTTAATCTTAAACGTTCGCAGTCACAACACAGCTGCTCAGACTTGAGGGTGGCCCCCCATGGGCACCACGTTTATACGTCACTATGTCAGTCGTGCTGAGAGGAAGTGACAGCGGAACAGCAGAACTCTTTAAATACACCATCACTGATAAACTTCACCTCAGGGCGTCTCGTGTGACCTCGCTGACATTCTTGTCGCCGTAGATGATTAAAGGTATTGATTGAGCAGCAGCTGAAGGCAGAGGAGCTCTGTTACACTTTAAGGACCGGAGGGCAGAGTTGGCAGGTGATGCGATCGTGTGTCGCTCAAAGGCAGCATAGCGCCGTCTCTGCCAAGATTCTACTACAATACAGTAGAGGATGCATGCATGGTACTCTCATATGCTCACACGTTTGAGTTATAATGTCAATTGCCTCAAAATACGTGTTAAAGATGTACCTCAGCAAATCAGCCCGATAGAGAATTATGAACTGAATTATTAGTACAAACATATATTCGGCGCTGCAGTGAAGATTCCAAACAGTGGAAAAGCCTAAATTAGCAGCTATCGGATGAAAGCAATTCAACCTTTTGACTTATTTGGAAACTTTTACTACTTTTACTACACACACACACACAATAACACACAAGACACTGCAAAAGCCCAGCTGCTACATTGCTTCTGCTGCTGCTGCTGCTCCACTTTGATAGCAGTGCGTAATGCATGGCTCACACTGCCCCCAGAAGGCTGCAGCGAGAAGTGCGTCTCAACCCGACAAGGCCAGCTGCGGCAGCGGCAGCAGCAGCGGCAGCAGCTGCGGCAGCGGCAGCGGCAGCGGCAGCAGCAGCAGCAGCAGCAGCACTCGTGACTTCCCTGCTGTGGGATGACGCACTGTGAAGCTAGACAATAGATATGCATGCAATATACAACAACTCCTCACAACATGGGTATGATGTGAGACACGGAGATCTGATTGAGTTACATAATAAAGGGCATTTAGACGGAGAGACACAGAGATAGCGAGACAGAGAGACACAGAGAGAGAGA
>CM051702.1:3412031-3419531 GCA_028022725.1 Lycodopsis pacificus
TCTGTATTACTCTGAAGAATGAAATTTCCGCCCGTTTTGGTTTCCCTGCTTCTCTCTTCCCCCCCCCCCGCCGTTTTGTTTGTCTGCTTCCACGCCTCCTCTTGCTGCCTTTCTCTCCGTCTCCCTCTTCTCTTATGTAAAGGTCACCACAGTGTGTTAAGTTCATATTAGGTTCAAACCCTGCAGGAGTAAGTGTACGCGTGTGGTGTGAGGAATTGTGTGCAATGGTTTATGATGATGCAAGCGAAAGTTAGAAAGCTGTTGACTACAAATAAATTAAATCAAATTATTTCATGCAATAAATCGTATTCAAAATGCTCTTCATGTATCTAATTATCAACCTTATTTGTAGCTCAGTATTCACGCCGTCAGCCTTTAACTCTCCCCGATATTCTCTGACTTCTATAATGCAATAATAATAATAATAATCTCTATCAGCTACTTTTTTGTGCGTGATTGGATGGAAATCTGTGTAATATGGTATTTCCAGACAACTTCTGTTGGTGGCTGAGGGGAAGGTGTAATGCATGATAATAAACCATAGAAGCACAATAGTTCATTGTGCAGGTTAAACATTATCAATCATTACACAATTTGATTAGAGAAACTGATTTATTGACCGAACTAAAACGGACAGAAAATCCGAAACAGGCATGCAACCTTAGGTGTGTGATAAGTGTGAGCCTGTAACACATGATGCGTGTGTGTTTGTGTCTCAGTGCCACAGAAGGATGTATGGATATTAGCTGCCTCGCTGCCTAAGTAGGACGCTCAAAATAGCTCCTCAGGCCTCGCAGCAAGGACACGGCCTCCTGTAATTGACCATGCGAGTGTGTGTCTGGTTCTGTGTTTGCACAGGCACAATTGTGTGTTAGCCTGTGTACAGTACATACCTATGGTTATGCATGTGTGCATTATCGCCTGTGCACCTGATGTTATTTTGCGTGTCAGGTGTTCCTCACTCATCTCACGTCCCTCCAGTCTGGCTGAAGTAAAGCCTGGGAGTTCAACAAGCGGAAGCTACTTCATGAGACATAAATCAAGGGCACAACAGATTGTTGCTCATGGCACACAATGACAGAAAGCTGCAGCAGCACTGCAGCCAGCATGTGGAAGAAAAGGGAACGAGAACAATCTTCATTATTTATAGCTGGTCTAGTTGCACAGGCAGTGAGGGTTCCATAGTACACACAGTCACACCTGGAGAGGCCTGGTTGGTTACAGGTGTGTCCTGCAGGTTACAGAGCAACGCCAGAGGAGCAATTAGTCCGTTCCTGCATCAACAGCAGACACTTCAGCATTACACTTTTCCCTAATCAGCTCAATAACTTAACCTTCTGTTGAACCTTCCAGAGTTTGTTTCTCCAAACGTCAGACTAATGCTGCAGTGTTCACTGTTCTCCAGCCAGTGATATTGACTGCCGGCACTAATTTGTACGATGGATCATTACCACTGAAGGCCATATTGGGCTTTTAAAAGTATCTGGTTTGTATCCGTGATAAAATCCTGTGCAATCTGTTCTTGGTCTGCAGATTTGCCTGAAGGTCCAGCACTGTACATTCAGACGACGTGTGTTTTCCTTTATCCACAGTACTGCAGCTTACATAATGGTAGTGACGGAGTTAGCTGGAAAAACAACAAAACTTTGGGTCAACTTCTTTCCCTTAAAGTTGTAATCCGAATGATTTCAGTCCTGTGGTATCCGTGGTTACTGGATACCCAATGCATTTTACTATCACAGAAAATGCTCGACGATTCTTGGCAGCACTTGCTTGGATATTTCCAAATAATCCAATTTCAGCTCCTAAAAAATATCAGTGCAAATCAAACACACACACACACACACACACACACACACGTGCAAGGTGCACAAGCAAGTTTCATCAGCAGCTTAACCAATGACTAGAGAGCAGATCAATGAGAAGCAGTGCAGTAGGATGTTCCTTTAGCAATAACTCTACAGACTACAGTCTAGCAGTGACCAATGAGCATTGTTTCCTGTCAATCCCTCGTGTTTGAATCTCCTTTTCATTCAGTCTCTCCCTCCCTGTGTCGACTCGATCAGCTGATTGTGGGCGTTCACTTTCAGTCAACCAACCAGATTCTGCACAGTTTCCTTCAGCCAATCACATCGTTGCTGTCAAACTTTAAAGATGTCCTCTCTGCTGCTGGCAGTTGCAGCACAATCGTATGTGACCCTCCTCCACCCCAGTCACCTCCAGTCGGCATCGCAGTCATCATCGCATTGCAGCAACTCCCTTCATCTCCACCAGCGTCTGGAGTCCAGGAGGGATCATCTGACCTCAGCATCACCACCCTTCTGTTATACTGCGTCCCAATGGAGTCCGACTGCCAACGACCTTTCACTATTCATTCCTTATGCATGTGGAATAAATTATTGTTCATTATATGGAGGTCTCTCCTGATTGCAATACATTGAATGCCGACCTGCAGTATTGCGGTTGATTGAACTCTATAGATTCCATGTAATCCTTCTACTATCCCACATTATTAATGGTTGTGCGTTTGATATCCATCATGTGGATGAAGTAACAAATGTTGCACTGCCTCTGTTTCAACATTTGAATCGTCTTCTATTCAATTGCTTAAATAAAGAGCGCCTCGGACAGTGTCAGAAACTCTCGGTTAGAATTTGCCCACTGCACAGCAGAACAAAAAGCTTGGCTCTTGTATTCATCCTACCTCCAAAAATCACACTGATTTATGTCTTCTACTGCGTGCCCGAGCACTCTAGCCCATTGTTTGTGTGTGTGTGTGTGTGTGTGTGTGTGTGTGTGTGTGTGTGTGTGTGTGTGTGTGTGTGTGTGTGTGTGTGTGTGTGTGTGTGTGTGTGTGTGTGTGTGTGTGTGTGTGTGTGTTGGCCTGTATCTCACAATATGTGTGGAAGAGTTTTAGGTCAGCCATCAGAGAAAGCTCATAAAAAGGGCAAAAAAACAACAAATGAATAAACTAATTCAGAGTTCGAGGGCTTGTGTGCATTATGTGAAAGTAATGTGTGGTTATGTGTGTGTGTGTGTGTGTGTGTGTGTGTGTGTCTGTGTGTGTTTAAATGAGTGATGTATAATATACACAATGTATGAGTTCTCAAAGTAGGCATGACTGAGCAGCTAGCTCAAGCACTCTCTCACTGACTGCCCTGGATTTACTTGTTTCTCTTAAACTTCACCTCGTTCTGTCATAAATGTGTCTTTATGTGCATGTGACGAGAAGACTGTATCTAAGAATCTGTATTGCAGTTAAGGATTTGGTTGCAGTCTTTTGTCATGATTGTGAAACCCAATGTGGGCCGGTTTTCAACGCAACCAAATCTTTTGCTCACTTTAAAAGCAAGCCAGGCAGCGGTTCACTAAAGCTACATCCGTACGAATACATTTAAAATGTAAACGATCTCCGTCCACACGGACGTTTCAGCATCGTTTGCAAAATGATTTCACATATATTCACGGACACTGAGCATGCGGGTGCCGGTGTCAACAGGAAGTAGATTGGTTGCTTAATTACAGAAAATGTAAAAAGTATTAAAGGCTAAAAGTATTAAAGGCTTTTTTCTGTGGTGTCTGACTGCTTCATCCTCTTGTTATTGGTGGCGACATGGATTACGATGTCGCTAAAGCTAGAGGTGGTGTGTGTGTGTGTGTGTGTGTGTGTGTTGGAGGGCGATGCTAATCAAATGTTTTGGGAAATGGAGTCTCCTATTACTAGCTTGCGTTGTTTAACCCTGTAGACAGGGAGCGAAGAGCTCCACGGGCCATCTGGACGACGAAAAGGTCTGGCGAGGGTCGGCAGGAGTCAGGAGGGGCGACAACAACCGTCGCATGAAAGCCTCCATGAACCTCAAACGTTAAACATTGCATTTTTTACACAGAGATGGATGATGCCCTATGTCAGACTTTGACTGTACAGCTGTGTTGATGTTGGCTCTGTGAACTGTGTGATATCCAGACATGCCCATAAGGCCCTGCATGCATCCTGTTCATGCAGAGGCGGTGACCTGAGACAGGACGCTTCTGGTTTGACCGGGGCTCCGCTGCATTTCACTCAACGGTAAAAGTGAACTAGAAAGCATTTCCTGCTGAAAATGCGTTGGAATGCTGAAAACTGAAATGAATCGCAAAAATATTACTAAAAATAGATATCCAATTCAAAAACAAATTGCAAAAAGCTTAATAATTCAAAAAGTTTAAAGATTACAAATATGAAAAGTCATATCACACCTCTCCTGAAAGAGCTGAACATTTTGATATTTGAACAGTTTCTGTGGCTTAAAATAATTCATCAGTGGTGATATTTGTAGTAGTAGAAGTTGTAGTAGCATTAGAATAAGTAGTAGTAGTGATATTTGTAGTAGTAGTAGAAGTTGTAGTTGTAGTATAAGTATTATTAGTAGTAGAAGTATTCGTAATTAGAAGAAGTAGTATCAGTAGTCATAGTAATAGCTGTAGTATTGGTCGTAGTATTTAATATCACAGTAGTAGTAGTAGTAGTAATAGTAATAGTAATGGCAGTAGAAGATGTAGCAGTAGTAGTAGTACTAGTAGCAGTCGTACTAATAGCTGTAGTAGTATCACTACTTTTAGTAGCATGAATAGCAGTAGTAGTAGTAGCAGTTGTCGTATAAGTATAGTGGTAGTAATAATATTGATGGTAGCAGTAATAGCGGTAGTAGTAGTAGTAATAGTAGCAACAGCAAAAGTTATAGTAGTAGTAGTAGTAGTAGCAGTAGTAGTAATACTATATTAGCAGCAGCAGTAGTAGTAGTTGTCGCAGTAGTAGTTAGAGCATTCATTTTTTAAACAAAAAAGCCTAATTTTGAGCTTGTTTAAATACAGTTAATCCATGGGGCTTTTATTTTGAAAGGGTGGGGCTGGGAAACAGGATAACAATAAAGAAACAGGATAACAATAGTTGGAATACTTAACAGCATTCCAACAATTAGCTCTTCTCTCACCACTTTGCTCTAAAAGTGATGAGTCGTTTTAATGACATCTCGTACGTAGTGATTGGTAAAACTGAAACAAGAGGCAAGACATTTCCAGCTGGTTACAACCTTCGTCGGTTTAATTAGTCAACCTTGAAGCTGGAGAGGAAACGTGAAAATGCATTGTGAACATTTGCTGGAGGGTGATGCTAAAGATGTGAGCCAATGTACCTTTTTTAGAAAACATGCAACAATTCTTACTAGTTTAATGAAAATGCAATGGATTAAGTGACTCAATTTGAGCTACACACCCTGCGGTGCAATGAGATGTACAATATTTCTTTAAACTGATGCATGCAATTGTAAGAAGCTAATGGGTAACTCAAGTGAATATCTGTTACAACACGTTTTAAGGTAGAAATAATGACTGGTAAGAGATATGAGACTAAAGAAGGAGTCAATGGACTGATGGGAATACAGCAGCTGACAGTTTGATGTTTTATGAGTTAAAACTGAAACCAAAGTCAGGATTAGACAGAGAAACAGGATTCTGGTTATCATCAACAAACAAGAACATGCAGCAAACACATAATCCCAGTCAGACGCTCACATCCAACCATCTAACAGACACACCCCCTCTGCCCTGAATATGCTCTCTCTCAGCCCAGTTTTCCATATAAAGCTCCTATAGCCTCAAGACTTCTCACAACCGTGATCACCATAATCAGAGCTGACTCCTGGTTAGCGCGAGCCTCCCCTCTCCCATATTACAGGCAGCTGGACGTGCAGCTTGCCAGCAGCTGGGGAGGAGACGTCTCTTTAGTTAGAATGCCCCTCGGCCTCTTGAGGGCGCTATTTAATAAAGTGCCAGCGTTATTAGATCATTCAGCCACACTTCCCACTCTCATCCTGGCAATAGCTGTGAGCATGTTATTGAAGTAGCTTACTTTGGAAAAAAAGTTACTTTTTTTCAAAGTAACTAAAAAAGTTACTTTTTTTTCAAAATAACTAAAAAAGTTACTTTTTTTCCAAAGTAACTAAAAAAGTAACTTTTTTTCCAAAGTAACTAAAAAAGTTACTTTTTTTCAAAGTAACTAAAAAAGTAACTTTTTTCATAGTTACTCTGGTAATGATAGTTACTCTGGCAGTGATAGTTACTCTGGTAATGATAGTTACTCTGGTAGTGATAGTTACTCTGGTAGTGATAGGTACTCTGATAGTGATAGGTACTCTGGTAATGATAGTTACTATGGTAGTGATAGTTACTCTGGTAGTGATAGTTACTCTGGTAGTGATAGTTACTCTGGTAATGATAGGTACTCTGGTAGTGATAGGTACTCTGGTAGTGATAGTTACTCTGGTAATGATAGTTACTCTGGTAATGATAGGTACTCTGGTCGTGATAGTTACTCTGGTAATGATAGGTACTCTGGTAATGATAGGTACTCTGGTAGTGATAGTTACTCTGGTAGTGATAGTTACTCTGGTAATGATAGGTACTCTGGTAGTGATAGTTACTCTGGTAATGATGGGTACTCTGGTAATGATAGGTACTCTGGTAGTGATAGTTACTCTGGTAGTGATAGTTACTCTGGTAGTGATAGGTACTCTGGTAATGATAGTTACTCTGGTAGTGATAGTTACTCTGGTAATGATAGGTACTCTGGTAGTGATAGTTACTCTGGTAATGATAGTTACTCTGGTAATGATAGGTACTCTGGTCGTGATAGTTACTCTGGTAATGATAGTTACTCTGGTAGTGATAGGTACTCTGGTAGTGATAGTTACTCTGGTAATGATAGGTACTCTGGTAATGATAGTTACTCTGGTAGTGATAGGTACTCTGGTAATGATAGTTACTCCGGTAGTGATAGTTACTCTGGTAATGATAGTTACTCTGGTAGTGATAGGTACTCTGGTAATGATAGGTACTCTGGTAATGATAGTTACTCTGGTAGTGATAGGTACTCTGGTAATGATAGTTACTCTGGTAGTGATAGTTACTCTGGTAGTGATAGGTACTCTGGTAATGATAGTTACTCTGGTGGTGATAGTTACTCTGGTAATGATAGGTACTCTGGTAATGATAGTTACTCTGGTAGTGATAGTTACTCTGGTAGTGATAGGTACTCTGGTAATGATAGGTACTCTGGTAGTGATAGGTACTCTGGTAGTGATAGGTACTCTGGTAGTGATAGTTACTCTGGTAGTGATAGGTACTCTGGTAATGATAGTTACTCTGGTAATGATAGGTACTCTGGTAATGATAGGTACTCTGGTAGTGATAGTTACTCTGGTAGTGATAGTTACTCTGGTAATGATAGGTACTCTGGTAGTGATAGTTACTCTGGTAATGATGGGTACTCTGGTAATGATAGGTACTCTGGTAGTGATAGTTACTCTGGTAGTGATAGTTACTCTGGTAGTGATAGGTACTCTGGTAATGATAGTTACTCTGGTAGTGATAGTTACTCTGGTAATGATAGGTACTCTGGTAGTGATAGTTACTCTGGTAATGATAGTTACTCTGGTAATGATAGGTACTCTGGTCGTGATAGTT
>CM051702.1:3424531-3434531 GCA_028022725.1 Lycodopsis pacificus
GGGTGTGTGTGTGTTTTGCAGATGGCTTGAGGAACCGGCAGCCAGTGGCAGCGTCAGAAAGCATCTCATCAGGGATGGAGTGGAATAAGAGAGGGAGGAAGGGAAAACAAGGAAGCAGAGGGGTGGAGATGTAGGAGGCTTGGCAGGGTGGAGTGTAGAAGCCTCCTTCTCATCTACTTCCTACATCCATCCTGTCTTCCCATTTCCTTTGCTTGCACACTAAAGCTATCTCTTCCGAGTACTCGCTCCTGTCATAGGACAATAGGGAAGGGAAGGAAAGGAGGAACAGGAGCTGGAATGGTTCCCTCATTGTCAGCCCTGTCTTGTTTCCCGTTGCACTTCTGTATTATGATCATTGTGACAATATTACACAGATGTTCATCTGCTGTGCAGAAGACATGTAAATGTGTTCTGTTGTCCATCAGGCTCAGCTTCTTGCCCCTGGCTACAATTCTTCTTTTTGGGGAACCGAAGCTGAACACAGCAGAGCTCTGTGTGTGTGTGTGTGTGTGTGTGTGTGTGTGTGTGTGTGTGTGTGTGTGTGTGTGTGTGTGTGTGTGTGTGTGTGTGTGTGTGTGTGTGTGTGTGTGTGTGTGTGTGTGGATTATTTGTGTGTGTGTGTGTGTGTGTGTGTATTATTTGTGTGCACATCAGCTCTGTGATGGCCTGACCAATCAGCTCCACTTTCCACAGAGAGTTTAAGCAGCTGTTGGCCATAGGGAGGGAGGAAGGGGAGGATGGGGACTGAGGTGGGAGAACAGCAGAGATGAAAGGATGAGACAGAAAAGTGGGGAAAGAGGCAGCAGAGGGAGAGAAAGAGAGCTACGGCGGGAACAGCGCTTGGAGGTAGAGACAGGGATCGGAGTGGAGGCAGAGGGGGGGTAAACATGATAAAGCAAGGAGAAGGTGAGGTTAGGGATGGGAGGAATCTGAGGATAACTCAGGCTGAAGGTGGTGTGGGCAGAAAAAGAGCAAACGGCAAGAAAAGAGACGGTGATCAGTTCACTATTCACTCTTTGCTCGTCTCTTTGTCTTTGTTTGTCCACCTGTACATGTTCCTCTTTTCTTTCTTATTCCAGTTGATGGTGTAATAACTGATAAATACTGATTGTTAAAGTTTTATGCTTTTAAGTTGTTATCTTATTACCAATTTGAAAGATTTCCATTATCTGACAACTCATAACATACAGATGATTATATTATTAATATCGTATTAACCAAGGTATTGTTAGAGGTACGCTGCAGGGAAATGTCCCAATACTTTTACATACTACTCACACTTGGTTGTTGTCACTGAATACAAATGAAAACTTACCCCACACAGGTATTTCCATGTGTAAAACGTTGCTATTAGAAACAATACAACAGATTTGAATCAACACCTTTTCTGACACAAGGTCTTCATAACTTAAATATTATTTAGATATAATTTGTTAAAAGACAACACATACTAGAGTGTAGGTGCACAAAGTGACATTTAAACATCACTGTCACTTCTGTATCAAATAGATAAAACAGTGTTTGAACTAGCATCGAAATAAATAAACATCAAGTTTGAATTGCTGAGCATTACTGCAGTGACAGTGCAGCCTTATAATTAATTTGCAAATCGGTCCATCAGTTTAGATAGTTCAGATTTGCCAGAAACATTCTCGCCTTTATCCCCCTGAATCTCTGACAGATCACTTCAGGTCCCAAATAACTGCACGCACGTAAAGGCTCAATTGGATCCGAGCATGAATCTAAATATCTTTCCTTGACATTTGTAGCTTTTCAGTAACATCTTTTCATGTTGACTGTCAGGACCCGGGCCTTTGATGATGCAGTTGCTGCCGACGGGCCTTCGTCAGAGTCTCAAAGCTGCTCAGTCTTACCGCAGTTTCTGCAATTTATCAGCGCAAATGTGAAATGCCTGAAATCTTTATTTATTGGTTGGATGAATTATTATGATCTAATGATCCCCCGAATGATTTCTCAAGATCACTGTTTTAAATCGGTAAACAATAGAAATGTTGGATTATTTTGTCATAATATTATAATCTTTTGTATTATCATCAATTGAACACAATGTGATATAAATGATATAAATGCAATTAGATTCCTCTTCAGATTGATTTCAGGCTTTTCTTTACTTTTCTCATGCATACGGGTTAATGGATGAAAGAGGAACAGATTCCACTCCAAACTAGAAAGGTGCACTCAGTCGAGGAGCTAGAGAGCCAGGAGTGTCTGCAGCGACCACTGCTGTTTTGTGTGATTCGATTGCTTTGTGTGAAAGTCAAAAACAAGCGTTGACGTATGCAGACACAGGCTACAGGCTACATGGCAGAAAGGCTACATGGACTTTATGCATGTTTAATTATTATGTATAATATGACTTTGTTCGTTTAGTTTCATCTGCCCATCTGTGTTCTGTATTTAATCTCAAACTGTTTGTTTTCTCTCTCTCTCTCTCTCTCTCTCTCTCTCTCTCTCTCTCTCTTCCCTCTCTGTCCTTCTCTTTCTCCGTGTCATCCTGGTTTTCTTCTTCTGTCAGTCCCGCTGTCAATGTGGTGCACTTTCTGACATGCTACGTGTGTGTGTGTGTGTGTGTGTGTGTGTGTGTGTGTGTGTGTGTGTGTGTGTGTGTGTGTGTGTGTGTGTGTGTGTGTGTGTGTGTGTGTGTGTATGCGCGGGTGTGTAGAGACATCAATATAGGTTACATTTGAAAGAGCCACTCTGTATTCAAACCCTGAGGGGATGTATGTCCTTCTACCAAAAGAAGAAATGTGCAAACCTCCTGTGATCGGGCGAACGTTAACAGACAAGCCAAAGCTGAAATGTATAGAAACAATCAATAACCCCCATGTGGATGCACCGTTGTACAAACACACACTTTCAATCTTCAACATGCACAAACTACCAAGAGAAAGATACGCTGAGCAGTCAACTTGCACTTGTGTCACCGTACAGAAAGACGATGGCCGGCATTACCACCTGTCAGTCTCTGTCTCCTCCCCTCTCTCTGGACGTATTCCTCTCTCACACACACACACACACACACACACACACACACACACACACACACACACACACACACACACACACACACACACACACACACACACGTGCTCACAGAGACGTGCCACAGTTTGGAGTGACCTCCCTCTGCTGATGACACCTGCAGAAACACGGTGACTGTGACTGGCGGCGAGAGCCACTGGGATTTCCACAGCCAGGAGGAAGTAAACAGAGAGGAATGGATATCGCTCCTTGTTCGGAAGGTGACAGTCGTGTTATTGTGAAGTATTATGAATTGTTTGCAGCGTGAACACATGTATAAATCATTACAGCAGCAGCGGAGGCAGAGAGAAGGGTACAACTGTAGACCTCAAGTCTGCAGACCTCAGGCCTGTGAGCCGATGGGACGAGAGTAGGATCCCGAGACACAAGTGTCAGAGAACGAGTAACTACTCGTACATTTCACTGATGAGAGCGTCGCAGTTTCTTCTGCTATAAGTGAAATATAAATCCAAGAAAGCCACACAAAGAGTGAAATAGCTCCCAACTTACTGTTGTTATTAAAACAGAACATTAGAACTTGTTTCACCTGGTTTTATAGAGCTAATATAAATATTCAACTTCAACAGATTATCACAAAGAATATTTATTGTCTTTCTACCTGACAACAAACCAACAGAGTTACTCTTCTTAATGTTTTGAGCAGAGTAAGGAGACAGTTCGTGACACACCTCACACCTGGAGGCTCGAGCGTCCCTCTGGCTGGAACACCTGGAATCCCCCGACGCGAGGTCAGCGGTGAGCGGTGCCTCTTGGCAGCAGAACCTACTCGGCAGACAGGAAATGCATCTGAGAAAGAAAGCAACTCTACTGATGTCTATTGTCCCTCCCGTCCTCCTCCTCATCCGTCGGTCAAGTCGATGGCCCCATGTCACTCACCTAGAGACGGAGGAGAGTAGAGAGGGGGAGGAGAGTAGAGAGGGGGAGGAGAGTAGAGAGGGGGAGGAGAGTAGAGAGGGGGAGGAGAGTAGAAGAGTAGAGAGGGGGAGGAGAGTAGAGAGGGGGAGGAAAGTAGAGAGGGGGAGGAGAGTAGAGAGGGGGAGGAGAGTAGAGAGGGGGAGGAGAGTAGAGAGGGGGAGGAGAGTAGAGAGACGGAGGAGAGTAGAGAGGGGGAGGAGAGTAGAGAGGGGGAGGAGAGTAGAGAGATGGAGGAGAGTAGAGAGGGGGAGGAGAGTAGAGAGGGGGAGGAGAGTAGAGAGGGGGAGGAGAGTAGAGAGGGGGAGGAGAGTAGAGAGACGGAGGAGAGTAGAGAGGGGGAGGAGAGTAGAGAGACGGAGGAGAGTAGAGAGGGGGAGGAGAGTAGAGAGGGGGAGGAGAGTAGAGAGGGGGAGGAGAGTAGAGAGGGGGAGGAGAGTAGAAGAGTAGAGAGGGGGAGGAGAGTAGAGAGGGGGAGGAGAGTAGAGAGGGGGAGGAGAGTAGAGAGACGGAGGAGAGTAGAGAGGGGGAGGAGAGTAGAGAGACGGAGGAGAGTAGAGAGGGGGAGGAGAGTAGAGAGACGGAGGAGAGTAGAGAGGGGGAGGAGAGTAGAGAGGGGGAGGAGAGTAGAGAGGGGGAGGAGAGTAGAGAGACGGAGGAGAGTAGAGAGGGGGAGGAGAGTAGAGAGACGGAGGAGAGTAGAGAGACGGAGGAGAGTAGAGAGGGGGAGGAGAGTAGAGAGACGGAGGAGAGTAGAGAGGGGGAGGAGAGTAGAGAGACGGAGGAGAGTAGAGAGGGGGAGGAGAGTAGAGAGGGGGAGGAGAGTAGAGAGGGGGAGGAGAGTAGAGAGACGGAGGAGAGTAGAGAGGGGGAGGAGAGTAGAGAGACGGAGGAGAGTAGAGAGGGGGAGGAGAGTAGAGAGGGGGAGGAGAGTAGAGAGACGGAGGAGAGTAGAGAGGGGGAGGAGAGTAGAGAGACGGAGGAGAGTAGAGAGGGGGAGGAGAGTAGAGAGACGGAGGAGAGTAGAGAGGGGGAGGAGAGTAGAAAGGGGGAGGAGAGTAGAGAGGGGGAGGAGAGTAGAGAGACGGAGGAGAGTAGAGAGGGGGAGGAGAGTAGAGAGACGGAGGAGAGTAGAGAGAAGGAGGAGAGTAGAGAGGGGGAGGAGAGTAGAGAGGGGGAGGAGAGTAGAGAGACGGAGGAGAGTAGAGAGGGGGAGGAGAGTAGAGAGGGGGAGGAGAGTAGAGAGACGGAGGAGAGTAGAGAGGGGGAGGAGAGTAGAGAGACGGAGGAGAGTAGAGAGGGGGAGGAGAGTAGAGAGACGGAGGAGAGTAGAGAGGGGGAGGAGAGTAGAGAGACGGAGGAGAGTAGAGAGGGGGAGGAGAGTAGAGAGGGGGAGGAGAGTAGAGAGGGGGAGGAGAGTAGAGAGACGGAGGAGAGTAGAGAGGGGGAGGAGAGTAGAGAGACGGAGGAGAGTAGAGAGGGGGAGGAGAGTAGAAAGGGGGAGGAGAGTAGAGAGGGGGAGGAGAGTAGAGAGACGGAGGAGAGTAGAGAGGGGGAGGAGAGTAGAGAGACGGAGGAGAGTAGAGAGAAGGAGGAGAGTAGAGAGGGGGAGGAGAGTAGAGAGGGGGAGGAGAGTAGAGAGACGGAGGAGAGTAGAGAGGGGGAGGAGAGTAGAGAGGGGGAGGAGAGTAGAGAGACGGAGGAGAGTAGAGAGACGGAGGAGAGTAGAGAGGGGGAGGAGAGTAGAGAGACGGAGGAGAGTAGAGAGGGGGAGGAGAGTAGAGAGGGGGAGGAGAGTAGAGAGGGGGAGGAGAGTAGAGAGACGGAGGAGAGTAGAGAGGGGGAGGAGAGTAGAGAGACGGAGGAGAGTAGAGAGGGGGAGGAGAGTAGAAAGGGGGAGGAGAGTAGAGAGGGGGAGGAGAGTAGAGAGACGGAGGAGAGTAGAGAGGGGGAGGAGAGTAGAGAGGGGGAGGAGAGTAGAGAGGGGGAGGAGAGTAGAGAGACGGAGGAGAGTAGAGAGGGGGAGGAGAGTAGAGAGACGGAGGAGAGTAGAGAGAAGGAGGAGAGTAGAGAGGGGGAGGAGAGTAGAGAGACGGAGGAGAGTAGAGAGGGGGAGGAGAGTAGAGAGGGGGAGGAGAGTAGAGAGACGGAGGAGAGTAGAGAGGGGGAGGAGAGTAGAGAGACGGAGGAGAGTAGAGAGGGGGAGGAGAGTAGAGAGACAGAGGAGAGTAGAGAGGGGGAGGAGAGTAGAGAGGGGGAGGAGAGTAGAGAGGGGGAGGAGAGTAGAGAGACGGAGGAGAGTAGAGAGAAGGAGGAGAGTAGAGAGGGGGAGGAGAGTAGAGAGACGGAGGAGAGTAGAGAGGGGGAGGAGAGTAGAGAGGGGGAGGAGAGTAGAGAGGGGGAGGAGAGTAGAGAGGGGGGGGGCCAGAGAGAGAAATCCTCCTGCAGTGAAGTCCTGAGTTTTCCCGATGAGTGAAGTGCTGGTAAAGGTTACTTTTCTGTTTGAGGACAAACAAGTTCGCTGAAGCTTGGGTTTGAAGTAAAACGACCGCTTGCTGTGTTTCCACCGTTTCAACCCTTTGTCCTTTTTATTCTCCAGACCCCTCGTAAACTCGGCTATGCAAGATTAATTTAGGCCAAACCACGGCCATGTTTTATTCAGCTCTTCTTGCTCTCTCTCTCCGCAAAACAGTTCAAGTGTGATAAATGGAGTTTCACGTTGCGAGGAAATAAAAACGGCGAACGGAAAAAAAATATATTGTGAAGAATATTGATATTCCCACTACATTCAGTGGCTACTTTAGAAACCTGTACTGTGGTTTAGGCATGGACAAGGTCTCTTTAGGGGTGTCCAAAGACCAGCAAGACAAATATATATCTGTATTGTTTATCATTATGGAGCAGATGCTCTGTATATTTATTGAGCATCTTTAGGGTTTAAAGCCATATAGGACATGCAGTTATTTTTAATAATTTGCCGTTTTTCCTCCACTTCCATCAATCTAGTTTTTTTTTAGCAGTGAAAGCTATTTTGTTTTGTTGCACTTTGAAAAACCTCCTCACTCAATCCTCCAGTAAGACACTTACGAGGGCTTTACTCTCTTTACAATGCCGATCCTGCTTTTTCACTACATGTACCGGTATATTGAGAAGTGGGTCAGTCCTTTAGAATAGACTTCATATCTTACCTACCTGTAAGTCATGTGACGGACTGAACTGGCAGGAGCCTGTGACTCCACATGGGAGCGCTAGCAGAGCATGTGCAACGGTGTTTCCTCCCAGATGGGTGGGAAGGAAAATTGTTGTTATTGTTACTATTTGCTAAGTATGTGTAAACCAATTATGTGACGTATAAATAATGAAGAATTGTTCTTTTTTTAAAATACATTTACATTATTTGTTGGGGCTTTTCCAGGTCTTTTTAGGTGTGATCTTTGGAAAAGTCAGGCCCCTGTGCAATGCAATATATTACGTTTTTAGTCTTTACCGAAAAGTAATTAATTAGTCGTACAAATGTCTTAATTTAATTTAGTTTTCTCTGCATCCAGAGAGTCCCGATAGTCTTTTAAATTAAAGTTATTCAAGTTTTGAAAGACTGAGAAAAGAACCAGACGCGATCATTAATTGCATGTCTTTTGTTATGAGTCAGTTTACTCTCAAATGACTTCTACTTGCTGAGAATGGACATGCCGCTCTGACGTAAGACTATTTTATTGTTGAATTTAGAGGCGAGATGTTTTGCACTTGCAGAGATGTTTCCCAAACCTTGACTCTGATGCTGACGAGAGTATAATGTAAAGACTTCATGTACAGACACCAGCAGATCATAACTCACAAGTAACTTATATACATCTGCTCTGTCTGTTCCTGTCTCACGCCTCGCTGTCGTCTCTGAACGTTTCCACTCTGAAATGATCAGCCTGCTCGGAAACGCATTGAAGCGTACTCGCTGTTGGCTCGTGGATGTGGAGGAGGAGCAATAGACACGGGCGGACAGGGAGAAAGATGTCACATGAGGAGGGGAGACACTGGGGGAGACACTGGGGGAGTTTCATCTATTCCACCCAGTGGGTGAGCTGTTAGGAGGAAGAGTTGGCCGGTCATGCTAAATAGTGTCCACAAGCAATTGCTTGAGATGTAATGATGTCACATGTAGCATCAATGCACACAAATGCATTATACATAAGCTACGTATCATAAACTTTCATAAAGTTTGCAAATGTTTGAAATGTCACAAGAAATGAAAGGCAATCTAGTGTGTGGAAGCCAATGACTTTGTGGATGAGAAAGTGGATGATGAAGATAACGGGGCGATGAAGTAATAATAGTAAAGGTGGTACAGACAGAGAAAAACATGAGGTACAGAAGGATCTTTAAGGTCACCTCCATCGATGATGGAGACGGCTCTACTACCGACCGGTAGTCATCTGTCGTTATGACAGACAGTCGCCGGCCCAGCCGCCTCGACAGGAAACACTCCTACAACTCATCCTGCTTCCCGGCTTTCATATTTAGGCATTTTGCACGATTTGTGACACATTAAAGGGTAAATGGAGTTTTAGATGCAGAATAATTAAAATTCCAACATCCTGCAAGGATACTTCAGGGATTTGACTGAACAATCCACAACAGTTCTGTTCACACAGCTGTTGTCAATCAGCTGTGGTCTTACTCCTCAATTAGAATCCGTCAGTTTGCTGCTCGCAGTCATCTGTAGAGTCAGTGATGCTTTTCAGTGACAGCTGATGGCAGTAAGCATCGTGGCACCATGTGCACTGGACTCCCGTGGCTAAATTCAAATGTTCTCGATGAGACTTGCGAGAGTGCAGCGGCTTTCCAAAAGAAACCAAAAGTGAATTCGTACAAGATATTGCGGCAAACAAGTCCTGGTGAAAGTGATGGAAACGTGAAGCATCCCTCCGATCTGAATCTATGTCAGCGTGACTGAAAGAAGCTCAGACATTGTTCTCCTGGGGTCCCAGTCCAAACAGGAACATCTTCTCAGCTTCCTCTTCTCGTCTCTGTGGCAGTCCGGTACCCTGCTGACCCTCACGGGCAGCAGTTTGCTCCCGAACTGGATGTAAATCATGAATTAACCCCAAATTGCTCCCGCAGGCTGATCCTGCGGTGTGTGTGAATGGGTGTGAACGTTAGATAGTTAGAGCTGATGGGCAGGTGGAACCTTCCATGGTAGCCCCTGCCATCAGTGTATGAATGGGTGTGAATGGGTCAATGACGACATGTAGTGTTAAAGTGCTTTGAAAAGTACTGTACAAGTAGAGTCCATTTACCGTTGACAGTCCATTTAATACCCGTCTTCTACACAAACCTTGATACAGCCTTCCATGGAAATAACAGCGGAACAGAATGTCACATTGTGGCTATTTATGGGTCCCATAGTATCAATAATTCATCAGACACAGTAAACCATCATCAGTCAGGGATATCTCTGGCATCATCAAACACCAGAAAGGATAATCAATAATGTAATATCTTCACAAGTCAAAAGAGCATGAAAATGATGAAACAATGGAAAACTTCCCTGCAGGTTTTGTACAAACCACAGACTGGTGGTGCAGTCAGATGTACAGTCTGTGTGTATGTCGCGATGTATGCGATCAATTATGTGTGTGATTGTGTTGTTTGTGTTTTTTACGCATGTAAATACTGTTTCTGATCATGCAACACACTCGCATATATGCGAACATGCACTCAAACACGGGCCCAGCAGCGTCACGTTACTGTGCGAGTGTCTTTTATTTATCCTCCTTTTATTATCACTTGTGACCTACTTGGAGAGAAACTCCGGCTCCTGCTGTGACGCGCTGTTAAAAATAACTCAGAGGAAAACACAAACACACACTCCTACTGTACGCTCATACACACACACACACACGCACACACACACACACACATGCACGCTTGAATCCAAAGACAAACTCACAAACAGAGAGCACTCTGTTCATGCCACACTGCTGACCAGAGTGATTCCCTGAACAACCTCACATACAGGCACAGGCATATT
>CM051702.1:3439531-3702031 GCA_028022725.1 Lycodopsis pacificus
AGGCTTTCATTTCTAAAGCTAAAATCCTGCTTTTGAAATGGATCAGGTATTATGTAGACAAAGTATTCTCTTTGCCATGTGCAGGATGGTAGATTGATTGTATTTTGTATTATTCATACAAATATGTTTTCCAGCTGTAACGGGTGCCTCAAAATGTGTTGAGATCACGTGGATGACATGCAGATGTTTCGTGCACATCACTGGTCTGAATGAATATGGGTTTGGTGGTTGCACACCCAACTTGAAAACTTGATTCTGTGTGTGTGTGTGTGTGTGTGTGTGTGTGTGTGTGTGTGTGTGTGTGTGTGTGTGTGTGTGTGTGTGTGTGTGTGTGTGTGTGTGTGTGTGTGTGTGTGTGTGTGTGTGTGTGTGTGTGCGTGTGTGTGTGTGTGTCAAATGCTAAAACAAAGAGAAGAAGTTAAAGGAGGGGACAGGGAACAATGGAAAAAAGAAATCCAACTAAAACGTGACAGAAGCGCTGTGGAGGCAGCAAGATGGAAAGTTGCACCAGCTTTTGGCAGATGCTGTCATTAAAAAGATATAGTCAAACACTTCCAGCTGTGGTGGTGGAGTGAATGTTCCCAAAGAGAAGATTTGATTCCTTATTCATTTCACAAAGCGGCATAAAAGCCCCCACTGGGCACCGACTGTGGACTTGTTTCAGATCTATTCGATGACGCTGTAGCATGACTGTGCACTGGACGTAGATTTATTGCTCTTCTTTGGGTAATATTTGTGTGTACATTCGTCTTTGGATACTTTAGGGCACAGAGTGTCTGTTTGTCTTCCTCCTGTGTGTGTGTGTGTGTGTGTGTGTGTGTGTGCGTGTGTGTGTGTGTGTATTTCATGCACACATGCATCTAGCAAGGGCTGCACTGTGGGCAATTAAAAAGCAGGACTGTGGAAGGGTCACAGAGAATAACATCACGCTCACTCATTAACATTTCATAGGTGGGTACGAAGCATTATCTGTGTGGATGGACTGTCCGCTCGCATAACGTCAAAGAGTAAACGCAGAATTTCATGATGAATTATTAACTGGCGTTGAAGTAAGTTGACAGCAGCCATGACGGGTTTCTTTCTATTGTTAAATGCAATTTCACTCGCTTAGGACCCACATTAATCTACTCTTATTTGCTTATTCCATTTATCCGTTTAAAGTGCATATTATAATGTTTTTACATGTTTTTTTCTCTGAGGAAATGGAGACGACAAACAAAAAGAAAATAAATTGCCTCGCAGACTACAGTCCCCAAAGCAAAGCCATCATTGAATGACTCGCTCACAGCTTAAAGGTGCAATGTGTGGGATCTGTCCATGTGCACCAAACAAATAGAGGTCTGCATTTCACCTGCACTGCTGGGTCCATACAATCAAAACAATCATAAATGAGTTTTTAAAAAACTACAAACTAAAAGCAGGGCAAGCATATGCAAAATTCAACCAATCTCCTGAAACTCTGTCCATTTTATAATATGCACGAGTTGACCTGTAGTTTACGTTAGCAGTCTTTGTGCTTACTGTGCCACTAACCCGGGACTGCACGGAAATATCTCTGCAACACGATACATAGGCGTCTTCTACATAATGTCAAAACTGCAACATCTTCACATTCTGTTGATGATGGTAAAAGTCTGGCCACATCGTACACACTGCACCTGTAACAGCTGCTCAGTGATCATCTCTGCCCTTTAGATACCACTGTGTGAATGCAGCAGAGAACTTGCTCCGGCTATGAAATAATAAGTGTGTCTGTGTGAGAGGGAGATCGAGGGAGACAGCGAAAGGGAGGAGGAAGCACCAGTTAATTAACGAGTGCTGACATCTGCAAGCTTTTTCCTATTAGGATCTGATTAGGGGGGGAAAGCAGGAATTACAGGTGCGATGAGAGAGATGAGGGAGAGTTTGAGAGTGGGGGAAGGCGGGGGAGAGAGAGAGAGAGAGAGAGAGAGAGAGAGAGAGAGAGAGAGAGAGAGAGAGAGAGAGAGAGAGATGAAAGGAACAATCTCCGCTCTGTTTCCAGGTTTAGAACAGGAATATTTCCCACGGGGCCGAGCGATGCCGGGCCTTCTGCCCTTCAGCACACAGTGAAGGTGACTGTCAAAGTGGAGCTTATTTACCCCCCCCCCACACACACACACACACACACACACACACACACACATCATGGGTTGGATAGTTCAATATCATCGTTCATTTACTTTCAGTATGATGGAGTGATGAAATTGTGTCGTCATCCCAGCAAATTGTGATTAACGTCTAACATTTAGCTGCTGCTCTCTCATTATCAGAATGAATAGAACAGCAGAGCTTTGTTCATCATGTCGGTTGGCATGATGACATTTGATAGCACTAAGGCTTCGAATATACATTTTGACCCGATGATGGCTCAAAATGAAACATGTCGTCAGGTCATAAGGATTCATCGTCTACGTGAAAAGAATGTCTGTCAATAGCGAACAGATAATAATCAAATAGCTGTCGAGACATTTCATTAAAAACTGAAAAAGTCCACCTCATGGTGAAGGAATCACCAAAAT
Organism: Lycodopsis pacificus; assembly: GCA_028022725.1. Taxonomy (NCBI): domain Eukaryota; kingdom Metazoa; phylum Chordata; class Actinopteri; order Perciformes; family Zoarcidae; genus Lycodopsis; species Lycodopsis pacificus. The sequence continues at coordinate 3,442,072 of CM051702.1, forward strand.
AAGAAGGATTGATCCTAAACGACAAATCTCAACATATTGGTGCAGTTTAAATACAACACTGACACGTTCATTTATTCAGGAGCAAATTTACATTCTGGTTTCTTTTGCTGTCACAAAGAATCCGAAGACTGGCTCCGGCTCCTACTGGTGGCATGTTAAGCTAAATACTGTGGCGACAACATTGAATACAACAACGAGCTGATTGCTCAGCGGGAGGTGAGCTGCATTCAGCAGAGAGCCGTTGGTGCGGAGAGACTAATCCCTCACTTCTTCCACAAACACTGCACTCACCTACGCAACATAGGAAAGCAGGCAAGGACGCATGCACACACAAACACACAACAACGAACCGATCCTCACTGATTCATGCACAGATGTTCTCAGACAAGACAACATCTGACATGGGAGGCCCTCTTCAAAAACACACTTCCTGAAGTGATTTGTGCTTGTTCTATAAAGCCGTGGTAGCAGATTGCTCTGATGTAGGGCTCATTCATCAATGTCAACGCACACACACTCTCTCTCTCACACACACACACACACACACACACACACACACACACACACACACACACACACACACACACACACACACACACACATTCAAACGGAGCCACGCATACTCTTTGGGTTTTGTCACGCATCGACAAAACTCTTTTTATTTCATTTTAACTTGGGAGCGATCACATATTCTTCCAAAATAACTATTCTCACTGTGGTTACCGTGTGCACCGTTTAAATAATCTAAATACGCCACTTATGCTGTGTTAAACATTCACAAAGGAGCAAATAGAAGTAAAGCACCCGAGAACGGATTGTACGAGTGTTAATCGATTGTTAGAACTTCCTGTACTTCTTTTTATCAAGTGGGAGGAGTCACAGATATATCACTAATATCTTGACATAAACAGATTTTGCAACAGCTGCTCTTGATTATGGTCCAACTGATATGACAAGCCTGGAAGGAACACGTCGAGATGTTGTGAAAGATGAGCAAGCGAAGACAAGGGGGAGGGAGACACAGCTCTTCCATGGGTTCACTGTGTCCTGGTTCAACAAAGATGCTGCTGGTTGACAAGTTATACTTATACTTGTACTTGTAAGCAGTATTTTAACTATGTTCTGTTAGTAGGACAGCCGGTACTTCATCTCAGTTTTTTAAATGGAAGGCAGCATCGCATGACTTTGCATTCCCACCTTTTTAGGCTGGCGTTTGAGTAAAAACCCATGTCCTAGACCTGCTCAATGTTTTAAATTTTTATTTAATTTTCTATTATTATTTTTAATTTTTTAATTTTTTATTTTTCTCTGTGTATGTAATTTATTGACCCGAGGGTCATATTGTGTTTTTATGCTTTTAACTTTCTGCTCTATTAAGCACTTTGTGATGTCATGTCTGTGAAAAGCGCTCTATAAATAAATGTCATTCATTCATTTAGAAATGACATTTGGTTTAAAAGCCAACAGGCGGACACAAGGTCTGCTCTGTCGCATGACGACACCAATAGAAAGCAGACTGATGGTTCCCGGTTAGCGTGAGACATTCATCGACGCTCACTAGGAAACGGGGTGAGATACGCTGCGAGAGCAAACCACCTGTTCCAGCATATGGTAGCGCCGTAGCCACATTGGCTCACAATGTGTGTGCATGCGTTCCCGTCTCACGTGTGTGTGTGTGTGTGTGTGTGTGTGTGTACGTCGCGCAGGAAAGAGATGGCGATGGAGAGGTCTGGCTTCCTCTCACACTCAGTTCAGTCAGATCAGGAATCAGAATTTGACTCTTTTCTTGAAAAAAAAAAACGACTTTTGGCAGCACATCACTCCTGCTGAGAATAGTTGAGAACGAATACTCATTAGCGAGTAAACAGAATTTACATCTGGCCCTGATTGGATGGTAAGCGAGTGGACCCCAGTGTGAGTGTGTGTTTGGTAGATAGAGGTCCAGACGCACTCTGACTGACCCTGCCCCCGACTCTGATCCTCCCATCACATGATCTCTGCTGACTGCTCAACGTCGTCATGCACACTTGTGTTGCGCATACGAGTGTGTGTGTACAGTATGCATGTGTGTATACATGCATGTTTGTTTTGTTTACTTTCTCCCAGAGCCAAACAACACACTTCCTCTCTCACTCGCACACACACACACACACACACACACACACACGGTCATCGGCACTGATTTGGTGTGACAGGGCTGTAATTTTAGCTGTGCTGACTCTCTGGGCTTCTCCCTCTCCCCCCCCTCCCCCCCTTCCCCTTTTGGCGTACGATCACAGAGTGCTGTTCATCAACTGCCGCCTCCAGTAATGTCTGTCTGTCTGTTTGTTTGTTTGTGTGCGCGCGTGTGTGTGTGTGTGTGGGTGTGTGTGTGTGTTTGCCATTTTACCATGTAGTTTCTGCAGGGTTGGGTCACAGAGTCAAACTACTAATACATTCCAAAATCTCTCAGCAACAAACACAGACATGACGTGAGTGCAGCTGCGCTCCCTCGACATGTTCTCTCGTACATCTTTCACCATTTATTATGATTTCAATGAAGCTTTTCACACAACTTTTCGCATTTGCACTGCAAAGAGAAGCAGTGCATCTTCCTTATGTGTCGTGGAAAGCTGCATCATTTATTCTGTTGTGCAGCCAGACAACGTCATGTTATTGACAAAGAAATACTCATGAGTAAACAACATACTTCATGACATTCTTCATACTTCATCTCTATTTTACGAGCTTGTAAAGTGAATCTCTAGATGATCCAATCAATGCTGCACATATCGTCACTCCTCGTTGTTTCACCGTTCTTTACAGCACAGCTCTTTACCGCCAATCAATTCCTCCAGTTCAGGACTGAATGAAGTTCATATCTACGGTCATTAGTTCGTGCTTGGTGCATGAGGGGCCCTGAACACATTGAACATCAGAGAGATTACCATACGACACATGTCAAGGGCATTGGAGGTGTCTGCAATTAGACGTACCTAAAGGTGTGAAGGTGTTGTCTTTCATCCGCAGCCAGGTGCTTCTAACGGGGTGTGAAACGGTGTTGTTCAGGAGTGTTTGCCCTGAAGAAAGACATCTTCGGGAGGTTCATAATTGCTTTTAATGTTCTCTTATTAATACACGTGGCCCGAGGGCTCTGTGAGGAGACGTGCCCACTGTAACTCTATAAATAACACGATGAATAATTAAATCAAGTTGACTTCATGCCACAGGTCAATCTCAGCCTTGACATTGTACGGTTCCATCGGATATGTTGGTCAAAGGCCAGGTGTCTGTGTAATATATAGCCGGAGGTATATCTGTTCATGCTTTTCGCGAAACGCTGCATGTTTGGAATATGCAAGTGTACAACAGGGCCACAGAAAAGTGGTTATGACACTCTCTGAAAATATAAATACTGCAGATGTTTAATGAAAAGACTTTACATTGAGCTGTCCGTGTCGAGAGAGCAGGACAAAAAGCATCAACAGGTGAAGTTACTGATGTTTCTCATTCAAATCCTCAAGCCTAAGGCCTTATATATGTAACGTTTGTGTAAGTGCGTGTGTGTGTGTGTGTGTGTGTGTGTGTGTGTGTGTGTGTGTGCGCGCATGCTCGTGTACACTTGCAGACACTGTTAAGTCCACGCCGTCATCTGTGTGTCACTAAATAATGACTCTGTCTGAGCTGCGTGCCCTCTGGGCTCTCACACACACACACACACACACACACACACACACACACACACACACACACACACACACACACACACACACCACTCTGGCTGGCCATGGCTGGCTAACTCTTAAATGTCAGATGACTTCACTTCTGGAACAATATCCGTTGAGCCCAGTTCCTCTCTTTCGTTCTTTGTGCGGAGACTTGCTGAGAACAATGTAAGTGAATCAGAGTCCGTTGAAACCTTCAGCGTGTGTTTGAATGCTGACTGCAGTCTGCCGCCGTTTATTGTCCTTTACTTCTTCCCAGCGTGCATACTTACTGTCTTCTCCAGCAGCGCCCTTCATCACAGTTTACTCACGTTCATGGACGACGGTTACCTCAAGGGCTGCTCAGCACCTTCCTCATTCACCTTCATCACCCACAGTCTCCCAGCTGCTGCGAGATAACACTACGGCCACGAGATTGCTTTCTCGGCTGCTGCTGTAGCTCACGCTTTGCAGAGTCAGATAGTAAATGTTGATCAATTTCATATTAAAGCTGCACTGGGACACTTCACATCTTGCCGCAGTCGTCACACTTGCTGATGATTTATACAAAAGGACAACGGACGGGACGAGAGAGGCAAAAGATCTCACGTCACAAAATCATAGAAGCTTGATCATCGCGACGCTCTGAGAGAGAGTTATGTGTCTTTAAAGATGGTTCGAGTCGTGGTTTCTGCATTTTTTGATGATCTCTGAATAAAACAATAGTGATGCGAGACGTTGATGGGCTTTGGTGTGTCGTGGGTAGTTGCAGCAGACCTTAGAAAGAGGAAAGAGTCAAGAACCGAGGAGGACTCATCAACTGCCAACATCTAATGGACTATAACTATTCAGCATCTCTAATTTCAGAGTTCTAGTTCTGTTACGAAATTACCTTCAATTTCAAGGAGGGTTTTATGTTTGATGCGTCTCTTTTACTGAACTTTTTCCAACACAAACATTCCCACACACACACACACACACAGTCATTAATAACAATAGTCATTGTTTTGCTTGCGGGTAAACTTACACCCATCTGAAACAGGATGGATGACAGGAGGGGAGGAAAGATGGATGGAGAGAAAGAAATGAAGGAGGGAGATGAAGCAGGGAGGAGCAATATTAACTTAATTAAAGGAAAGTAAACGAGACAAAGCAAAGCAATAGAAAGACTCGTCGACTGAACTAAACTAGAGAACTACAGACTAAAATATGAAACGATCATTTTTCATTACATTTGAAATGAATACACTCTCAACTGAGGAGAATAAACGATTTTTGAGCAAAGCTGAAGTGCTGCTGTGAATGAAACCCGGCAGATTGCTTCACAGGTTGTGTAGCCGTAGAGTAAATATTCAGACTGTGTATCTGATCGTAACTGATCTGTGTGTGTGTCCCCACACATCAACCTAGCTTACCCTGCAGCTCAGGTGGGACGCCCCAAGAGCAGGTGTTCCCAGAGATGAAACAAAGTATTCGGTGGAAACTAGCCAAGCAACATGAAGCTCCAAGTGGTCCAATATAGTATATTGATAATGATGAGCAGATATGTATCAGCTAATGCATCGTGCTGTTGTTCTGGACTGTCGAACCACCGCTAGTGTACGCAGCCGTGTCCAGAGACTCAAACGTCATCGAGTGCAAAACAAACTTTAGGTGCAGTGGAGACAAAACCACAGCCAAGATCTCACCATCACCATCTTCCAGATCAACACGTCAGCACTTTAAAACCTGTCCCTGCAAAAGTGTGTGTGTGTGTGTGTGTGTGTGTGTGTGTGTGTGTGTGTGTGTGTGTGTGTGTGTGTGTGTGTGTGTGTGTGTGTGTGTGTGTGTGTGTGGTCGAGTGGTGTTAAATGTCATTCTTCTGTCTGGGCCGCCTCGGGTCATTACTCCATCACACCGGAGGACAAGACTGGAGAAAACCTGACAAATGAACCTGCCTATCTGAGAGCACACACACACACACACACACACACACACACACACACACACACACACACACACACACACACACACACACACACACACACACGCACAGATGGCGGGACAGTTTTGTGTGTCAGCAACCTGATGGAAATCTGGTCCGGGCTAACCAGCTGGAAAAGTGACCCTCTGGTTAATGGAGTGGCCAACGGAAAGAAAGGATGAGAGGGAGAAAGGAAGACGATGAGTGAGCGAAGGTTGCAGAAGCATAAAGAGTGTGAGCGTGTGTGTGTGTGTGTGTGTGTGTGAGTGTCAGCGTGAGTGTGAGAGAGAGAGAGAGCGAGAGAGAGAGAGAGAGAGAGAGAGAGAGAGAGAGAGATCTCAGGTAGAAGTTGATTATTGGAAGAAGATGGAGAAAGTGACTGTGAATGCTAAAGCAAAATTATGATCGAAACCACTTTTCAACTGAAAGTGAGCACACCTCGGTAATAATTCCTCCTTTCACATAACCATTGCATACAAGCACACATCTATGGTAAGTAAGGCAGGTCAAAATTCAACCTGGAAGTTGGCCATCAAGTCAGCCAAATCCTTCTGAAGTTTACACTGTGCCTCGTCAGACATCTTCTCAGCGATGCCATCACATTCCTAGACGTCAGTTATTACGGAGCGGTGGCAAAACCCAGAGAGAGAAAGATTCAATTCATAATCAACAGTAAATTAAAACCTGGCTGAACTCGGCCTCCCGCTCACCTGCTGTTTATGCATGAGCAATGTTTAACAACCAATTAATCGCCATCTTTGTCCGTATAATTAATTTTGTGTGTGACCAGCAGAAATAGAGAGGAATCTGTCTGCCTCCATTCATTACCGCAGCAATTACGAGAGTATCCTCCAACAAACGAGCATGAAATCATGTCATCTGGTCTTATCGGACGAAAAAAGAAAAAACAGAGAGAGAGAGGGAAGGAACGACAGAAAAAGGGAGGATGGAGAGAGGAAGAGAGAGAGGAAAAAATAGAGACTACAGATGACTGTTGCCATGAGCTCACACACACACATTTACTCGTGTGTGTGTGTGTGTGTGTGTGTGTGTGTGTGTGTGTGTATGTGTGTGTGTGTGTGTGTGTGTGTGTGTGTGTGTGTGAGGGATAAAGGAAGGGCACCGGTGCAACAGGAGCGAGGGAGAAGCAGTGGGCAAAGTGAAGAAGGGAAAGGTGAAACGTCTGTCTTGTCAGCACTCCGCCTGCCATCAGCCGTCATCTCAACGCAACCTCGGACACGGAAAACACACACACACACACACACACACACACACATTATCAGGTCACTGTGGCTCAGGTAAAGCAACAGACGCACTGCTCTCTGTCACTACGGGAACTAACACACACACATTCGTACTCGACAAACTAGCATTTGATCAGGAAGCTGAACAGAACAGTAGCGTATAAATTGACCAACAGAAGAAAGAAAAGTAATTTCCCTCCGACAGAATCCCAGTAAAGCAGTCCCAGGTGTTTACCTCTGCACCCAAGGTCTGACCTTTTCCATGAGTTGTTGTTTTTTTCCATGTGTTAGATGCGATCGGCAGCAGGGGAGAATAGTCTGAATATGGGCGGTGACATTGTGTCAGCTGAGCTTGGGGGTGAACTACGCTTCGTCTCCTGTGGAGCTGCGAGTGCAAAAAGTTCCGTCAAAGTCATTTCCAGACAAATGAAAATGAACGCCCGAGTCAACCACCACTTCCAGTAACACGCGTCATTCTCAGCGAACCCATTGAGGTATCGATGTGGGGATTCATCTCCACACGGCAAGTGAGGCTTGACAGACATTTTAAATCTGAACCTGCTTAATACAGTTGCACACATTCTTAGTTGGTGCGTATTTCGTTGCCCAGTAATCTGCATTGCAATGCAATAATTCCCTGTTTTTTGGAAAAACTCTTACTAGCGTTCTGGAGGAGAGTTAGACGACACCATGGTCATGGTATGTGTTAAATATAAGGCCTAAGCCAGCAGCTGCTGAGCTTAGATCAGGACTGGAAACAGGAGGGAGGCGCTGACCAGCACCACGGAGTTGTCAGTGTTGTCGTCCGACAACTTTAACCTTTTCAAAGTGTGTTTTTTAGTTCATGAAAGTTAATTGTAACGTTGTGTCACCTAAAAGACATTGTGTCGCCTTAGCTCCACCCTCTATTGTGACTCCTGGTTCCAAAAAAACAAGATGGCGACGTCCAAAATGCCGAACTCCAGGCTTCAAAAGGCAGTCCACAAACCAATGGGCGAAGTCATGGTGACTACGTCCGCTTTTTACACACAGTCTGTGGAGTATACACAATAGCAGAGTGCATTTTGACAGGCCGAAGCTACAACAGAGAAGAAACAGCAATGTACAGCGATCCACAGGGAACTCTTCTGGGTTGTCCCAAGAGAGGCGTTTCATGCAGATTTCCTCTGAATTGCTGCTCTTGGGGATTGTGCGCCGCTGTTCTAGGATCAACATCCATTTGTCTAAATCCAGCGTTTGCAACACTGTTATGCAGAGAGCATAACGTTGTAAGAAAAACAGCCTCAGCTACAGCCAACGACCAGGAGGAGCTAAGAAGTCTGCAAACATAAAAACTGTTTCATGCAACTAGGTTTGCCAGGCAAAACCACGCTAATGCACACAGCCACTTTCTACTACACAAGCAATTTGGCTTGGTACATTCAATCACATGCATGATCGACAGCCACGAGCTGATGTTTAAACATTATTCTCTCCATGGCCCAATAGAAGATCATCCCCGAGCCCTGCAGGAGCACTGATTGGTGTGTTTAATGCATGAGACGCAGGGCTTCAGCTCGCCGCACCGCATCAGAAATCAAAGGAGCGCGATGGCTGTATCGTAAACAGCCGAGAGCGAGAGAGAGAGTTCTGATACTGATACAGAGATAATGTGAAAAGAAAGAGATGGATTGACGTGCTAGACTAGAGTATAAAAGAAGAGAGACAAAGAGAGAGGTTGGTGCGTGTGAGAAAGAGAGAAACAAAGAGAGACATAGTGAACAATAGAACCTGAAGCAAACAAAAAGACAAGCAGCTCCCAGCTGAAAAACATTCACACGGAAAAGAGATTTGTCTCTGTTGGAAACTGGATGGGGTCACGCTTAATTTAATGTTCAGTGCATCTCAGACTTTTTCTCCATCGCCTCCAATTTCTACCTCTCACAAAATGAGTGATGGAACGAAAGGCGGGAAACGAAATACGGCGACGAGAAAAGAAAAGTCAGGGCAGATGGGAAGGAGGGGAAGAGGGAAGAGGGAAGAGGGAGGGCTATTATAGAGCCGGTGTCATCTCTTTTTTGGGGGACAGGACGGTGAGTATAAATAGGCGGTCACTGTGAACGCAGCTTGTACCATGCACCCACCTAAACACTACTCTGACACACACACACCGCACCAGACGGAGGTTATGGGTGAAGCAATACATGACGTGACCTAGATGGTGGAAACTAGGCTATAAAGGACAGAGAGAACACACACACACACACACACACACACACACACACACTAATGCAGTGGGTCCATGGCTGGAATGCAGGTTGTTGTGTTTTTCATGTGAGAGTAAGTCTACTTTACAGAGTAGTGCAGAATAACAAGAGTCCCATGTAATATGGAATATGCTCGCAAACTTATCTAGTCCCATGGCCAACAAGCATGGAGCAACATTAGCATTCATAAAGAGTCATGTTTCGGGCCAGTCTGACTCTGACAGTCCAATATTCGCTCTCCTTTAAGCTCTATTTTGGTCAGCACCAACTCGGGGCCAGAAACAATAGGATGCGGATAAAAATCAGCTGTGAAAAGCAACTTTGTTGGTTGGCAACTACGAGCTCCACCTTTAGACACTTGAGTGAGGTTGCACAGATCTGGAGCTAGCAGGCTGTTCACCAGCAACCCTGAAGCTGTGGTATCGTTGGATGTTTCCTGTTGTCCTGCAGTCCTTCTCTTTGTCTTCGTCTCCCTTGCTGTCAGGTTGACTCAGCCTCCTGTCCCATTGGATGGCCTGCTGTTCACACACACATACATACTTGTTTGTTTTTTGATCTAGTATCAATCGATCTGGTTGGACAGCCGACCTCGACGAAGCCCTTTGGTTCTGACCAGTATGTCTGCTCCGCTGGGGAATCAGAGGGCTCCTTTCTCCACCTGCCCTCTAATGCACTGTAGTCGCTCTTTCCTTCCTCACCGCAGTGCTTCTCTCCTCCTCTTCAAAGAAACAGTGACACAAACTGCCATCTACTGCTCAGAATGCAGTACTGCACCGCTGCTCCATCAAACCAGTAAACAGTTCACGTTTTCGGACACAAAGGTTGCAGCCAATTCAAAATGCTGAGCGCTTGCCGCGTTTCATTCTGCTTCATGCGGCTGCATTCTCATCGTTAACAAATACCAGGGTGGGAACCTGCTGGACCGTTTTGTTTACACCGCTATGTAAAAGCGCTTACAGTGCCATGCAACGTAACGCAAAGGGAAGTCACGCGCACCTCGGCATCTATTCACACGAGTGTGCAAGAGATGTCACCATGTGCTCAGCGAGGATTCTCTTCTGTGGACGACTTGGTTCTAAAATTCACCACCGGCAGCAGTTTATTGCACCAAAAGCCATCTAGCTCGAAACCAAACCGCATGTTGCCACATAAACAAAATGTGTTGTCACTATCAGCCAAATGTTTGCAGGTGACGTGAACACACCGTGGGCACTCAGGCGGAGGAAATTAGGAACACGGTTTGCAGATGGCGGCCTGCAGAGCCGGTGCCTGCAGAGAACAGCCGCATTTGATGGGCCACTCGAAAGTGCATGACCTCCGGTAACAAGCGCAAATCCTCCATCATCTTGTGACAGGGCAAAGGCTACAGCAGGGACGTGCACCTCAATAGGGCCTCATGAATAGAGATGAATCTCACATTACACTGTTGATCTCTCCGCAGAGCGGTTCAGTATCCCTCCATGAAGCCGGTAGGGGTGCAGCGTCTTGCTCAAGGACACTTCAGCAGGAGCAGATGTTCGCTCTCACGGGACTGACTTGAACCAAAAACCCATCGGGTGAACACATTCCACCCTGCTGCCTGATGAAGAGGAGCGGATCGCTGCCTCCGGCGAAAGAGGAGCGATGCAGCTGTTCCGCGTGGGATTCAGTCGGCCTCAAAAGGTTCAAGAGTGCAGTATTCTGCCAAACTCGCTCTCCTTTCAGTCATGTGAAATGATTTCCGGTTGCACATGCAAGTATGAGTGTAAACATTCTGGAAAAGACAGCAGTCATGTGAAGCACTCTTTTATACAAGTATGGAATCATCCACATAGCCAGGACTGTTAGTGTTGTAATAGCATATTTAGGAAATACTACGAATGATCAGTCGCTACAGGAATAAGCCTCGAGTAAGTGCAGAGCCGCGGATGTGACTGTAGCTTCATGTTCTGCTCAGAGTGGGCGTGCAGGGGGCCGGCTCAGGGACAGCAGAGATGACTGTTGAGCCTTCTGGAGGTGTTGTGAGCCTAATTAAAGGAAACATCTGTGATGGAAGGATAACCCCAGTGTCATACTGCAAGATTTACAAACTCAACCATGTAACATGGAGATTGGAGAAGGGGTCTAAATATTGTGCAGCCTGACAGAATTATGCACCAACAACTGCAACATTAAAGCACATTCTGTGCTGGATAGATTCATGCAAATCAAGAAGGTTTAAGATTTCCAGAATGCACATCCCACCCCAACACACGTGTCATGGTCAACTGGGTAACTGCCAGCAGTGTTTTATCATCCATTATTAAGCTCAAAGCTACAGTAGCCCCCTCTTATGTCTATCATCTGCCAACAAAATCTACTATATTCATAATTTGTGTTCATTCACCAACTCTACTCTACGACATAGAAGAATAGTGCATGGCTGAATGGCAGGATGAACCCAACAGTGTTCTGCTCCGTACTTGGAGGACCACAGTCAGCCTTACATCTCGAGCCGCTGTTTTTATTGCATGACAAAGAAGTTGTGACAGATCAGTGGAAAGATGTTGTGACATAACGGGACACGGGACTGAGCACGTGACAAAAATGTTCACGCCTCGTCCTCTCTTTAACAAGAGGCAGAACCAGACTGGGAGCGATCATAGTGGATGCAACACGCTGGACTTCACTGGGTGATGTCACAGTGCACCTAAGCAGCAGAGGGAATCATCCAGCATTAGTCACATTTGGGAAGTGAAATGGAAGAGTTCCCTCTTTTCTTTCCCCTGGTCTCCCTCGCTTGCTTTTGCATCTTATTCTACATGTATGGGTCAGGTGTTGTGCAGAAGCTTTAACCCAGTGAGGTTTACATGCGCGAGCAAAGTAAGAGCTTGAATTCATCACTGACGTTTCAAGCCGGGGTAAGAAATGCAAAGTAAAACTAATGTTTCCTAATGTGTTGGTGCATCTTGGGTCCTCGCAATGATAACGTGTGATGGAGCAGCTCTTCTTTAAGCTATGCAGAAAAGGACAAAAAGTAAAAACAGAAGAAAACATGAGGACTTTCAGGGAGGATAAGTCCGGGGAGAGAGTTTGATCAAAATGAATGCGACATAAAATGACAGCAACATGTTCTAAAATGCTTTAACTCCTTTTAAAATATGGTGTTTTACGTGCAACAAACCGGTAGAAGGTTACAGACAAAGAACCAGTATAAACGATAATTCTGACGACATGAATTAAGAATGGATTTAAGGAGGAAAACAGGCATTCATAAGAGGGATTGGAGGAGTGCAAACACATTATTTTAAAAGCCTGTCTGTTAAACTGTGAGGGGAGGATTTAATAGACAACACTTCCTCTCTTTTTTCAGAAGAGAACATTTTTCAGCTGGACTGTAGTATGGCTGAGGGGGGGGGCAGAGAGCACAGTAAACACACGAAGAAGAAAGGCAGAGAGACTACAGACAGACAGGTCTGGACACCAGAGGACAGAAGGAGGAGCGGGTGTTACATTTTCAGCATGAAAACTCGCAACCGCTCTCTCTTTGTCAACCTTGGACTCTCTCTCTCTCTCGCTCGCTGAGATAAAACACACGCGTAACACACATTCACGCGCCGTCCCAAATTCATCTCTGCTTCACAGAACAAACACGTTACACACACATCATGTCTCTGCTCACTGAAACCACTCACTGGTGCAGAAACCCCTGCTCCAACTCTGTGTGTGTGCGTGTGTGTGTGTGTGTGTGTGTGTGTGCGTGTGTGTGTGTGTGTGTGTGCGTGTGTGTGTGTGTGTGTGCGTGTGTGTGTGTGTGTGTGTGTGTGTTTCCATCTGGCAAATCTAGACACCAAGCCTGTTTGCTGCTCCTCCTTGCTGCAGTGGACCACTCCAGCACTCAATAAAAAGGCTGAGGAAGCACATAAGACAACAAGGAGCCGTGATGGTGTACGATGTGAAACGCTTCATCAACGTGATCAGGCGGTTCGTAGAACTGATGCTGATGCCAAAACCGCGCTGCTCTTCTTGCTGCTAAAGGAACAGCAGAAACGTGTGGATGTTTAACTGTTCATGTCTTTGGAGAGAAGAGGTAAGATCAAACCATCTTGAGTTCAGTTAAACCATGAGCAGCTGAATAATGTACCGGTATATACTGCTCAGCTGCTCATGGTTTAATAACACAGCAAATTAGGAAGAGGAGAGGAAACACAGGCTCTCTGCAGATACACACACCACCACACCACTCTAGTGGCTCATGAGCAACGATTGAGACCGGTTATTTATTATCAGTCTATACATTGTGTTTTGTTGCATATTACACCTTTAAGGTGGATAAACAGATGAAATAGGAAGTTGGAAGTCATGAGTTTAAATATGGGTAATGGTTGAAATAGTTTAAAGTATTGAATGAACAATTATGAATAATGGCTGGCTGAGAGTAATGCATAACAACCCAGTCTTTGTGCAAACTGGACCAAAAGCCCTTTCGTATGATATCGTCCTCGTGTCACACTTTCAGAAACACACAGTGACACGAGGTGAAGCAACAAAACTACTTTGTTAAGGTTAGAAAAAAATACCTAATGGTTTGTGTTAAAATAATAATATACCAACGTAACGTAATGTACGTAATACAAATAAACACCAACCGGCCTTAGGGGCCTTTCTAGCATTATGTTACGTAACAAGCATGAAAGTGAAAGATCATCAGTGTGTCAGCATATTTCATCACGTTGGAAGTTCATTGGAATAACACAGTCGAGTCTGAATCCAATGTCAGCTGACAGCCGCATGTCGGCTCTGAGGCACCAAGGTTCTGACGGACACCTGTCGAAGATATCATCGTTGGACTTTTCACCAAAGCAACGGAACTAAAAGAAACGGAACAGCAGGTGCAGCGCCTCAAACACATACTTTATAGCATTGCCTCGTTCAACAAGGTGTGATTGAGTGAGCTGTTAAATGTCGGATGAATTCATCAGACAAAACACTGACCAGTGGATTGGGCTTTGATCTGCTGCTACTGAAAGCTGCACTGTTGAGACGTTCAGTTGGTAACACGCCACACTCCTGGAAGCTTTGATGGAAGGAGGTCTTCCCAGACGTCCAGCGACTGGTCGTCGGCAGATGAGTTTGCTGTTGGCTCGATCAGCTTTCATCACATCTGACTTTCATCTCATTGCACGTCTGTCTCACTGTGTCACACTCTGAAGCTGAGGGAAAGAGACGAGGGATGCAGAGAGAGAGACAGATAGAATGCGACAAATACGGCAATTTGGAGGGGGGGGGGGGGTTCAATGTGAGTTGAAATGATGAAAGTCAACAGGATGACCAAGTGTTGTTTTTTGCATATAAATTGATATGTCACATCACCATTCAGCAGCCTAGAGCTGATTAAACCTGCTGGTTGTACGATAGCCAAATGTAATCCACTGCTTTTCATTAATAATACATTCATAATACATTTTGAACATTTAAACTTTGCAAAAGCCACATATACATAGATTGATACGAGGGTGGAACGTGCATTAATTAATTTACATAACAAATAAAAAATTCCACTTTTGTGTCTAATTTGAGTCCAATTTCAGCTCTGAGGCAACAAGGTTATGATGATATCGTGTACCGGAATAAAATGTGTGAAGAGCTCATTTTCATCTGTAGTCGCTGGGCAGATTTTTACGAATGAGTGGCCTCATGTTATCAATACAATGATTCAGCAAGCACAACAGTACAACGCATAGAAATACAGAAACATAGATACTGTATGTAAGAAAACGCAACCTCAGACAGGATCAGTTGGTAGCTGGTCCTCTGCCTGCACAAATCTATTGGAACTTTAATATAACAATAAAAGTGTTGCAACGTCCACGAATAGTTTTGATTCCAAATATTCGCAAGAGAGTATATTGCATTGATCCGTCACGACTCCGGTGCGTGAAGGCCTTTAATCATAGGAATATATTGCTCAACGACCCGAGTGTTTGCCACGAGAGTCGTCGCGATGAGCAGGTAATATCGCAAAATGGAAAAAGTATATTTCGCTATGTTGGTTAGAAAACCCAAAACACACACAAACACGTAATTAGACCGGATGTTTTTGACCTCGTCACTGTTTTTAATCGTATGTGTTGACTTTCAGGGACTTCTACAAAGTTGTTGTACAGCATAGTGTTAATGACAGGTAACACTTCATGACTGAAACACTGGAGCATTGTTAATAAAGTGAGCTCAAGTGCATATGAAGGTATTATATCGTCTTCTTTTAATACTCTCTTGATCTTCCTGGCGTGAGATATCAACATCGGTCAGGAACATTGTTTGTCGGCGGAGGACTGATGCCGCCCACCAACATCAACCGCAACTTTTAGGAATTCCCAAGCAGCAAGCGTCCACACCCGCACTCCTCTCAGCCTGTCGGTTTCCATCTCTTTGCACCTTTGTTTAGGCTGTTAGAGAATTTTGCTGAAGTGCAATTCCCACTAAGTAAGGATTTGAGTCAAGTCTCAGATGTATTGGGTAAAGATAGAGATAGATAGATAGATAGATAGATAGATAGATAGATAGATAGATAGATAGATAGATAGATAGATAGATAGATAGATAGATAGATAGATAGATAGATAGATAGATAGATAGATAGATAGATAGATAGATAGATAGATAGATAGATAGATAGATAGATAGATAGATAGATAGATAGATAGATAGATAGATAGATAGATAGATAGATAGATAGTGCTTGTTACGCGTGCCCTTGTTTTATAGTTGCACTCTCAAAGTGCTGGCTCGGCTGTTCTAAAGGAAGGAGAGAAGGAGCGAAGAGGTGCAGAAGAAGCAAGAAGGCAGATAACAACTTCGCCCCAACACTCAGAGACGCAGGGGTCGGCCATTTATGACCACCTCCTCCGCCCCGGCCTCGTTATTACTTCCTCTGTCTGGATAGCTGCATCTGTCAGACACTTCTAACCCGGCTGGACTAATAAGCGAGTGTGGGAGTTGACTTCGGCCTGAGTTGCAAGTATCGCTGACCGTGTTCAAGCTAATCAGGTTGGAAACTATCCCCAACAAGGCCACCGCTACAGCACAAACGAGTAATTAGAGATGGGAATACTAAATCTTCACATGTACACAATATGTATACAGTGAGAGAAAACACACTAACACACACGAACCGGAGACCGAGCGGCGACTCTCCGAGGACAAAAAGAGCTCGTACATGCAGAACAGGGAGTTATTAGCAGAAACACTTATTTGAACAAGGAGGAGGGGGACGGTGGGATGAAGAGAGGGAGGGAGGGAGGGAGGGAGGGGTTTTGTGAATGCAATAACGCTCTTAATGGCGAGGAGAATATTAACAGGGTGTGGAGGCAGTCTCAAGGGCATATGCAAAGTTAATCCAAAATGCAACTGTAGGTGGCGAGATGTGTGTAAGGAGTCCAGCTCCCTGAGAGGCGGAGTTGAGCATGATGCACATTACGGTGCATGCTCGGTCAGGAGGTAATGAATCACCCCGAGAACACTTTGTGGGCTGTTTCATTCTTCAGTCTGTTGACTTTTCTTAGCCAGTCAATGGAAATATAAAACACAGCAAAGCATCGAGTGCAGCTCTACAGTGATGCTGTTAGTCGTAGCCTATTTTAGTAAAGGGTATGACAGGTATGTGGACTGTGTCTATTGTTTGGAGTTGATTTTCCGATACTCTTGATAAGCAATCAAATGGAAATAGGTTCGCAATGTAGCCCACAGCTCCCTCCAGCTCAAAGCCCCACCTCCGAAGTTTCTCATTTGTAAAATGTGCTCGTGGCTCGGTTCCCAGAACAAGAGGCTGACTTCCTCATTTGGATTCTTGTCTCTGAAATGATTAAGACCCCTGGTGTGCATAATGACACATCTGAGCAGCAGTCACAGGATGCATTCACCCGCCGTTTGTCAAATAACTTAGTTTGCAGTTCAGAGGAATTCATTATTTGGGGCAAGACATTTGTCTTTTTGCAGTCGAGGTTTTGTGGGGAAACATATCAAAATACTGCGTCTGTGTGTTGGGGAATGGTTGTGTGTGCTGTAGCAGACGATGACGGGCCAGCGCCTTCATTTCTTCTAACAAAGGGAAGCTGGGACTCAGAACAAGTTTTGATTGGAGGATTAAACTTTTATGGAAGCCTCATCACAGGCTCTTGATGATCAATGAATATTGATGGAGGGATCATCAATCATTCATTCGAGCCGTGAGAAGTGACGGACAACGCAAACGTTCTGAGAGGTTACAGGACTGTTTTGAGGCTTCTGCTGAAGGATGTTATTAGTTTTGGCATAAACAAAGGTTAGAAGATGAATTACTGACTGGTCATTCTGTGTCTATCAATTAGTTGTTTTTTACTTTTGGTTGAGCATTTTATGTGAGTTCCTTTTATCACAACATCTATTAAAAGCCTGTCCAGGTAAAGCTGCAGCTAAACACGAGAGAATCCGTGACTCAAAATGATGGTGGCAGCGCGACAAAGCCGGTAACTTGAAAGCGACCTATATTACATTTGACTGGTGACATAATACACCTGATATCAGTTTCTTTTGTATACATTATAAGTCCTAAGGTACTGATGAATGTACATTATGATAAAGCTTGACAGTGCTTCCAAAGACGCCAGCATGGTGTGAAGTGAAGTTTGTGTTTGACCATGAATAGTAGTTATTTGATTCTAATAACAACAGTTATTCAATATAAAGGCTTTTGAAAGTTGATTTCAATCTGTTCAGGGAAAGTTCCGTGTGTTTCAATTTGTTTTAACAAGACAGGCAGCAAAGACAAACGTATTGAAAAGTAGTTGCCCTAAAATTGATCCTTGAGGAACCCCACAGTGTACATTGTTATATGAAAGCATCATCTATTGAACAACTCTCTACAAGAAAGATTGAGCAAAAGCTATTAAAAGCAGTTCCATACAGACCAATGCGTTCCTTCAGTCTAAACAATAAAGTTCATTTGCATCTAGATTCATTCTCATATCATCTCTGTGCAAGCCTGGAAAACACTTAAACACTTTGAATTTAGTCTTGGAGTTGAGAACATGTAAATAAAAGAAGCTGAACTAGTGCAGTGTAAACTGTGTAGAACAAAGCTGAGGGCGAGTGATAACTGAGACGGCACACGAACATTTAAACAGGCACATCTGCAGGTTTAGAGACTCAAGGTGGTCCAACATGGTCTGGTGGACAGTAGTTAAGTTAGTTACCTGGTCAGTTCATGACATTCCAACCTAGGTGGCCCGATGTGGCGAGACCACACGTGGAACACTAGATTCTCTGCCATCTTTGTTGCAGTCTGAGGGAAGCAACATGTGGGAGGTTAAAGGATAGACCACGTCCGTAGGTTGTCAGTACAAATCCCCTTTGATAGCAGTCATTTTGACAAACAAAGGTGTAATTAATGATGGTCCCATTCTATTTAGTGTCAAAGCCATTCCAGTGAGCCAGCATGCACAACACAAGTGCCCTGGCCCACCTAAACGGAGCAGGGCCATAATTAATGTTATTTATTACGCCTGTTCTTCACCTGCAGCGACACGTCAAAATGGCTGCCAAGAAAAAAAAGCCTATCTCCAGTCTGGTGGCTCTGGCATGAAAGGTAAGGGATAAAGTAATGTATGGAGGATCGACATCATAAACTCCAGAGACTTGTTTCATGGTCCGAACTGGTGGTGAAGCAGTGTGGGGCATTTAGTTTACATCTGTGATTTATCATCCTGGGGCTGTCAGCAGTGTGTCACTGTCTAAACACCCCAAAGCCTGCAGCCACCAGGGATTTGACAGATTTGTCCATTAGTAGTCCCATTGAGATTAAAAATCTCTTTTGCAATACAAGATGTAAGCAAGATGTAAGTACCAATACTACATAACATGAAGGAGCAGTTTTTGTTTTTTATGCTTATGTGTTGCTAAGAAGACACCCCAGAAGATGGGTCACTCAGGTATAGTTCCATCATTGTTCAAAGTCAAAGAATAACTTCATGATGTTAGTTGTAATGAATAAATATATTTTAAAATCAAGTACATTTCTCTGGCATTTAGTTTTCTACTGTACCGAAACGTACCGAACCGTGGCTCCACTGTATCGTAGCGAACCGTTACACCCCTAATATATATATATATGTGTGTGTGTGTGTGTGTGTGTGTGTGTGTGTGTGTGTGTGTGAGTGAGTGAGTGAGTGAGTGAGTGAGTGAGTGAGTGAGTGAGTGAGTGAGAGATGAGTCCACCCAAGGCGCCATCACCCTAAATGACCTTTTATCAAAGTGATCTGACAAAAGATGGATGCTGCAGAGTAACAAGGTGGACTTTTGTTAACATGCACAGATACCCATCTATAATAAGATGCATTTGTTTAATGGAAAGATACACAGTCCTGCCAGCTCTGCAGTGGACGATGTGTTATCTAACAAGGGTGTGGAAGGGCGGGACTTCAGCCACACGGACGGCGTGATGGATGTGAGACTGGGTTGGAATCACAAGCATCGTCCAGAGTGGCCACAATCAGCTGCTGCTGCTGCAAAGTCTGAACGCAGCACAGCTGCACTCAGCGGAGGCTGCAGAAGTCCAGAGGATCATTGAGTCAGGCAGACTAGACGAACATATTCAACTAAACAACCCCTCTGCCCCTGCACTCTCTCTGCTACTCGGGGATGGAGAGGGGGGGGGGGTTGGCAGGTGTGGCAGGTTAACAAGGAGGATGCATTTTGGTCATTGTGCTAACAAGGGAGATGGTATCCCTCCTCATCCTCGCTCAAATCACCTAGTTCTGCTGGGTCACCAACTCTCCTTGAAGACAGCAAGACCAACCACAGCAATGTGCAGCTGCAGCCAGACTACTAATATGAAAAAGTACAAACGAATTAACTTCAGCTTTGTAAATGTCACATATCAAACTAAATACAACTTCTTGTGAGAAAGTGTAAAGGTGTGCAAGACTGAAACTCCAAACGATAACTTGGAAATTAAACGAGGTCTTAACATTTTAAATAATTTGACAGAAAAATAAATATCGAGCATTATGAAGTAAATAAAGAGGGATTTCAGACACTGGTTTGTTGGGGAACCGGCACATTTGGGGTCTGGGGAGCGCATGGACCTCCCGCGCTTCACATGGCTGACAGCACCATCTGTCGTGGAGTAAACCATATATCATCTGATCAGGTTTGGATCAGGTGTTGCAGACAGTGGATCGGTGCAGAGCACAATGACGGCTGATGTAGACAGTGGAGGCAACCTGCTTCTGCGGTTAACGGCAGGAAGTGGAAGTGTTGCGTGAGGCAGCGGTTCTCGAGCCGGCCGCCAGGGCGCCACAAGATAAATCTGAGAAGTAGACATGGAGCAGTGTTTTGAAGGAGTGGGATAGAGTAATTCTTCCATGAGATTATAGTTTAGACAGTTTCAACTTTTTTGTATTTATTTTAAACCGTTGATCGTGAACTTTTAACCCTGAAGTTTCGTCTTGACAGAAAAAGGTAGTCCTGTCTCGACGAGGGTGCCTCCATAATGTCTGAGCTCAGCTGTACACCAGCGCCATCATTTTTAGTCGTGTGTAGAATTCGGGGTGATGAATCATCCTGTGTTTGTGTGTGCGCGTCCCCTTCTCTCGATCCAGTCACTGCATGTCTCTGCCTGAGGTAGAATAGAGGGAATGACGGTTTGGTTTGAAAATTGAAATCACTTCACCGCAGCCGTCGACAGTTGTGCTTATTCTGCATAATGGTCTGAAAATAGTTCACTGTGGGTAATTTCAGCAGAGACAGATAGCCTGGCAGGTCTACTCAATAAGCACTCGTCCACAGTGTAGTGACACATCCTGCACAGGGAAAATAGGGAGTTAATGAAACCACTCGCGCACAGACAGAGGAGGAGTGATTCACGCAGTGCTGATAAACGTAATTGTAGGGAAGAGTTCAATTGCTGCTTCTAAAATATGAGACTTTGACAAAGGCCTTCGACACCGGCGGGTGTATTATACTTGACTTGTTATTAACACCCACCCTTTTCCCGCTGTCTCTCTTTAAGCTACAACTCTGTCTGCAGATCTGTCTTTTTCTCCTCCATCTTCTTTATCTGCTTGTTCCTCAGACGTGCCCTTAGGCCATTAGATCAAATATGAATTACTCTAAAAACTGTTAATTAAGAGTACCGGCTGAGCGTCCTGCCACTTTATAATTAGACCTCATTGGGCAATGTATTCACAGGAAGAGAAGTAACTGTGTTGCATGTGAGCGATAAACAGACCAACAGAAGACAACAAAGAGCCAGGCGCTCTGTCTGTCTCGCTGGCCTCGTCCCACCATACACACCCCTGTCTCCCTTTGTTGTCATGGGGATTAATAGACACCTCAAGTCCAGAGTGGGGTCCGAAAGCTGTGATTAGAGGAGATTGCACCTGTCAAACACACACACACACACACAACAAGGCGGACAGAGGCGACCTGAACACGGACCCGGCCATATCTCTTCTCAGAGAAACGCAGAGGCTCAGGTCGTCATTCGGGCATTGACGGCAGCCACACTGAGGGGTCAGAGTCACGGCGCTTTGTCCATCGGTCCGTAAACCCTGACACGGAGAAATCTCCAAACCATCAACTCTTCAGACTGTCTGCCTGCCTGGATCATAAATAAGGTCTGCATGAGGTTCCACGTACCATACGGTGTTAAAACTCATGTGAACCGACAGGGAAATATGGTAATCATACTGAATTACAACTTGACACCAATAATATGCACTCATAAACATTGGCTGTCATTGCCGAAAGTAAATAAAAATATTTTGTATCAGAAGAGGAGGCCTTTCAGGCGCTGAAGAGAAAACCACCAAATACGTTTTTTTGTTGTTTTTTTCAGTAGATAGCTGAAGTTGATTTTATGTCGTCGAGAGGGCAAAAAAAGTTCAAACAAACAAAATGTATTCTACAGTTCTGGGGTAGTGATCAATAGATTAGTTTTAACACTCAATAATCACATAGTCACTGTGTAGAAGAGTTGACTCAAACAATGACATTTTTTCATTATTATTCTTTTTCCCTAAAATTGTCAAAGCCCCTTTCCCTAACCTGGTCATCCTCAGCAGGACAGTCGGTGGAACCCAGATCCAAAATGTGTCTCAAACCACACCTGCACCATGATCTTTGTCTGGCATTGACACGTTATATAAATATGCCACTTCTGGTGGCGCGACACAGAAGTAGAGCATTCAGCTGCTACGTTGAGCAAACAGATCAACGGTCCAGAAGTGGAACCTACTCAAGGAGAGGTTTGAGTAGTTCCTGTGGACGCGTTTATTTTGCCATGACTGTGAATCCAGGCCGACTAACCTTGAATGCCACAAACCCTCAAGAGGTGACCGAGTGGAACTATTAACTGAACTCAGAACGGCAGTTGCCTATTTACTCTACTTTTAATATTCTTTTAATAGTAATTAAAATAGATCAACACACAACGAGCTTTTTAAGAACAATCAATCACTTGTGGTCATGCATCTTCTTATGTATTGTGTTTTGTTTTCTTTCTTCTTTGTGCGTCGCGTTAACAAAGGCCTTTCCCTGTTTCTGTATGTACATGTGTGTGTGTGTGTGTGTGTGTGTGCGTGCGTGCACGTGTGATTTGCATGATTGAGTGTGCATGTATAACAGGTGCCGCACCACACGTAGAGTTTCAAATCCCGACCCCGTCAAGGTAAATCTCTGTGAGGTGTGGGACATCTCTCCACCATAATGAGCCATCAGCTGACAAGAGCTGCAGCGTAGGTTCACTGTCAGTGTGTCGTATTTCTACACTTTATCAAGCGTGGGAAGGTTATTTTAGACATTGACGCACGCAGAGCAAATTGAAAAGAAAAAAAAAGCAGTTTTAGAGACTAATGGGATGACAAAGGGAAACATAGGGTGCATGTGTTATTAGAAGCGATTAAAACAAAAGGCTGATGTGCGCAGCGTGGTGAAAGGAAATGCTTTAAAAAGAGAAAAAAGAAAAGTGGGTTCAAGCTTTGGTTCCCTGGAAGAAGAGGGAGAGGCGGAAACTCTAATTAAGGATAAGAGAGTCTTTCTGTCTCTCTCCTTTCTTTTGTGTGCCTCAGCAACTTTTACAGCACTTCTCTTTCCCCCTCCTCCCTTTTTTTCTCATTTACTGCAGTGCCAAGCACATTCCCCCCACTCTCTGTTCACCGCCTGCAGCATTGGAGAGTGCTGTGCCGCCTCCTCTCGGGGCGAACACACACACACACACACACACACACACACACACACACACACACACACACACACACACACACACACACACGCACAGTACAGAAATGCGTATAACCCACACACTTGCATTAGTAGCTTATGTATTTTTGGCCATGAATAAACATGCGCATGCTTGATCATGTGTTAACACGTCTCACACACACACACACACAAATAAGAGACAGGTATTGTGCTGTGAGGTTCCCTGTTGGGCAACAGCGGGGGGGATTTAGGACTCAAAGATGACGTGATTGCCTCTCTGATCGCTGCTAACGTGTTTGTTTCCAGAGAGATTCAAATAAAAGAGAGACGCTGTGGGACAGAGGAGGAAGAGAAGCCGATGAGGAGAGATCCAGAATATGCAGTAAGACAGAATGAGGGGGGGAGAGCGAGAGAGAGAGAGGATGAGAGGGAAGAGCAGGTGGAGGAGAGAAGCTGAGGCAGGAGGGTGAGATGTTGGTGGCAAAAAAGAGAAGAGGAGAGAAGGAAAAGAGGGCGGAGGAAGGGAGGAAATGAGGGAGTCAGGCGAGGATAAGAGCCAGATGAGATGGAGAGATACTGTGGATGTCCATTAGCATTCACACCCTGATGCCTCCCCCCTTATTCTCCCATCGCACACTCTATCTTGTCCATCAGTTTCCATCTCAGCCTTTAGGGTGAGAGATTCAGTTGCACACGGGCGTGCACACACAAACACACACTGTGTCGCGCACCCTCATTTTGTTCAGGAAAATTCACTCCACGTAATTCCCTGAAGAGGTTTTTTTACACTGTTTTTCTTTGCTGGCTGATTGTCAACAACAGTGACTTCTCAATGGATGTAAAAGCGGCCCTCACAACTGACCTCTTTCACATTTTCTATCGTTTCCAGCAAATTTGCATCGTCAACGCATAAATCTCTGAAAGCCTAACCGATGAGCCGTTATGAAATACTCCGTGTCCTCTTCCTTCCCATCCATTATTGTCTTTTGTTGTTTTTCTCTGAGACAAGATCTCTCATCACACCTCAGAGTAATAGCTTGGGAGAGCTCGGGATGCACGCACACACACGTGCACGCACACACACACACACACGGTGAAATTAGATGATAGACAAAGTGAATGTTCAGAGTGCCAACATACTCCTTTTTAGATTGAACACTTGCAAAGGATGAATGGATCGACGGATATAGAGACAGAAAGACAGACGGATAGAACAGAATAGAGTAGAATAGAAGTAACAAAGCCCCCCCCCCCCCCCCCCCATCCCTGACACAATTGGATTTTCTTCTCTCTTGCTTCAGTGAACGATTAGCTCTGCCTGGATGGAAGAACACGCCACTCGTTCTAAAGTGAGACGTAGAGCTGGATTCACTTGTTTATATTAATTATTCTCACGTCTAAAAATGGAGGCGGTGATGACAGTTCCGTGTACACCCACCCCCTCCACTGCACCTTCTATTTCAATTACAGCTCAGAGGCGATATGGAAAAGTTTCTCCACTGAACAGTTTAAAAGAAGATTCCCTCTGACAGCGGCAGCCACCTGTCAATCAAAGTGAGCCCGCCCTAAAACATACTCCACTTCTGTTTGACTCCAAGTGGACCATCATGTACTAAATGAACATCATGCTGTGTTGAAGAAGACTTGAAACTAGAGAGTGAGACCATAAACTCATGTTTACAATGTTTACTGAGGGAATAAATCAAGAGAGAAGTAGAGTCATTTTCTATAGACGTCTATACAACCAGAGGAGTCGCCCCCTGGTGGACACTAGAGAGAATGCAAGTTTTAAGACACTTCCGCATAGAATTCACTCGGCAGAACCGGAGGTTGCCGCCTGTTTGGAAACCAAAATCTTGCCACACGATACACTGAACAGTGTAAATGTATGGCTGAACAGTGTAAATGTATGGCTGAACAGTGTAAATGTATGGTTGAACAGTGTAAATGTATGGCTGAACAGTGTAAATGTATGGTTGACCAGTGTAAATGTATGGCTGAACAGTGTAAATGAATGGTTGAACAGTGTAAATGTATGGCTGAACAGTGTAAATGAATGGTTGAACAGTGTAAATGTATGGTTGAACAGAGTAAATGTATTTTTGAACAGTGTAAATGTATGGTTGAACAGTGTAAATGTATGGCTGAACAGTGTAAATGTATGGTTGACCAGTGTAAATGTATGGCTGAACAGTGTAAATGTATGGTTGAACAGTGTAAATGAATGGTTGAACAGTGTAAATGTATGGCTGAACAGTGTAAATGAATGGTTGAACAGTGTAAATGTATGGTTGAACAGAGTAAATGTATTTTTGAACAGTGTAAATGTATGGTTGAACAGTGTAAATGTATGGCTGAACAGTGTAAATGTATGGTTGAACAGTGTAAATGTATGGCTGAACAGTGTAAATGTATGGGAATGTCTTTTTATACGGATTCCTCTTTAACGGCTCCCTGGTTCAATTTTTATTATCCACACGTGTCAACATGTTTCATGGCATTATACCATGTCAATAATGAATTAATGTAGCACTAAACACACACACACACACACCGTGCTTCTTTGTACACAAATTTCCTCAAGGTAGAATCATAAACACAACAATACACCTTTAAGACATGTTTACAGCTAATGAATGTTAATTGAATAATAAAATCAGCGTAATTAAGGAGTGACAACAGGGTTTCATATTTATTTGACGATGATTTTAATTACTTTGAACATTTACAGTCTGATAAACGCATGAACTGCTCATTTTACTCAGCCATGAATCAGAGCGTGTTGATGCTGCTTATATAGGTGTGTGTGTGTGTGTGTGTGTGTGTGTGTGTGTGTGTGTGTGTGTGTGTGTGTGTGTGTGTGTGTGTGTGTGTGTGTTTTGGTGCACATGTTGTCCAAGCGATGGAGCCTAAAAAGGTTGTAAGTGAAAAGGTTAGAGAGAGAGAGATAGAGAGAGAGCGAGAGAGAGAAATCCTGAGGAGAAATCAATAGCTCGAATGTTGACATAACCTTCCACTCATCCAATATTAACCCTTCCCTTGTGGGCACACACACACACACACACGCACAGACTCACAAGGTCGAGTGCACTCTGTAATGCATCATCTGGGAGTTCACAGGGGAAAAGTTAAGGGGGAACATGTGTTGTAGCTCGGTGACTGCTGTTTGTGTGTGTGTGTGTGTGTGTGTGTGTGTGTGTGTGTGTGTGTGTGTGTGTGTGTGTGTGTGTGTGCGTGTGTGCGTGTATCAATACTACTTCTCCCCTGTGCTGTTACAGTAAAACACAGTACTGCTGCAAACACAGTTTCTCTTCCATCGTTCTCATCTGTCATTTCTTTCTCCCTTACTCTGCCTTCTTCCTTTAATCTTTCAGTGCTTTTTCCCCTTTTTTCATTCTTATTTCAGGTTTTTTTTCCTTACATCCATCACCGGCCCGGTGGCCAGGAAGAGATGTTGACATAGTACTTCTAACAAAACAATAAAAGGACACGTTGTATTCGGAAGCTTGTTTTTTATTTTCTTTATGTGGACATTTTTGCATTCCTGCAGAGCAATTGACGTAGTATACGGAGCGGCCAGTACTGAAAGTAAGGCGGTATAATAATGGGTGTAACAAGCAAGAACTAGGACAACGGGCAGATGGGAGGAACGGTATACAAACACAGGACTTTCCTCCAGGAGACCGCTGTTCCTGTCTAATGAGAAACGAAAAGAAGACGTTGAATTTACGCTCTTTACAAAATTTTGTTACGCTTGTTATGTAACATTACCTAAGAATGTCTGCTAAGGGCGATGCCTATGTATCCGCTGTAGTTAGGTTGTTACAGTATGATTTTAACACAACCCATAATGGTTTCTCTCACCTTAAACAATTAGTTTTGTTGCCTGGACCAAACCAATCGTTTCGCAACTTTTTCCCCGAGGCATTGTGCGTTTCTGCCAGCTCGATATGGCTGTTATGACACGTACTTATGCAACATACATTTTACACGACTATGGCATTGCTTTCACCTGAATACACAATGCCTTGCACATGTTGGCAGGAAGTATAAAATAAAATGCCTCGTAAATGACACTCGAGTTGAGGTGGAGTTTTGACATGAAGTGATAGAATTAGAGCATATGAAGTTAGGGAATACGGTACATATGAAAAAGTGAAGCGTGCTTTCTTCAGCTTCCCTGAGATGTTCTGTTGTTTATTAAATGTACAGTCAATCTTGTTACTGTTGGCGACAGGATCATTGGTGCAATATTTGTAAGACAAAAATCAGCATCCTGCTACCAGCAGTGTGAATTCAGCACAATCCTCCAGACTTGAGGACTTTGCATTGCTTCAGGGCATTTGGGCCAAAATACTGTATGTCTATATATACGGTAAGAGCTGCTGTAGCAATTTAGAGACCAGCACCTCTCTACCTGCCAAGAACAATACATTCACAGGGACGCGTGTCGGAGACATTGCTGCAGGGAGAACAAATGACGGTGATATTTCTGACACATTGTACAGGAACAACAGCACTTAGTGTGCAGTGGATGGGGACAGCAGACTATAAATACCAGCCTACAGTTCTACATCGAATATGCCGTCAATATGTGCATCCATACAGTGTGGCAGCTGGAGCAGATCTTCAGGTAGGAGACAGGTGTAGGAACAAATATGCTCCATTTTGAGGACATCCAGCACATACAGTGATAAAAAAAATGGAATTATTGTAGGTTGCTTTGAATAAAAGCATCTGACAAATGAATGTGATGTGAAGGAACAACTCATATGAATGATTCCCTCACTGGTGTGAGTCATCCCATAGGTGGTCCACAATAGGGAGCGATGTGCATCACAAGCAGCAGCAGCAGCAGGATGAAATGGGGAAAACTAAAATATTAATATTAAATATTATTATTATAATAAATCAGTAAAACAAATAAAACTAAACGATTTTTCAGGCCACTTGAGGGCAGTGTAACAAGCTTTGAACACCACATTGACATATTAATGTCACCTCAGGGTTAGTTAGTGTTACGCTGTTAACTAGCAGATGCGAAGCAAAATTTGCTTCAATTTGAAGTCATGCGTCTGCTCTTCAGCCTGATGTTAAATTACTATGAACATGCAATAACTGATTGTTTGAGGCCACAGGGTACTGGAAGCAAGCCTTACAAAAAAATAGCACCACTGACATTGTTATTTTAAACTTGTAGGTGTTTGTGTCTACCTGGGGAATGGAAGTCCAATATTTCCTCTCTTTCAGCTCTGGTTTGGTCCCTACCAACTACTGTGTGAAATGTTTGGTTCTTTAACTGCTCCACTTAGTCAACCAGCTAGTTGCTAACTTTGCCCATCTGTCATTTGATGCTGAGCAGGTAGCAACGAGTTGGTTATCTAGAGTCTGACGACCAATGGTAAGTAGTACATTTGCATTTATACAACCAAAACACGCTGAAAGACGCTAAAACACTTTGTGGAGCTGAAGAGTCTGATGATATGTCCTCTGTGAGTTTGGCACTACAGGCAACCCTCTCACATTACACAATCTTTTGAAATATTGTGAGTGAAAAAATACTGATTAAAGCAGCTTTACAGACATTTGGAACAAAAGGTAATAAAAACGGCAAAACAGCAGGAAAAGCCCAGGCGTTAACATTAACGATGCCGTTTCATGAAGCCAGCGTGAACAATACCCGGACCCTGAAACTGAAGCGACTAAAATGAAATTCAGCCATCATCAATTCTATTTACACCTGTGCATTTCCTGCTGTGACATGTCAAAATGTTCCCTCAGCAGATCAGCGCTGCGGCACCGCCCGCGCTGTTTGAATGGTTAATGATCCCTGCAGCAGCAGAAACGCCCTTGCAATTAGCAACAGAGATGTCACCAACCTCTTTTTGCCATTCAAAGCGGGGACGGACCTGCTGGTGCTTCTGTCTGTGCGTGGCCGTCGGTGACAGCCATGTTAGATGGCATTCTTTTGAAAGATCAGGGATGCTGCCCCTCTCTTCCTCGCTGGTGTTTTCTTCTAATTGCTCGTCTTGGGTTCGGCATTGTTCTGTGATTTGGTTTCTAATGTTCAATTTCTGGCATTATCACTTATTTAGTTAGTGTCTTCTTGTGAGAACCTGCGGTTCTGTAACATTAAGCAGCGTCTGACATCAAGGACTCACCCAGTGTGTGTTGGCTTTTGCTAAAAAACTAATTTAACATCCTCTGGAAGTCTTGACGAGTTTGTTTTTGTCTAGATTTGGCTTCTTATCCAATGAGGCGGGTTCAAGCCTGGCCCATTAGCCTAATGCTGTTTGGACCAATGGGCGGGTCCTGATGAATTGATCGAAGTGCAATGTCGGTTAGACAACGTGTGGATGTAAGTTCATATAGTCTGTGCTCAGTCAGCAGGAATCACTCCTTCTTCTTGTTTTGTTGTCATAAAATGTCTCTGCCTGTGACTCAGTCAGGTTGTTTACACATAAACAACAGACAAAGAAATGTCACGCAAGCATTAATACAAAACCTTAACAGAGTTAACGTTTGCCTATTTCAACTATTATTCAAAAGCCAGATATTTTTGGTGTTGTGTCTTCGTGACGAGTATCGACTCACAGATCTTCTTTTGAACGCCTGTTTAAGTTCATTCCATTCACACTCCGGCATGAATTGGTCCCTGTAGATGTGAGCTCAGCCGTCTGATATCTAAGGCTCTAATGGACTGTTTGACTCAGTCGTAGTCAGGATGAGCGTCGGTTCTGCTGTGCTTGACCTTTTATCTCCCTTTTCACAATCCTTAGAAATATAGATACATACAGAGACGGGAGAAAATAGATAGCGAGGAGATGAAGGATACACAAGAGCAGAGTTCCTTTCAAAACCACGTGTGTAATATTGTCTTTAAACATTGTATCTATTTAGCCTAATATTTAAGATACAAGCAATCAGGTGTTGATTCACAAAAGCACCTTCTCACCGCTGATGATCTTTCATTCCAACTGGCACTCCGGAGTAGAGCGTCAGAGATAGTTGATCTACAGCCCGGTGTACGTAGGAATGACATTTGTATTGAAAGATTGCTCCTACACTACTCCAACTAACAAAGCCAAATGTGCTGTCGAGACTCGCACTACATCACGCTCAATGTTGATCTTTGTCTTGCCTTACTCATGGCGATCTCAATATATTCAAATATATATCAAAAGCAAGCAAAGAACGTAACACGCGGAGTTAAAATCACAATCAAGCTGCAGTCATTTGTGCTGACTGACACTCGAACTGAGCCGTGACGGCGCTTTGCTCTCTGCGACCAGTAAACGAACCGTCAAACATGAGAGACCAGTTAGCTGGTCAACCTCAATCACATTGGATTGGATCCATTTGTGTGTAAACTCTGAGTTCATGTTGAATAATCAACTACTGCAACATTTTCAGGAAGAGAATAGAGAGGGATTTTCATACAACAATACCATAAACTAGGATTTTATTGTTTGTTAAACGGTGTCTTTAAGTGGCTCATAGTTGGAATCACTACAACACATTTTTGTGGGTGTGTGAACTGCGAATGGTTGCTTGTGCTGAGCCGACTGATCCAGTGCTCATTAAAGACGTTATTTGTTCATATGTTCGTGATGTGAAAAGTGTGGTCACTATAATTATACTGCAGTACTTTTAAGAACCTTCCCTTCACTTAGTGAATCTGGACCTCTCCCAGATCCCCCACCCCCCCCCCCCCCCCACCACCACCACCACCTCCTTTCCACTATCGATTGTCCTTCACTTGCTCGACATTGCATTCAAGCCACACTAAACGGTTCAGAAAGCCCACTTCTGTGGGTTGTGGTTTTTAAGGAAATAAAACTGACGCTGCACTCTGTCATCGCCTCAGGAGTGGGATGAGAAAATATCCCAATTAATCAGTAAGAGGGGGTGAAAGGAAAAATAAGCCCTTGAGTCAGGTCCACTCCACGTGACCTTTAATCAAATCCACCCCAACTTCCCTTTAATCACAGCACTTTGCTCTAATGCTAAATAAAGCCTGGAGGGCACAAATGGCCATGGGGGCGAGAAAATCCCCAGGAGGTGGTCTGTCATCAGTTGAGCGTGTTACTGGAGTGGAAAATTAACCTCTTCATTCACCTGACGCAGCGATGGAGCGAGGTAGAGGTGGAGCTCCATCCAGCACCACATCCTGTCATTTGTATGCAGCAGCAGCAGCCCGAGTACTTTCTCTCTCGCTCTCTCTCTCTCTCTCTCTCTCTCTCTCTCTCTCTCTCTCTCTCTCTCTCTCTCTCTCTCTCTCCTGCAGTAAATAAAATAAAAAGCTAAATAAACCATATTTGTAGATTTGCAGGCATCTTGTACTTGTCTGTATACATTTTGTTTCTAATCGCTACAAGGTCTCCTCTCTCGAAGAATTGTGAAAGGGAGACAGGATCTCTGCAAAAATGACGCGTGTTGAGACTTTCGCTTCTCTGTACGGCTTTACGCCGTCTCAATGATGAAAGCTCTGGCAATACAGCAAGACTTTTCTCTCACACACACACACACACACACACACAGTTGCCACCAGCGTCCTCATTAGGGGATCCTGCCACTTCAGCACTTCGTATCCTGTCTGGGTTTAGAGCCAATTTAAATGTCTTTCTTGTAGATTTGAATCATTTATGGGTGAAGTTCAGCATTTTTGAGCCATTCCAGCATTCTGCATTGTATACACTGTACACACTGGTTCTTTTTTAAGCTGCCGCGTTGTCAATGGACGATAGCAACTCGCCAAGACAAATCCCCCCTCAGGGACGGTAAAGATCACTCTACTCTACACGGTGATAAAATGCTTTTATTACTGTGTGCACGTAAGATATATGTGTCTGACTGGTTTTGACTATTTCCATGTATGTCCAATATTTACAGTCTTTTAACAACGTCATATCCCTTTAGCTTCAAAATGCACCACTATTCACCAGTCTGTCAGTCTGACATTTGCTGCTCGGCAGGTAATGCACAGTGGATTTTAGAGCTGCTTGTTTCTTTTTATTGAAACTCTGTCCGTCTCTGTTGCCTGGTATTTTTGTCCCTTTCATTTTCTCCGTTGGGATATGAATCACTGCTGATGTTTAAGATGCTATCTTGGAGTGTACTTAACCTCTGCCCCGACAATCCGCCACTGTTCCTCTTCCTTCTCTCTCTCATTCACACAGAAGAAGTGAGTCATGCACATGAACACACAGAAAGTAATACACACATTTCCGGAAATATTCATCCCGTACATGCAGACACCAAATGGAAAACTCGTCTCTTTCCTACTCGTGACACAGATTGTGTTTGGCGCGTGTCTCTGTGCATCCACCGATATCACCCACTTCATATGGGTTGGTGTCTCTGTGCGGATGTGTGCGATGCTGTCATTTACAGGGCCGAGCTGTCGTTTTGTCATCCCATTGTGAACGCGTCACCTCGCCTTTTCCCTGCCGCTGCTTGTGCGTGTGGGTGGGTCTCTGTCTGAGTGAGTACGTGTGTGTGGGCTCGTTTAATCTGACGGTGCAAATGATGTTCGACGTTAATGAAATGTTTAATGAAGCCATGGCCAGAGGGCAGGCGCAGGGAGCCACACACACACACACACACACACACACACACTTACCCACCACGCACCTGTGCTTGTGTGCACACAAATGCACTGATTGGAGTGTGTACATGTGCACGGACACATCCGCGTTTATGTGCTACCATGTGGATCACACACGAGCACAGCTACACTTGCCTTTTAGACACAGAAGGGCATTATTAAAGGTCCCTGTCACACGAACTAAAGGTGACCGTCTCCGTCATCCCTTCCACCGTCCAGAGACTGTCAGCGCCAGAAAAACAAAAGCCTTGTTTGTTTGTTCAAAAGCTCACTGGTGTTTATGGGTTTTGTGACCAAGTTTTTGGAATATTTTTCTTCCCGAGCTCGACAAATTAAGATGGTGGTGTTAGAAGACGTTTAGAGACTGATGTCTGGAAACCCTCACCCATAAAACCCAAACTGTCTGCACGGCTAGCTACCACATAGACGCAAGTCAGTTTAGTTTGCTTTGGGTGAACTGATGCTTTGATTTGTCATGCCTTGGCTCGACACACATTCAAATATGTTGTGCTATCTTTCAGAACTTTGTTAGCATTTCTTTTAACCTTTCACACTGCCGGGGCTTGCAGGGTCGGAGTTCTGTGATTTGCAAAGACCGGAGCAGCTGGAGAGCAGCCGGGGCTGAATCAGGTCCGCGAGGCCACAGTGCTGCTAGGACTTCATTCTGGAGAGATATTTTCACTGTGTCTGTCTAATCAGAGACTAGTTAGACCAAGACTAGCCACCTGACATTATAACAAACACAAGCAATGCACTGAAACCTACAGTAATTACCGCATAACCAGTTGTCCATAGGTCTGATGCCGAAAAATAGTAATAATGCATGAAGTAGATGACATCTGCATGCCACAGCTGCACTTCTTACACTCTTACATTTGTGTTGTTTGTTTTCATACTTACTGTTGAGTTAAAAGTTTTGTAGCTTTTGCGAATTCTCTCAGACAGCAAACGTGGTGACACGGCAAAAAAAGAATAGATTCCCGTTCATTATTAAACAAAAGTGGAAATGAGATCAGGTGAACTCTGTATTTGTATTAAATGATTGGCACACTGTGAGAAGAGAACCAGAAATGATTGCATTCCTGAGCGTCGCTCATCCAGTGTAGAAATAATTGGTTCCATTAATCAGGTAGCGATTTTTAATGCAGCGTTGCAAGTTCAATAAAAACAGCTACTGGCTGCTCACACCGTCCCCATTCGTTTCTAGATAAAGTAATACCCAAAGGAGGTTTTTCTTTGCCCTCCGTTTAGGGCATAAGCTTGTTTTCATGTATTATTTTCATAATGTGAGCCCTGAGTGTAACAAAGAATAATGGCTATGTAAACAAAACAATTGCTGGAGGATTGCCAGTATGAAGCCAGTGTGTGCGCGGTGGGCATCCTCCCCCCCCCCCCCGCCCCCCCGCCCCCATGTTGTTTACATGTCGGTGCCTTTGAGTGAAGCACTTAGCTGTGAACTGCTCCAGCTGAGCTGCTTGTTATTAACAGTGAGGTGCAGCTCCCAGGTGTGAACGTGTCAGTCTAGGAGTGTGAAAAAAAACCAAACAGGCTACATGCTCAGCAACCTGAGCAAATTACATTTTAGAAAAAACTCAAATCTAGAGGGGGAATGTGTTGCAGAAAGTGGTAAAAGATTAACATCGTATTTGTTCTTGCAATCAGCAACATCACGACTGCAACATTATGGGGAAATTTACCATGACACGGTCTCACACACACACACACACACACACACACACACACACACACACACACACACACACACACAAAGACAATAGAAGGAGGCAGTTGGAGAGTGCTGGGAGAAAACAAAAAAGAGCAAGCGAGATAGCAAAGTGGAGCGAGTGGGAGGAAAGAGAGGAGATAAGGCCGACGGAACAAAAAGTAGTAAAATGCATGTAGAGAGGAGTCATTAATCTTTGAGATGCCCCTTCCTCTTTTGTTCCAAATTGCCTGCTATTTATAGGCTGTCGCCGGGGCTGCACCCAGGTGTCGAGGATGTTCTCATTGGTCCAGGGAGAGGTCAGAGGTCAAGTGATTTAACTCCAATCGCAGACTGTGTGTCGCCTATGTGTGTGTGTGAGAGAGACAGAGAGTGTGAAATGATTCAACTTTGCTCTGAATGTGTGTCTCCTGCGGCTTCATTATCCAAGCTGGAGAATCACACACTGAGGCAGCAGAATTGCCTTTTAATGGGACTATTTTCAGCAAAATGGCGGGCAATGAAATAATGCAACACACACACATGCACGCACGCACTCAAGTATAGAAGACATTTACGATCAGCAATAATGCAACGTACTCTTCACAGAGGCATCGGGACAACTTTTCAGCCAGTTGTGCTGTTGGTAAAGTAACTAGTAGTTTCTGCACATTAATTCTGGGGGAAACTTTTCCGATCGTCCGAGTGGACGATCACCATGAATCTCATAGAGCAAACAGGTCTGCAATTTTGTTGACTGACAAAAATTGACAAAGTAAAGAAAAGCGCACTCACTAATTATGTAAATGGCTCTTAAAGGAACAGTTAACACTCAAATTTACGATTTTTGTATCGACATCACATGTTATACTTGAATACTTGAAGAAAACTTTGTTTTTCTCGCATCCCTCCAAAGTAAACAAAGACTCCAAAAAGTCTTGATGAATTGAAGTAAATGGAGGCCGCATCTAACAACAGCAAAACTAACATCAAACTCCCACACAACGTGTGCTGTATGATGAAAGTAATCGATCCAGTCGTCTGCTCAGTATAATAAAAACATACTATTTAAACCCTTTGGACTCATCTGGACGCGTTAGTGTCGTAGGTGTTTTGAATCAAAAGTTGAATCGGAAATGTTTTGGGAAGCAGCATACGACCGGGTAAACGAGACTTGGAATAATACTGCAGGAGTCATGTGAGAGTTTGTAAACAGAAGTTTTGATGTTGTTTTGCCGGGGTTCAACATGGCCCTCATGTACTTCCACACAGTGTTAATTATCCGTTTGTCTGACATCTGATGCATACGTAATCAACAACTAACAAGCAAGCAAAACAACTTCATCGAACAGCAAGAGAGCAAGCCGGCAATAACAAATGGAAACGATGTCTGACCAAGACACAAAGGTACGACAGATGTGGAATTACGCCGAAGTGGCCCTGCTCCTCACCAGCACTGTGATGAGACTCTGCACTGGTTAGAAATGAGTGAGCTTTGACGGAGTTACGCGAGTTCACCGACCTCACTGCACTAACAACAATCAGAATCACGTTGCCCCGCCCAAACAGATGAAAGGAGATGTCAATCACATACATGTGTTCACTCCCACATAGTCCTGAGAAGAGGTCTAATTAGCCAACATAAGTGAAAACACTTGTGTCGATGAACTGGGCCTTTAACCCGAAGGCTACATCCACACGGATACGTTTTAAAATGAAAACCATCTACGTCCACACGGGCGCTTCAGTCTCGATTCAATGATTTCCTGTGTTGCCAGTATATTCCGACTTCACTGCTGAGCCCGACACAGCTTCTTACAGACGGCGATGTCGGCCGAGATCACCAGCGATACCGTCTGTCTCTGAATAACCTAATGACCCATCTGCATTGAGTTATAGAAAAAGAACAAACAGTGATGTGCTAAAATGAATATGTCGAGAACGAAATCGTGAATATTTGAATTTTTCTTTCTGTTGAAGAAATATTAGAATCAGACCTCCATGGTGTGCTCCTTGTAGTAAACAGAAGACTATATGTTTAACATTGTCTTATATATTTGAAAACAATGGGAATGCTCAATCCTCATCCAGTACATGTGAGTCACGTCCTAGAGTCCTAGGAGAGATTCTCTTACTTATGAAATTCAGGGAAATCCACCGTGGAGGCTTAAAAAGTTTTGAACTCCCTCATCAGTGTCACAGCTCGCTTCCATGCCGAGCTCAGGCTGCCAGTGTCCTGCGGGGGACAGGCGTCGTCACGACAACCAGAGTGCATGTGAAGGCCAATCAGATGAAAACCCCCGGCCCACGTCAGGTCCCATGATGTCTGCGCTTCACTCGCAGTAAATTGTTTGTGAGTGTGTGTGTGAGTGTGTGTGTGTGTGTGTGTGTGTGTGTGTGTGTGTGTGTGTGTTGGGTAACAACGCGCCTGCTGGCTGTGGTGTCCATCTTGGCTGTGTCATTGTATGCTGACCTGTCTGTGGTGATGGTATGTGACACCCCCCCCCCCCCACCCCTCTCTCTCTCTCTCCTGCCTGTGTGTGTGTGTGTGTGTGTGTGTGTGTGTGTGTGTGTGTGTTCTTTGTTTTGTGTCACATTGACACTCAAGATTTCTTGTGCTGCAAATTGTCCCTCCGTAGTTAATGTGTGACTCTGCAAAATGAGGACAATCTTATGTCAATGTGTAAATTAGATGTGTGTGTGTGTGTGTGCGTGCGTGCGTGTGTTCCCAAGCCCGAGGGACCTGTGCAAACCGGCAGCCTGTTTGTTTTGTGGTCGTCATTGATTACGTGGACGATGATGTTACTTTAATTGCATCAATGAAAATGTATCCTGACAGCATGACTGTGTGTGTGTGTGTGTGTGTGTGTGTGTGTGTGTGTGTGTGTGTGTGTGTGTGTGTGTGTGTGTGTGTGTGTGTGTGTGTGTGTGTGTGTGTGTGTGTGTGTGCATGCTTGCCTGCGGGTATTATTCTTCTTTACACGATGTGGAAAGTTTGCTCCTTATTCGACCTCAAAGACTGCAAGGCAGAACGAGGACACCACTGTAAGTACACATTAGCATACGCACACACACACGCACACACACACACACACACACACACACGCACACGCACACACACACACACACACACACACACTCAGCAGATTGATATGAGTCTGGCTAAAGCACATGCACGTTTGATGTGGTTTGAATTTGAAGCGTGCAGTTTGATGTTTGCGTCATGGTTCACGGTGCTTCGTAAACAGGTTCAGATAAAGCGTCCATACATCCAGGTTCCTCAAATGAGTGGAAACCAAGAAGTCAGCTGCAGACAGCCTCTACACTAGCAGAGAGGAATATCTATTTTATTTGATTCTATTGTGTTTTTTTATTCTTCTGTTGTAAACTCGAGCGCAATAATTTCCTTCGGGATTCATAAAGTTCCATCTTATCTCAACATTAATAAGGACTTAATAATCAAAATTTCACTCATTTCAAAGTGATGTCAAATTGATCAATGACGTAAAATAACACTCCCCACCTGGATTAGCCAATCCCAATT
The DNA here is from genome assembly GCA_028022725.1 of Lycodopsis pacificus. Lineage (NCBI taxonomy): Eukaryota > Metazoa > Chordata > Actinopteri > Perciformes > Zoarcidae > Lycodopsis > Lycodopsis pacificus. The sequence goes on from CM051702.1 coordinate 3,480,260, forward strand.
AAATCAATCCTTGTTTGTGCAACCCAGCCTTATATTTCTGTGTGCACCACATGGCCAAAAGTATAGAGACAATGGAACATCATGAGAAGTAATATACTGCGGGCACGCCACCAAACGTTGGACCTGGCTGCACAGATTTGCTCCCATTCAGCCACAAAAGTCCAAGTGAAGTCAAGTTCTTCTCACACGACCAGGAACTGGCAAAGTGCTGCTCACCGGAATAATTACATTTTTCTGCAGCCAGGAGGCGTTTTCGTGCGTTTCAGGCAGGAACAAGATCTCTGTGACATAGGTGACCATGTCACAGGGGTCGCAGGACTCTGCTTGCTGATTGGCTGCAGGTGTTTTCGGACCGCAATTCGCCGCTAAAAGCTAAACTTTCCCCACTTGGCTGCAAGCTCGGAGCTCGGAGCTCGGAGCTCGGAGCGGTGGACACATGCACTACTCTGAGACGTACAGCTCCGTCTCCTAATGACAGTCATGCTTGCTTCTGTACTTTCATCTTTCATGTCATCTTCCTGTGCTCCACTGCTTCTCTTAGACCTCACTGTCCCTCCATTTGAGTGTGTGCGTGTTTCTACACGACACTCTTCTGGATCAACATGCAATTGCTTTTGAGTTACTTCTTGATTTCAAAATAGGTACGTCTTCCTCCAAGAACTATTTTTGCTTCTCTTTCTCTCATGCTAGAGAGGGTGAGTGAAAAGGGAAGCAAAGGAATTACCTAACACACACACACACACACACACACACACACACACACACACACACCTCACTCCCGTCAGGCTATAGGTGATTGGCTGCATGCTCTCACAGCGGCTGCTGCTGCTCTTGTAGTTGTTGTTGAAGCTGTTATTTCAGCTTTCATTTGGATGGAACCTTCTGGGGATGGTGAGCTGAATCAAATATTCATGACAACAAAGAAAGGAAACATCAAACTCTACGATACTTTCAGCACCACAGTGTACACACACTTACTGTGTGGTAGGGAATAGAGAACAAGAGTACGAATCCTATCTGTGCACAACCCCTAGATGTGCACAGATGTCTATATAAGACAGTGTGGGCATTCTGTGGCTGTAGTTTTTGAGTCTTAAAGGGGGGGGGGGGGGGGGGGGTTGCAGGACTTTTTTGGGGGGTGTAACTTTAAAAAATAATTATTTTGCATCCTTCCATAAGTAATAAACTTGAATAACGCTGATTATTCATTTATTTTGTTCACAGATTGTGTTTTCTTAACAAAGCTATAGAACTCGATCACTCGTCTCTCCGCTGTGCATTACTTGTCACGAAACCCAGCTTGACATTTTGACGTCCCTGCCCATGTCTCTTTGCTCAGACAACCTGAACAAAATAAGGCTTTTACATTTAACGTTTTTACTTTTGAGAGCTTGCTTCTTGAAATATTAATGCTGAATCTTGTCAGACAAGGATGTTGCATTAACACTCTTAACAGAGTCGTCTCCCACTGCCGCGCTTTGTTTTGCCCGTGTTTCCGTTTTATTTTTTCAAAGCAGGTCTGGGCATGGCAGGATTAAGATAGACCATCAACCTATTCCCTGTCGGCGTCTGAAGAGCGACAATTTCAAAAATAAGATACAGAAATAACTCAGAGGAGGGGATACGTATTTAGTTTTAAATAGCAATGCTGACCAAATTAAAGAACAAAACAAAATAGGTAAATAAAAGGCACCAAAACAAATCAGATGTTTTTGTTTTACAAATACATATATTTGGATTTTTGTACGTATTAAACACACAAGATATTTTATAAGTGAACTATATATATATATATATATATATATATATATATATATATATATATATATATATATATATATATATATATATATATAACTTGTAGTCCATCATACCCAGGACTACAATTCCCTTGATGTTAAGCCACACAAGTTCAACTGATTGACACAAGTGTTCTGCAGTAAGACTAAACACGTTCCTGCCTTGAAGAAGATCTCGGACTAAAAGCTCGCTTTAAAAGACGTCTGCACAGATTTCAGCGTGCGGATGCTTTATCCGGAACATTTGACAGCTGCAGGAGCTGAGCTGAGTCTGATACCCGGTGACACCAGGATGTATTTCTCTATGTTAGAGGTGCTGACACTGACCGGCAGATCGTGTTCCTGTCGGACAGCTCAGCTAAGCTCAGATAACCGACTACTGGCTCCTGCATGATGTTCGACGGACAAATGCAAATATGCGTAGTTCTCAAACTATTGCTTTCAGACTTCTAGGTAAAGTCGTCTGCACTTGATCCGTTTAGTCTGACAACCATACTAAATCTTTCGTGGGACATTTTTCTGTCTTTATTTTTCTGTCCATCGCTCTGATTGGCTCAGTTGCAGTTGTGCAACACCAGATTTATTTGAATAGCTGAAAAAAATCGAGTTGAGAGCAAAAATGTAGATACCTGGAGCCAGTCTATGGTTCTGAAGTGGCAGGAAATAAAGAGACACGTAAAACCACGGCAAACATATCGTAACATTTGTATAAAAGTATGAACTTCCATTTTTTTTTCTTCTTTTTGCAGCAAATTTGTTGCATTGTCTGCAGTCCACCAAATGTTGACTAAATCAAAATCCAAAGTAGAGCCGTCTCCGTCTGCATGGATGTGTAAAACATATAAATGTGTGTGAGTGAACCATCCTCATTGATAATTATGAATATGGCCGATAAATCCTAATGCAGTAGCAATAGCAATGGAATCAGATCTTTAGTAGCAGTAGCTCAAACGGCTCACTAGGTGGCTGTAAAAAAAATATGTACCGGAGACGCCTGATGCATGCTAATACTTTGAAGAACTACCACTCCGTGTTCCTCTCTCTCAGACACACACACACAAAATATATTAGTTATGCACAAAACCTCAGTACACTCAATTATTGTTTTGCAAAACACACGTGTACATTTTCCCCAAACGACCAATGCCTTTTTTTAATAGATTAGATTTCTCAAAATAATTACATCTGCCTGTGTTACTGTCAGTTGTTCCAGAAGCTGAATGGAGGGGCTGCAAGAATGACAAAACATAAATGGAATTCAAATGAAAATTTGCTGGACGGGAATTGCAAAAAGAAGGAAAAGACGAGGGACAGTGAATTTGTTTGTGAAAAAAAATTGTGAAAATTGTGTCTGGGAGCAGAATCAGTGTATACATGTCAGCATGTGTGCGTGTGCAGAGAGATTGTTTGTGTGCATGTGCCGGTAAGAGGTAAAATGAGCCGTATGATTCGGGTCCTCAGATGTGCAAAATTGTCGATGCAGCTACTGTGAATGCTGTGCTGTCGATGGTCGGCCCGTCACTCCAAATCATTCGCTCTAAAGCTCACAGGCACATGTGAACACACACACACACACACACAGAATTAAATGAGACACAACTTTTTTTTAAGTCCAGATTTTGCAGAGAAGAAGACAACGTTAACACATGGGCTAAATCTGAAAATGCCTCAAGTGAAAACACGTTTCCACAGAATGTTTTTAGGTGATGTTCACACTGAAACACTTGATTCTATGGTTTGACATTTTGTGAAATATGTTTATTTCCCAAGAACAAAATAAGACCCATCGTAAAACATCTGTAATAACATCAAACAGGTCTGCTCTGCTCACTGTGATCCTATGCTGAGTTTTGATACAACAGAACTCATCATTTAGTTGTTCTCATGTTTTTATTGCCTAATAAGTACAAATTTAATCGTGGCTCATAAATGCTCCCTTAGTGTCATCCCCAGGCAAACAGTTATTCTGATGCCGAGATGTCGATCAAATCACTGTCGTACGATCGCAAAGTCGTCTGACGAAATAAACACAAGTACAGCTTAATAGCAAAACCTGGGTTGAAATGACTGACTGTGCAGATGTTCCACCTCAGGCTGAAAGATACTACTGTCAACATTGAAATACAAAGAAGCTGATGAGCAAAACAGCTGCAGTTTAACATGTAGCCACTCCACCGCCGCCGTACAATAATACACCACGGTCAAAAACTCAGTTTGAAGAGTGTGAAGCGATACACAGTCTCTTCCAAGTCGAGTCACGTGGGGCTGCAAGTCAGCTGGGAGCTGAGCATGTGTGTGGTGCTACCATTGGTTTTATCCCACCGCTGTGAAGAGGGGGAGGTGGTTCAGTTCTACGCTCTATGGATCGTCGATTCAGGAATCCAGGATCTAGAGGTCTCCACTGGGTTGGCTCGCCATCTGCATCGCCTGACCTGCAGTTATTGACATGGAGAATTGATTTTCATCAGTCAGTCAACCATAGACTATACATACATATCTATGATATTGATATATATATATATATATATATATATATATATATATATATATATACATATCTGTTCTCATATATATCTGTGTGTGTGTGTGATATTGATTTACATTTAATTTAATTTATTCATATATAAATTCTACAAAAAAATAGAAAATACTGCATTATTTACATTACGGCATGAACTTTTAGGTGTAAACATTACACACAGTATCATGCACGAGGTAATGTTCTTTCATTTTAAATCAGATTCCCTAGATTAAATAGTCCTACTTACAATATTGCTTCAGCATAAAGTAACTTAACCAGCCACGGGAAAAGAAAGCACAGCTTCACTAAATCTTTTGGTAATTGCACTTCTGCATATTTTCTTAGCTGCAGGCCTTCCAACTTTCACTCACCAACTGTGACGTTCCGCTCGTTGGCTGGACAGGAACCGGTGTCGGTGTTTTACTTTAATTAAAACTTCAAGCCCTCAGCAGCGCGTCTCACCAGCTCAAACTCCGTGCCTGCCGACGGTGCTGCGTAGCCGCCTTCTGATTGGCTAGGACACTTCCGTAAAATTAACCCTTCGTGGCGTGGGTATGCAAATGCATTCAGACTGGTACAGACTTAACTCTGCATTCTTGTGAATCTGTATGCACCAATTTCTGGTGTCTCTCAGGGATTCTGTAGTGCTTCCAAAGATTTATTCTCCAGTAAATCTACTTTTCTCATTGAATGTCACCAACACACATGTAGACATGAGTCACTCTTCCCTCCTCTTCTGTAGGGTTGGGTATCGTTTGGGTTTTTTCCGATACCGGTGCTAAAACGATACTTTTAAAACGATACCGGTGCCTAAACGGTGCCTGAACCGATACTTTTTTCTTCAAATTGAACAATATATTAACTGTTAACAGTTTACAGTATACGTAAATAAATATAAATAAATACAAAACACACACTCTGTACACACACTACAGCTTCAAACTTCCCGATGCATGTCCCTGCGGGTGGTGGGTCCACAGGGTGGCTGCTCCATGGTGTTTATTCGGGCTGAGCCTGACCGGGCCCCATGGGCAAAGGTCCGGCCACCAGACGCTCGCCTACGAGCTTCCCTCCTGGGTCTGGCTCCGGGAGGGTGCCCCGGTTTCCCTGGTCCAGGCGAGGTGGCTAAAGTCCGTGGGCTAACTATCATAGGGGTTGTTTTGAACCGCTCTTAGTCTGGGCTCTCCCCTGAAACCTGTTTGCTACCAGGGGCTAATGGCCCGGACAACATAGCTCCCAGGATCACTGAGCCACTCAAACTCCTCCACCACGATAAGGTGGCGGTTCGCGGAGGAGATTTTTTTTTTTTTTTTTTTTTCTTTTTTTTGATGATTGATATTTGTATTTTATATATTTAGTTTCCGAATAAAAATTATTTAGTTTTGAGTTATCTTTTAAGTTTTGTCTGTGGTGCTGATCAGGAGTCTGTTTCAGAGGTACCCAAACAAACAACACCATTGACAAATTATTCCACTCACGGTATATATATATACGCCTATGGCTTTCTTTGTTTGTTACAACATAACATTAATAAAAAAAAATGAAAATATCATAATAATAATTTGTTTCTGTAATAGCTACCATGTGGCCAGCAGGCGGCGCTGCTTTTATGCTGCGCTTTAAATAACAGAAGAAGAAGAAGAAACTCGGCTTTTTCAATTAAACATGGCAGCTTCCCTAATAAAGCAGAGTTGTTGAACTTATTGACTATATAAAAACCTACGACACTATCTAGTCTGTCACACTGGTCACGTTTAGTTACTGTTGCAACAACAAACCAAAGCGCCTGTGCAGCGGTGAGTAAGTATAACATATATTATAATGTTAAAACAAGACATGGTTAGCATTACGGTTAGCACGGGGCTAGCGCGCTGCCTACCAGCAAAGCATTTTGTATTGTGATACTCAGCGATAAGTTGATATTAATGTTATTATTGTTATTAGTGGCTTGTATCTGCAATGCATGTTAGTATTTAATGGGGCACAAATATCAAGCAACTACGTGAATGTGTAAGATCAGTATGTTTAGCGCGCTAACCTTTGTTAGCAACGTTATTGTGATCTCGGCGGGTTATAAAACAGCATCAAGTAACTTTCCTGTTTACTGCGGTTATGTGTCACACAGGTCGCAGTTTTTAACAGGATTTTGAAGACCATGACGTCCACATAGTGGGAGAAGCAGAGCAGCATCATGGAGTTCACTTCAGATGAGGAGGGAAGTCAACTCACTCCCAATGTCATCGATATGACCACCAGTGAACGGGTAAGCTGTCTGCATCCTAATAATGCAGGAGTGAGTTAGATCTGGGGTTATTTGGGGGTATCTGGGGCGATCTGTAACGATTCAGGCTGAGATAGTTTTAGGGTTGGGTATCGTTTGGTTTCTTTCCGATACCGGTGCTAAAACGATACTTTTAAAACGATACCGGTGCCTGAACCGATACTTTTTTCTTCAAATTGAACAATATATTAACTGTTTAAAATATACTATAAATATAAATAAATACAAAACACTTGGCTTCAAACTACAGCTTCAAACCTTTTAACTATGAACAATATGTTAACTGTTAACAGTTTACAGTATACTTAAATAAATATAAATAAATACAAAACACACACACACTCTGTACACACACTGCAGCAATTATTTTGCAGAAATATGAGCATATTTTCCTCCTCTGGGAAAATACGACACGTCTCATGACTCATTTTATTTTACCAGTAGGTGGCGGTAATGCGCCAATTCGTCGTTTGCCAACCGCCAGTTGGTCTCAAAGAAGAAGGAGAAGAAGCTTTCGCGTGCCTGTGTTGTTGTGCTTATGAGCGGCAGCGCTACGTACCCCGTTGTAATAATACTATGAGTGAGGAGCGGAGGACCGAGTCCTGCTGCCAGGACGGAGTCATCAGAGTAGTGTCAAGAAAGTATTTCAATCGGCGCAGGCACCGAAATCAGGCACCGAAATCTGCGTTACGTTTCGGTCCGGTAGGTACCGGATGTATAGGAACCGGTTCCATACCGGCACCGAGTTTCGGTACCCAACCCTACTCTTCTGTGTCTTTTGTTTGGTGAAATAACCTCGTCAAATGTGCACGTGCCAGCCTCAACTATAGATTCATTCTTTTTAATTAATTTACAAACACAATGGGCTTTAACATCTCATGTATTTTGCAGCAAGATTTATATTTATGTTTTCAAACTTTCTGCACATTCATATCTCACATATGATATCTGTGTTTTGTTCTCTGAGAAGTCCAAAATAAGGATGTGATATTTTTTGGGGGAAAGTTGGAGATTAAGTCGTAATTTATAGTAGCCTGGCAAGCTATTGCTTGCAGATTACATTTGAGAGGACAAACACACAGTTCACTACACTCCGTACACTCCATTCCACGCCTCTTCGGCATGTGAAGCAATCCAAACAGGGTGGGCCTGAATCTTGATCCTGCTGTTCCCTGTTAGTTGACTCTGATTGGACGATCACAACCTCTAGGGACATACTGGGTTCCCAGGCAATCTTAATCATTTTGGTGATTCCTCTCACTTTTCTTTTTTAAGCTTCTAAAACTTGATGTGCCCTGACCTTCACAACATGTGGGCAAATCACGATGAGAATATGAATAAATAATATGCATTAATAATTTCAAACAGAAGGTGACTCATGCGTGAAGGATTTGGTCCTGTCTCTTCTAAAAGGGTGCTGAGCTCCATTTATTGCTTCTGTCTTTCTACAGTGTGTGTGTGTGTGTGTGTGTGTGTGTGTGTGTGTGTGTGTGTGTGTGTGTCCGTGTCCGTCTGCTTTCACCTGTTCCGAGGTCCTTCTGTCCTTGAGATGTAGTTTTATATGAAGTAGGAACATTTAATTATAATTTAAATAGGATGCATTATTTCAGAAAAACTGAAAACTGTGAAAGCACTGCATGCTTTCACAGAAGCAACCCTGGGATTCCAAGTGAGAGTGTGGCATTGTGAAGCCACGTGTTTCCATCCAATCACAGTTGCCTGAAAATATGCAGAGGCCATGTCGTGTAAAGATCGTTCAAACACACACACACACACACACACACACACATTAGGCCAACATTCCTGCACAATCACCTGACCTGGCATGCCATTTCCTGTTCAGCATCCCGCTCTTGTTGCAGCGTGAGAATGCAGTGCCAGTGATATAAAGTGTGAAGTGCGGCAACGTGAGATCTGGCTGTATCTTCTCACCTCAAGATACAGGCTAGGACATGTCACCAGTCTGTCATAGGTTACCGGAGGAAAAAATAAAACCGGTTTTATTTTTAAGTGAGATCATGCAACTATAAATTACAACTTCTAATATTTATTGAGGGGGTCTGGTTTAGAATGATGCAATCCTACGTCCAGACGAAATTATGATATTGGATGATTGTGCTAAACCCCAGATTCATTTTTAATAAATAGTCAGTTTTTCACATTTTGCCCGAAAACAGTCCCTGGAAATTTATATGATTGTTGTGTTTGTTATGTATTGTTTTTAACGTAATCCAGTGTGTGTGTGTGTGTGTGTGTGTGTGTGCGCCATGGCACCTCAGAGTGAGTAACGCTAACAAGGCTCCTACTTCAACTACAGTCAACTGAAAGGAAACAGAAGGTGACAAAACAAACAGCAGAGGGGTACAATCCCCATGAGAGTCACAGAGCTAACACGCTCCACCAGCTGAGTTAATGTTGTCAAACCCAGTTTTAAAACTCCCGCCCATCGACCATAGTACTTTTGTTTTCAGTGGATATTCATTTTTAATGCCCATGTATGTCTATGTAATAACCTATTGTCACACTTTTCTGCTGTTAAAAACAGATGAGACAGCTACTTTTGTTTTCGGAGATCAAAATTGATATATGGCCTGAATGTGCAACTATAGCCCACTATTTGATTTGAGGTTTTTTTATTTGTTAGCTAGCCTGACAAGATGATAAGAATATCATCCAAGCGAGAAACTTGCACATGAACAAACTCTGCCTCGTCAGTTGACAAAATGAAAGTAGATACAGTCCGATAAGGAAGGAGAGAACTGTGAGAAGGAATGCAAACCAGTTTCTTTCATGGAATTTGAGTCACACAGTGTGGGAAGTATGAAGAAAACAAATCCTCCTGATACCAATCTGAAATGTATTCTGCTTGTTCTGCTTTGATTGTTAAATGTTACGTTTTATTCCCCGGATTTCCTTTATTGAATTGGCCTGCTGTAAAAAGCACAAGGGAACACTTATTGTCATTCACCAAACTTATGATTCGTCATTTTCCGTACACACGTTGTGCAGAACAATACACGAGCATGCATACGTTAAAAATGGGTGGATTGAGCGTGTGCTACGACTCTCCTTCGCTATTTGACTGCCATTCATTTCCCCATATGGGAAAAAGTGCTCAAACCCACAACTCTTTGGACCCAAATTACTTCATCATACTTTTAGTTACAAAAATGTTCAAACTTCAAACAGGTAGCAAGACGTAGATCTTTATTTGGTATTTACAAAGTCACAGTTTACATTTCATGCTTTTAAGACCGTTTCAGATCCTCTGATGCACATGTGTCATGAGAAAGAAAGTCATAATTATAAGATACTTTAACACAACAGTCATAGAAGCAGCTCTTTGGCAGGTTACCCTACATTTGACATAGAAAAGTATTGTGAGTACATTGAAGACTACTTTAAACGTGGCTCTACAACACATGAATTACTTCTTGTTGCTTCACGTGGGACTGTAGAGAGCAAACGCACCCTTGAAAGGATTTTAAGCAAGAAGCAGCTCTGGCGTAGAAAGAATAAAGCCGATGTGGCTGAGGTGGCGACCTTCATTGAACAGCAACTGGAAACATCTGGTCAGTGTCATGGTTACAGATGGATGCACCAAAACTGCCATATTTGTATTATCAAGTCTAACTTTTCATCTTTTTTTGAAATTTTAGATTTTGCTTTTTTTTTGTCTTTGTTACTTTCTGTAATAGTTTGATCTTCGATAGAGTAATGTGGGTTTCTTAACCCTAAATTAAAAGGATTTAAGTAATAACAGAAATGTGCTTAAATGTATTTTTGCATTTATATAACTGCATGTACAATATGTTTACACTTGAATAAACAATAATCAAATGCAGACACAGTTATTCAACAATATGTTAGGAGTAGTTACATTTACAGAGTCTTACAGTTACAACCGGCCCTTTGAGGGCGACCGTGATGCTGCTGTGGTCCAGAGGGAAGATGAGTTTGACACCACTGCTCTAATGGGTTTGTGTATTAATCCTTCAGACCCATATGTTTAAAACTGTATGTTACTCAGGCTTTTTTTTGGACCACGGTACAGATTCATTTTATCATTGAATTATTCTACAGGTCTTGTATCACTGTTTTTGCATGTATCCAGCAGCTCTTTGTGGTTATACATACAATGCTTTCACAAAGATGTTTTGTGTTGCTATATTTTACAGAGGTAAACTGATCCGTCTGCAAAACTGAAACCAGGATGGAGTGGTTCAGTGAAGGCCGTACGGACAGTGTACAGGTGGGTCAGTTTATCAGGAAAGACCTCAAAAAAGGACAAAACACCCGCTGGCCAGTCCAGATACACTCCTATGATGCTTCTTTTTGTAGCACAGTCCACAAACTCAAGCTCGGAATCGTTATGACAAAAGCTCCCGTCAGAAAACCAGCACCAGGACTTTTCATTTTTCCCCAAAGAAAATTCACTTGAACAGTCGTTCACCCTGTCCATACTTTTGTATGCAACTCCAACATCAGCTGAATCACACACAACCTCCCAGTAATGGCGACCGGTCAGACCCTCTTCACACAGAACTTGACAGTGTTCAAATCTCTCTGGATTCTCAGGATATGGCTGCTTCTCGTGAACATATGTTGCCTTTTTGTTCTCCTCTGACAAAACTGCATTAAGGCCTGCTGTGTTCAGGTCCAGTGTCAGATCACATGCATCTGTAATGAAGACAGGAGAATCAATTCATTAGTGGAGTATTACTGCATATTTAGGCAACCAAAACAGTTACCGTAAATTCCGGCATATAAGCCGCTACTTTTTTTCACACGCTTTGAGACTGCGGCTAATGTATGGATTTTCATAGGCTAACTAGCTTTGCGCCGCCAAAGTCGGATGCGGATGTGTGTTAGAAAACATGAGCCCACACCCGTGCTCGCTACTGGATTGGTCATTACCAGGCAGGGCGACCAGTAATTCATTTCAAAATGGATAACTAATTTCAAGCGTTGCTGCTAGCACAACAGCTAGCAGGTGTTGTGCAGTAAAAGTCTGCATTTCTGTGGAGGAATCAGCTGTTATTGGAGCGATTAGCGAGCGCGTGACCAGCTGCGTCATCAGCCCTATTAAGCGGCCAAGCCAGTTAGCCGTAAATGCTATTCAGAGCTACGAGTTACAACAACAACAGTTATTGCCTCGTTGCTTTTAGATTCTAATGAGAAGACTCGCTGCTTCGTTTTACTTCTTCCGTTTGGTAGCCTTGAGAGACCTTAGTCTGTAAGTATGTCTGTATGAAGCATGAAAAGATGTACGAAGATATATTATATTCGCCAATGCTAATCGTGGTTAGCATTTCCCCATTGGCGGTAATGTTAAAATTAGCTTAGAAGCTAGCGAGTCGGACATTACGGTAAATAACTTTCATGAACTGAGAACACACTGTGAGAGAGTTAAACTTGAAAGATGAAAACTGACAAATCGCAGAAAGGAAAACGCTGTGGTAGCAACCTGTCAATCACAGTAGCCACGCCCTAAAGCATCCCCTGCTTTATGACCTATGTCATTCTAAATGTGACCATCATTTACTAAATGAACATCGTGCTGTATTGAAGAAGACTTAAAACTAGCGATGTTGTTCACAATTTCTGCTGTTGTGATAAATTAAGTGAGAAGTAAAGTAATTTTCTCATAGACTTCTATACAATCTGACTTATTTTGCAACGACAAGAGTCGCGCCCTGAGGGCCGGTGGAGACCTGGAGTTTGCCGCCTGACACTTTTTTGTATGCTATCACTGTTGTGTTACATACACAATAATATACAGTGATAACAGAACCACAGTCCTGTGTAGATAAGTGCCCCCTACTTGACACGATATCCTCATATCCATATTTAACGATACATTCATGTTACAACATCACAGCTTTAGCATTTCATTACAATAATCACATTCTTACACTGTCTCAGGAGCTGCAGGTCAAACCAGAACTCTTCGTTTTGGTCCACACTGATGGGAAACAGAGGGGCAGCAGGTGACAACATCAACAATATTGTGACACATGCACTTCAAATCGACCTCAAATAAAGTGAATCTTAAAATGATCTTGGAGTAATGATAGAAGTGAGTGGACAGCCTGTTTGAGCATACTTGAGCTTCTCCAGACTGTAGCGTGAATCCTTCTGTATTTCAGTCAGCAGCTCGACTCCTTGATGTGCCAGGTGATTAAAGCTCAGGTCCAGCTCCCTGAGGCTGCAGTGGTCAGACCTCAGAGCCGAGGCTAGGGCGGCACATCCATCTTCTGTCACTTTACAGGATGACAGCCTACAGAAATCAGGCAAATTACATTTTAGGCTTGTGTTACATGCCCTTATCAGCAGCAAATTTCACTTGTTAACATGACACACACCCCATTAGATTGGTCATTTATATGACTCTCCCTATAGACTTGACGTGTAGCACCACACATCACACAATGAGACACTTTAAGAGCAGGAGGCAAAGCAAAAGAAGGAGAAAAGAAGTTGTACCCTTAACATGGCAAATATTATTTTTAGAGATAAATTTGAGACACTCGTTCTCTCACACGTTACATGTACTTACTCCATTCTCCAAATGTACAGGGTGGACAAAATGTTTGTTCTCAATACAATTCAACAGCAGCACAACCTCCAAAACGCCCTGACTCAACACCACTCTTTCAACGAGTTTCAAAAAGCTGAGCACTATAGCCATGAACGTCTATAGAACTCAAATGTATTAAAGAGCGACACTATTGTGTTGACGTGTTACAAAAGGCTAAATCCAGACATATCAATTAGCAGAGTGTGGTGGAAAAAATTCCCATACCCTCTTTGCGTGAGTCTTTTCATGCTGAAATACAAAATACCAAAAAACAGGTTGTCTTTTAAGTATTTATTCTCTGCGCAGGGAAGGTTCAATCATCACAACAGAATGCGTACAGTCTCAGTGAGGAAGAACCTCGAAAAAAGTGAACAAGCTTTCCTTATACAGAATGAGCAAAGGTGGGGGCCGATGGCCAAGGTTACAGACATTTCAGTCTCAGACTTTTGGTCTCAGACTGATAGGAACAACATTCAAAAACAGTTAGTTAGTTATCTTTGTGAACAGGCAAGGGAGAACCCTTCTTCTGCACAACAGAGACACGGTGCAGTTAAACAAAGTTCAGAGCAAGATTACTTATGCATGACTACGATATACTGAGTGGAAATATATACCAAGTAAGTAGAAATATATACTACATAAAAAATGACCACGAGAAGAGTCAAAGTGAATAAGAGCAGTGGCGGACTCAGGCTGTCTGGGGAGATGGGGTTATAAAAAGCCTTTATGGCACTGTATCATGTTTTCTCCACTGGTAGGGCACCCATGAGGGCACTGCATTATGTTTAATCTACAGCAGGAGAATCCATGAGGGTACTTCATCATGTTTAATCCACTGGAAGGGCTTCCATGAGGGAACTTCATCATGTTTTCTCCACTGGAAGGGCACCCATGAGGGCACTTCATCATGTTTTCTCCACTGGTAGGACACCCATGAGGGCACTGCATTATGTTTAATCTACAGCAGGAGAATCCAAGAGGGCGCTTGATTATGTTTTCTCAAAGGCAGCCTTGAGGAAACTTGATCATCATTTTTCTAGGGGAGGGCAGCCTCGAGGGCACTTTATCGGGGTTTAGAAACCGCAGGGGCATAAAAGAGGGTACTTCATAATGTTTTCTCCACTGGAAAGGCACACTCTAGGGAACTTTATCATGTTTTAGCGACCGAAGGGGTATCAAAGGAGGCACTTTATCATGTTTTCTCCACTGGAAAGGCACCCTCGAGGGCACTTCATCATGATGTCTCTCCTTGAAGGGCACTTTTGCGGCGCTTCATTCAGACATAGGGGTACCAAGGGGTTATATTTACTGAGTCCACCAGTGAAACAGAGCTATTCATTACACTGACCTTAGCGTTTTCAAACGGTTTGGGATCTTCAGTGCAGTACAGAGCGCCATCACTCCTGAGTCCTGCAGGTCATTGTAGCTCAGGTCCAGCTCTGTCAGGTGGGAAGATTTGGAGCTGAGTACTGAGGCCAGCTGCTCACAGCCTTCCTCAGTGAGACTGTTGTGACTGAGACTGAAAGACAAATGAAGGAATATCATTCAATTGCTTAATAGTCTATTTAAAAATGTTTACAGATGAAAACCTTTACTTAGTGTAGCACCTTGTTTCATCAATTATCTTTATACAATTTAGTTTTTCTGACTTGATATGAGTTCATGTTTGTTCTACTCAACATTCACCTTGTCAGACATAATTCTTGCCATTAACATACTTCCTAATATCTATTGTGTTTGGATTTTGGGATTTGCATGATAATGCAGCTGTTATTGAGATTGATGTGCAACGTAATGCAGTGTTTCACCTCAACACTTCCAGAGAACAGTTCGTGCTCATCAGCCCAGTAGAGAGCATCTTCATTTCTGAGTCTTCAAAATTGGTGTAACTCAGTTCCAGCTCTCGCAGGTAACATGGGTTGGATGTGAAAGCCGTCATCAACTCCTCACAGATTCTTCTAATATCAGGATTTCTGTTGAGTCTTTTGGTACAGAGATGATAAAAAATGGCATTAAATTTAGAAACATGTACTTTCCAGCCGGACCAAACTGACTTGTGATCCACAGCACACTGACAGCAGCTGCATAAAAGTATGCAGTGAGGTGTTACATTGCACAGACATTTGATTCAGTGTCAATATGGTAAATATTGCTTACAGTAATATAGCTTTAACAACAATGATCTATCAAGAAGTATTCATACAAAGACAACATGACTGTTTTAGCAGGACAGCTGTTCCTACGGTGTGGATAATGTCTTTATTGAACAAATACATAGTTTCTGCCAAAGGACATAGACTTTACATTTACCTTGTATTCATACTTCAATGTTTTTGGGAAAAACATGTCTGAGACTGACCTGAGCTTCTCCAGTTTAGGGTTGTCGAGCCCAACAGAAAGCAACGAGCATAAGGAACCTCCCAGTGCGTTTCCACTCAGCTCCAGTTCCCTTAGTTTTGAGATTAACTTGAACATGACAGCTGATGCCATATTTTCTGGTTGTGAACCTACATTACCTGAGAGGCTACAAACAAAATGTGAATTAAAAAAAAAAAGAATTATAGAACTATGACAAAATGATATATTGTTTTATGTACTTCACTGCTTCTACAAATACATAGAAGGTACTAAAAAGAGCAGAAAAGAAAAGACAAATAGAATCACAAGAGAAAATATTAAATATAAGAATGATAGTTTTACTAACCTCAGAGCTTCTAGTTTACACTGAGAGTTTAGCAGTCCATCAATCAGGATCTCTGCACCTTTGTCATCAATGAAATTATTCATCAGGTGCAGTTCAGTTAGCACGGAGTTTGGCATTCGAAGAGCTGAGGAGATTGTTGCACAACCCCAAACACCAAGAGACGTGCCAGAGATTCTGTGGAAATTCAAAAAAGATTTAGATGCACGCTATTCATTTGCTACTATGCAGGGATGCATTCTGTGACAAAATGATTGTATGCAATACAGATCTACACAGTAGAAGCAACCAACCGACCTTGCTTTTCTGCTGTTCCTCACGGCTGGGACAAGCCTAAAAGCACCTTTCGCAGATGGTCTGTATTTCTCCAGGTTGAATTCATCTTGAGGCGTATTTGACGTCAGAATTGAGTCGGCCAGAGCTGAGCACTGAACAGGGGAGAGCTGTGTTTCTGGATAGTGGTCTGGTTTTAGATACACCTGCACTGTTTCATGCACGGAATTGTCTTTCAGCTCGATCAGGCAGTGAACAAGGTTCAGACATCTCTCAGGTGAGCATTTCCCTAAATCTATTTCTAAAAGACTTGTCCTAATTTCCTCAACAGCTACAGAGTGGTTCTCTTCCTGCTGAATCAAGCCTTGGAGCAGTTCTTGTGTTGATTGTAGGGACATGCCAATAAGGAACCTGAGGAACATGTCCAGTTCTCCTGTCTTTCTCGGTGTTGAATTAGATATTGCAATTTCCATCAGCTCAGGCAAAGGTAAATCAATTGGATCTGCATCCAAGATAGACTTGAGCCCTTCCTCTGACCCTTTGAGCAGGAATTCTTTGAGGACTGGGGAATCTATCTTTTTACTTGCAAAGCTGTGGTACACATAGAGAGCAGCAAAGTACTCGTGAACTGTCAGATGCACAAAGCAGTAGAGTTTCTTTCTGTTGAACGCGTTCTCTTCTTTGAGTATCTCTGTGCACAACCCACTGCGAAGTCCAGCTTCGTGTATGTCGATGCCATATTTTTTCAGATCATTGCCAGTAAATATGATTTTTCCTTCAATCAGGCATTCAAACGCCAATCTGCCTAATCTAAAAGTGAATTCTTCATTTGACTTGACGATGTCCTCTATGTCTAACTCGCACTGGTTGTCGTACTTTTTAGTAGTTACCTGCATTTGAATGCAAAGGAAGTGTGTGTACATCTCAGTAAGAGATGTGGGTATCGTTATGTCTCCATCTTTAGTTCTGTCCATTTTTAGCAGCAAATACAGGAGAACTTTTGCCGCAATCCAGCAGAAGATAGGTATGTGACACATGATGTATAAGCTCCTGGACATCATGATGCTGTCAATTATTCTTTCAGCAACTGCCTTGTCCTCAACTGTGTTCCTGAAGTACTGCTGTTTTTGTGGATCATTGAATCCTCTGACTTCAGTCCACTTGTATACATGTTTGCGAGGGATGCGCTGAATGTGTCCTGGTCTGGAGGTTATCCAGATAAGAGCGGAGGGAAGAAGGTGCTCCCTGATGAGGTTGGTCACCAGCGTGTCCACTGACGATTTCTTCGTGGCATCCGTCAGTAACTCGGTTTTTCCGAAATACAATTTAAGCTGGCTTTCATCGAGACCATCAAAAATGAACAGAACTTTGTGATTTTCAAATATTCTGGCAACTGCTACGTCTTTAAGGTTTGGATGGAATTCTCTCACAAGTGACTCAAGGCTATGCTGATCTCTGACCAGGTTTAGCTCCCTGAACGGTAGCACAAAGATGAAGTCCAAGTCCTGATTGGCTTTCCCATCTGACCAGTCGAGGATGAACTTCTTCACGGAGACAGTTTTTCCAATGCCGGCAATTCCCTTTGTCATCACGGTCCTGATAGCTTTCACGTTCCTTCCGTCATGCCCGGATGACTCGCTATCTTCTGGTGTACTTTTAAAGATGTCATTGCAGTTGATTTTAATGTCCTCGGCTGTTTGACACCTCGTCTTATCTTCAATCTCCCAGATCTCATGTTCTAAATTGACACGTTCACTCTCTCCTTGTACAATGTGAAGTTCTGTGTAAATCTTGTCCAGTGATTGTTTATTCTCATGATCTTCTTCAGTGCCTTCAAACTCATATCTGAACTTTTCCCTCATATATTCTTTGTGCTTGTTGATGGCGTCTTTGACAACATCTTCTGCTGCAATGAAAGAGTGCAGTGATGTTTGATGAAGCAATTCTTTCAGCATTTGAAGATCTTATTAATTCGTATTAAAATTGCAACTTTTATCTACAAGCTATGCTCACAAATAGACGGAATATGCCTGGATCAATGTTTTATGGCTGAATAGTTGCTGACAAGTAGGTGTATTACTAAACTAATCATTACAAAGATTATATTATCATCATGTTTAGACCAGAAAGACCTCACTTACCATCGCATATCTTTGGCTGAATTTGCTGGAGGATTCTATAGAAAGCAGATTTGGCTTTTACACATGTGAGGGTCGTGTAGAGCTTTCTCATCTGGTCCTGGCGGGTCCCGGCTACCATGATGTTGTTGTACATCTCGTTATGCATTATGTTCCGCTGAAGCATCTCATCCGCTATTGGCATCACT
This sequence comes from Lycodopsis pacificus, assembly GCA_028022725.1. Taxonomy (NCBI): domain Eukaryota; kingdom Metazoa; phylum Chordata; class Actinopteri; order Perciformes; family Zoarcidae; genus Lycodopsis; species Lycodopsis pacificus. The sequence continues at coordinate 3,498,741 of CM051702.1, forward strand.
AAAATTACATCCTGGATGAGATTAGCCCGGTTTTTGTCCACCCAGTCGGCTTCTTTTAAAAAGAAAACAAACACGTGATGAATAGCCTCTAGAGCATGTGCATATTTTTGTGATTGGCACCAAGTTAAATCAAGATTGCCGCCATAAACTATAAACTTGAACTCACCTTTCTCCTCTTCAGGATCGTCTGTTTCAGTGAGCTTTGTCCCACTCATTTTGCTGCATTTTCCCCCGCCTGATTGCAGAGCATTGGCTTCCCAAGGATGCTGTTTCTTCATTGTTAGCTCAGTGAATCTGCCCTTTGGAAAGTATTTAAATATCAATGTAGCGCCCTGCTAATTTGTTTACATGTTTTTAAAATGTCTGTAATACAGTACTTTTGCATTTGTGTTCATAGTTTGGAAAAGTACTTATGTGTCCAACAGTTTGAGTTGCCCTTGAACCTCTCCTGTCATTGTATTCGTTGGTCAGGTGTCAAATGTGTTGCCAGCCAATCAGAAGAATCTGATGAGACTCTCTGGTAACCTACTGGCAGTGGTGTATAGTAACGAAGTAGGAAATACTTTGTTACTGTACTTAAGTCGTTTTTTTGGATATCTGTACTTTACTTTACTACTTATATTTCTGTTGACTTTCACTTTTACTTCACTACATTTTGCAAAGAAAACTGATACTTTTACTCCGATACATTTCCCCTGAAACCTTCGTTACTCACTACAAAATCAAATCTATCTTTAGAAAAAAATGAATCATGACACCAGCGTCGGGGACTGTGGTGGAACAGAGACTGCAAGCAAGCAGGTTTGGTGAATCAGTGGTCCTAGCTTGCAAGTTCAATCATTGGTTAATCACGTTAATGCGCAATTGCAAACAAGTGCTCTCAAAGCCGCGGCGTTTTGATTCCCAGTGATGCCCAGGATGCTACATGCTATAAGCTAGCGAGCGACTACATGAGCAGAATTCCACTCTACGATGACTTCATGAAGGAAGCAGAATTTGAAGCACCTGCTACTCCCGCAACAAACTACGGTGGTGACGAAGACCAACACCCGCGGATCGCCAGCAAGTTAGTGAGCTGAGGAAGTGTTGACAGTTGTGAGATTGTGTTGATTTGAGTCATCTTAGCTATAATCATTGCAGCACTAGTTAGCTAACGTTAGCTAACTTAACGTTAGCTAGCCACCACACCATAGGATTGACAGGAGCTGCGAGAGCGCAGCATTAGCGTTAGCATTAGCGTTAGCATTAGGGAAATCGTTCCCAGCTGTGCGCAAGCTGTGTGTGAAGCTGAACACACCTCTACCTGCCTCAGCGGCCTGTGAAAGGCTATTTAGCATCGCAGGACTAGTCTTCAGCCCAAGAAGAGCGAGACTGAATCCTCGCAATTTCGAAAACCAACTTCTTTTGAAGATGAACAGGACATTTTTCAGTTTCAAGTAATGACTGGGTTGTTACTTTCAGTACTGCTTTAGTATTGATCATGTTTTGATATTTGAGTCATTTTGTGGATGATCAGATGGAGTTATGATGGTAGCAGTCGCCCAATTTTTGCTCAAGCAGATTCAGCTTGAGCAAAACCTTTGCCTATTGTGTTCAAATCAGGCCCACAGGAGTTTACAAGGCAGGCGTCCTTTCTCAAAACACTGACCTGATGCATCAAGTGGATATTTTTTGCTGAACACAATATTATGCATTTGCCCTCTACATCCTCTAGTCGGAATGAGCATACTTATAAACGCGCTGTTACAACTCCTTCATAGTGTCATATTGCTTTTCGGAGAATTATGATGATAAGTTCATAGTAGATGCAAAAGTATACTTATGTACAATATATTATGTTGGATGGATCACAGCCAACGCAATTATTGTCAACACAACTCCTTGTCCTTGGTCATGGTGGCCACAGCACTTAAAAAAATAAACTTCATAATTCTGACCCTTTGCTTTTTTATTAACAGCATTTACTTGTACTTTTACTTTCAATACTTAAGTACATTTAATATCAGGAAATTACTTTTGATACTTAAGTACAGTAAATATCAGAGACTTTTAATCAAGTAGTATTCTAATAGGTGACTTTCACTTTTACTGGAGTCATTTTCCAGTAAGGTATCTTTACTTTTACTTTTAGTAGGCTATGGCTTTTGGGTACTTTATACACCACTGCCTACCGGGTTCTAAAGGGGGCGGGAATGACCGGGAAGCAGGAAGTAAACAAAGAAAGAGCTGAGAGGAATGATGGAGGGCACTGTGGTTTTTAACTTCAGAAACTCAGACACTGGACAATGTTAACACATAGAAGAGAACTGAAAGGATAGTATAGAACAGGGGTCTTCAACGTTTTTCACTGCCTTTTATAAACACACCTTGTCAGCTGATACCAAAGCCAACATCAACATTGACTGTCAACTGCATGATAATCATGCACACAAGCTATTCAAATTGATGTTTTAATTTTAAACGTGGAAACGAAAAATGAGTGATGGCCTATTAGTACCACTGCCATGCATAAAGATACCGGTTATCTTTCATACAATACTGAACTATTAAAATAATGGACAGATTCATGTTTCGAGAAATTTCTTTTTCTTTTTTTCTAATCAACCAAAAATTTCACGGACCCCCTGCATTACCTCCGCGGACCCCCTGTTAAAGACCTCTGGTATAGAAGTGTTTGACAGGAAGCTCTAACTTTAGAGGTGAGGTTTCCTTTCGGGAAGACGAAAAGGCTGACAGGACAGTCTGTTGAGGATCAACACGGAGGTTCGTGGAGTAACGGTGCGGCTCTGAAGAGAAATAAAGTGAGCTGTTCTCAGGGTACTTTCTGCCCGTGATTTCAACTGACGGATTTGTTGAGGCTAGCAAAGGTGTTTGATCTGTGGAGACAAGACGTGCTGCTCTCTGAGTAACCGAGGAGCAGTGAGTAAACCACAGATGTTCCCCAAGGTTTTCAAATGAGCTCCAACAAGCGTGCCAACGTCCTGGTACCGTCACACTGACTATCACCTCTTTGGTATTATTATTGTGTGTTATATTCTATGTTTATGTGGGTCACAATGTTGAAGAGAAATATATGTTGACTGTTAAATATTCATGTGTTAAAGTGATGTATGTCAACATAGCAAGTAAGGGTTAAACAGGGATACATATGCATGGGAGTTTGAACTCATAGAACAGTATAGCTGTATCATAAGCTAACCAGGCCTCTCTGCACCTTAGGCAGAGTATATTCGTTTAAATTGAGCTATTGTAGGCACATTCATAAATTCTATATTTTCGTAGACCCTCTCCAAGTCACCTCCGATGCAACAGGAGTATAATCTGAAGATCCTGAACTAAAACGGGAATTGAGAAGGTGGGCTACATCAACATTTGGTCTTTGGACCAATACCATGCTCCGCTTTAAACATCGCTGTCCTCAGATAAACTAAACCATCTTTCATTATGTTGTTGCTTTACAATAGACGTCACTGCCTTTGAAAGTGAAAGTAAAAACACGCTTCTGATCCGCATCCATCTTGTGTTAATTATCAATTTGATAATCATTCCCAGTGAGCATTTTTCGGTTGAATAGACGTCTAAAAGACGTCTACGCCCGACGTTGTAGACGTTGAAAAGACTTTGAAGCTTAGACCAGATTTAAACGTGATTTGCAATACTATAATTTTTCGTCCTCTACATTGTGCTAATACTAATATATCATGATTTAAAGGCTTACTAAGAAACCACATCCACATTTATCAGTGTATTCAACCTCACCGTGTTTTAACCGTGGATTCAACGCCGAAATGCTTACAGTGCTTCTGGGTATATAACACATCAACAGTTTCCACTTACAGGACAAAAGACCAAGTGACACAGCAACAGTTCATTTGTATTTATTAAAGCACAATATAACTATAAACAATGTTCTTTATAAAAAAAACATTATCTCCTTTTCCTTCTTTAAATGTCGTTTTCAAAGCCACACAAGAGCCGGTTTCAGGAGACCTGCCATATTTTCAAGCTGGACATCTGTAAATACAACAAGTATTGAAAAACATATTGACTTTTAGACCAGTTTTGAACGTCTCTACACCGGAGACCATAGACGTGTCTTCAACCGATAGATGCTGACCTGGATATTACACAATAATGTTTATATATTGCCATAACCCAAACAACAATGTTTTGACCATGATCGGATCGTATTAACGGTAGTACAGTACATTAACTAACACACATGTCTACTGTTTACTGTTTAGGTTTACTGTTCGTAACATGCTAACGCTACATGCTAACAAGCTAGCAGCCTCGCCCGCATGATGAGCAACATGATATTAATGGTATGGTAATGATATTTCGGTTTGCAATATTGGAATAAAGTAGTTAAAGTACTTACAGAGTACGTCGTTAGCGTGAAGCCTAGTTTATTCCGTCAGCTCGTTCACTTCCTCATCACCCAGTAAGAGCTAGCGAGCTCAAACCTTGTCGTGTTTCCAGCCATCTCTTATGCTGCGGACACACCGGGCGCGTCGAGATTACATACAAAGTCTATGCACAGACGCGATGAGACTAAAATCGCGGCGCGCCAGTCTCATCGCGTCTGTGCATAGACTTTGTATGTAATCTCGACGCGCGTCAAAAAATCAACGCGCCCGGTATGTCCGCAGCATTACTTAGAAAAATGCAGAATCCGTGCACATGCGTATTCCAGCAGTAAACACTGAGTTGTATTTTAGTGAACATATACAGACATAATGTGCTCTCATTATGATGTCCTGGGAGCTTCTTGTTGACAGCACACAGTCTATAGTTCCATATTTACGACGTTTTATATGAGACATTGAATGCGTTGAAATAACGTCTTCGTGTAGACCACATATGAACGGACAGCGTAATATGATTTTGGAGAAATACGTTTAAAGTAACCAAAATCGCGTCTCTTTCAACCTACAACTGAACAAACCATCAATATTTTAAAAGAAATTGGTGTGTTGTGACAGGTTGATATTGTAACCGTAATTTAGCCGGTTCAAAAGACGGTTAAAACACGTCTTAGACGTTCAGACCCCATATCAACGCTTTTTCAACCAGATATCAACGTTGAAATCCGGGTTAGTGCTCACTGGGTTGGGTCAAAAATGTGTTTGATTTGTTACAGTTTCAGATTTTTTTTCGTATTTACTGCAAGAACACATTAACAAAACTTTCTTTGTTTTACAAGTAAAAGCAGCATCGGTTTGATCTGTATTTTTTATTCTTAACAACTCTAAAACAATGTAGAAGAAAACATTTGTAATAAAGCATCTATCTTCACACACAAACACACAAACAGGCATAGAGAGATTAAAATGCGTTGTTTTACCTGATGTAAGCTGCAGCAGGAAACAAGACTGTGTTGTATCGTTAGCGTCTGTGAGTGAAGACACAGGAAGCCAAATATTTGGTGGGCGGACCCAACTATGTGCGTGTGTGTGTGTGTGTCCATCTGCTTTCATCTGTTGTGTCCTTGAGATCTAGTTTTCTTTGAAGTAGGAACATTTAATTATAATTTAAATAGGATGCATTATTTCAGAAAAACTGAAAACTGTGAAAGCACTGCATGCTTTCACAGAAGCAACCCTGGGATTCCAAGTGAGAGTGTGGCATTGTGAAGCCACGTGTTTCCATCCAATCACAGTTGCCTGAAAATATGCAGAGGCCGTGTCATGTAATGTCGTTCAAACATACACACACACACACACACACATTAGGCCGACATTCCTGCACAATCACCTGACCTGGCATGCCATTTCCTGTTCAGCATCCCGCTCTTGTTGCAGCGTGAGAATGCAGTGCCAGTGATATAAAGTGTGAAGTGAGGCAACGTGAGATCTGGCTGTATCTTCTCACCTCAAGATACAGGCTAGGACATGTCACCAGTCTGTCATAGGTTACCGGGGGAAAAAATAAAACCGGTTTTATTTTTGAGTGAGATCATGCAACTATAAATTACAACTTCTAATATTTATTGAGGGGGTCTGGCTTAGAATGATGCAATCCTACGTCCAGACGAAATTATGATATTGGATGATTGTGCTAAACCCCAGATTCATTTTTAATAAATAGTCAGTTTTTCACATTTTGCCCGAAAACAGTCCCTGGAAATTTATATGATTGTTGTGTTTGTTATGTATTGTTTTTAACGTAATCCAGTGTGTGTGTGTGTGTGTGTGTGTGTGTGCGCCATGGCACCTCAGAGTGAGTAACGCTAACAAGGCTCCTACTTCAACTACAGTCAACTGAAAGGAAACAGAAGGTGACAAAACAAACAGCAGAGGGGTACAATCCCCATGAGAGTCACAGAGCTAACACGCTCCACCAGCTGAGTTAATGTTGTCAAACCCAGTTTTAAAACTCCCGCCCATCGACCATAGTACTTTTGTTTTCAGTGGATATTCATTTTTAATGCCCATGTATGTCTATGTAATAACCTATTGTCACACTTTTCTGCTGTTAAAAACAGATGAGACAGCTACTTTTGTTTTCGGAGATCAAAATTGATATATGGCCTGAATGTGCAACTATAGCCCACTATTTGATTTGAGGTTTTTTTATTTGTTAGCTAGCCTGACAAGATGATAAGAATATCATCCAAGCGAGAAACTTGCACATGAACAAACTCTGCCTCGTCAGTTGACAAAATGAAAGTAGATACAGTCCGATAAGGAAGGAGAGAACTGTGAGAAGGAATGCAAACCAGTTTCTTTCATGGAATTTGAGTCACACAGTGTGGGAAGTATGAAGAAAACAAATCCTCCTGATACCAATCTGAAATGTATTCTGCTTGTTCTGCTTTGATTGTTAAATGTTACGTTTTATTCCCCGGATTTCCTTTATTGAATTGGCCTGCTGTAAAAAGCACAAGGGAACACTTATTGTCATTCACCAAACTTATGATTCGTCATTTTCCGTACACACGTTGTGCAGAACAATACACGAGCATGCATACGTTAAAAATGGGTGGATTGAGCGTGTGCTACGACTCTCCTTCGCTATTTGACTGCCATTCATTTCCCCATATGGGAAAAAGTGCTCAAACCCACAACTCTTTGGACCCAAATTACTTCATCATACTTTTAGTTACAAAAATGTTCAAACTTCAAACAGGTAGCAAGACGTAGATCTTTATTTGGTATTTACAAAGTCACAGTTTACATTTCATGCTTTTAAGACCGTTTCAGATCCTCTGATGCACATGTGTCATGAGAAAGAAAGTCATAATTATAAGATACTTTAACACAACAGTCATAGAAGCAGCTCTTTGGCAGGTTACCCTACATTTGACATAGAAAAGTATTGTGAGTACATTGAAGACTACTTTAAACGTGGCTCTACAACACATGAATTACTTCTTGTTGCTTCACGTGGGACTGTAGAGAGCAAACGCACCCTTGAAAGGATTTTAAGCAAGAAGCAGCTCTGGCGTAGAAAGAATAAAGCCGATGTGGCTGAGGTGGCGACCTTCATTGAACAGCAACTGGAAACATCTGGTCAGTGTCATGGTTACAGATGGATGCACCAAAACTGCCATATTTGTATTATCAAGTCTAACTTTTCATCTTTTTTTGAAATTTTAGATTTTGCTTTTTTTTTGTCTTTGTTACTTTCTGTAATAGTTTGATCTTCGATAGAGTAATGTGGGTTTCTTAACCCTAAATTAAAAGGATTTAAGTAATAATAACAGAAATGTGCTTAAATGTATTTTTGCATTTATATAACTGCATGTACAATATGTTTACACTTGAATAAACAATAATCAAATGCAGACACAGTTATTCAACAATATGTTAGGAGTAGTTACATTTACAGAGTCTTACAGTTACAACCGGCCCTTTGAGGGCGACCGTGATGCTGCTGTGGTCCAGAGTGAAGATGAGTTTGACACCACTGCTCTAATGGGTTTGTGTATTAATCCTTCAGACCCATATGTTTAAAACTGTATGTTACTCAGGCTTTTTTTTGGACCACGGTACAGATTCATTTTATCATTGAATTATTCTACAGGTCTTGTATCACTGTTTTTGCATGTATCCAGCAGCTCTTTGTGGTTATACATACAATGCTTTCACAAAGATGTTTTGTGTTGCTATATTTTACAGAGGTAAACTGATCCGTCTGCAAAATAGAAACCAGGATGGAGTGGTTCAGTGAAGGCCGTACGGACAGTGTACAGGTGGGTCAGTTTATCAGGAAAGACCTCAAAAAAGGACAAAACACCCGCTGGCCAGTCCAGATACACTCCTATGGTGCTTCTTTTTGTAGCACAGTCCACAAACTCAAGCTCGGAATCGTTATGACAAAAGCTCCCGTCAGAAAACCAGCACCAGGACTTTTCATTTTTCCCCAAAGAAAATTCACTTGAACAGTCGTTCACCCTGTCCATACTTTTGTATGCAACTCCAACATCAGCTGAATCACACTCAACCTCCCAGTAATGGCGACCGGTCAGACCCTCTTCACACAGAACTTGACAGTGTTCAAATCTCTCTGGATTCTCAGGATATGGCTGCTTCTCGTGAACATATGTTGCCTTTTTGTTCTCCTCTGACAAAACTGCATTAAGGCCTGCTGTGTTCAGGTCCAGTGTCAGATCACATGCATCTGTAATGAAGACAGGAGAATCAATTCATTAGTGGAGTATTACTGCATATTTAGGCAACCAAAACAGTTACCGTAAATTCCGGCATATAAGCCGCTACTTTTTTTCACACGCTTTGAGACTGCGGCTAATGTATGGATTTTCATAGGCTAACTAGCTTTGCGCCGCCAAAGTCGGATGCGGATGTGTGTTAGAAAACATGAGCCCACACCCGTGCTCGCTACTGGATTGGTCATTACCAGGCAGGGCGACCAGTAATTCATTTCAAAATGGATAACTAATTTCAAGCGTTGCTGCTAGCACAACAGCTAGCAGGTGTTGTGCAGTAAAAGTCTGCATTTCTGTGGAGGAATCAGCTGTTATTGGAGCGATTAGCGAGCGCGTGACCAGCTGCGTCATCAGCCCTATTAAGCGGCCAAGCCAGTTAGCCGTAAATGCTATTCAGAGCTACGAGTTACAACAACAACAGTTATTGCCTCGTTGCTTTTAGATTCTAATGAGAAGACTCGCTGCTTCGTTTTACTTCTTCCGTTTGGTAGCCTTGAGAGACCTTAGTCTGTAAGTATGTCTGTATGAAGCATGAAAAGATGTACGAAGATATATTATATTCGCTAATGCTAATCGTGGTTAGCATTTCCCCATTGGCGGTAATGTTAAAATTAGCTTAGAAGCTAGCGAGTCGGACATTACGGTAAATAACTTTCATGAACTGAGAACACACTGTGAGAGAGTTAAACTTGAAAGATGAAAACTGACAAATCGCAGAAAGGAAAACGCTGTGGTAGCAACCTGTCAATCACAGTAGCCACGCCCTAAAGCATCCCCTGCTTTATGACCTATGTCATTCTAAATGTGACCATCATTTACTAAATGAACATCGTGCTGTATTGAAGAAGACTTAAAACTAGCGATGTTGTTCACAATTTCTGCTGTTGTGATAAATTAAGTGAGAAGTAAAGTAATTTTCTCATAGACTTCTATACAATCTGACTTATTTTGCAACGACAAGAGTCGCGCCCTGAGGGCCGGTGGAGACCTGGAGTTTGCCGCCTGACACTTTTTTGTATGCTATCACTGTTGTGTTACATACACAATAATATACAGTGATAACAGAACCACAGTCCTGTGTAGATAAGTGCCCCCTACTTGACATGATATCCTCATATCCATATTTAACGATACATTCATGTTACAACATCACAGCTTTAGCATTTCATTACAATAATCACATTCTTACACTGTCTCAGGAGCTGCAGGTCAAACCAGAACTCTTCGTTTTGGTCCACACTGATGGGAAACAGAGGGGCAGCAGGTGACAACATCAACAATATTGTGACACATGCACTTCAAATCGACCTCAAATAAAGTGAATCTTAAAATGATCTTGGAGTAATGATAGAAGTGAGTGGACAGCCTGTTTGAGCATACTTGAGCTTCTCCAGACTGTAGCGTGAATCCTTCTGTATTTCAGTCAGCAGCTCGACTCCTTGATGTGCCAGGTGATTAAAGCTCAGGTCCAGCTCCCTGAGGCTGCAGTGGTCAGACCTCAGAGCCGAGGCTAGGGCGGCACATCCATCTTCTGTCACTTTACAGGATGACAGCCTACAGAAATCAGGCAAATTACATTTTAGGCTTGTGTTACATGCCCTTATCAGCAGCAAATTTCACTTGTTAACATGACACACACCCCATTAGATTGGTCATTTATATGACTCTCCCTATAGACTTGACGTGTAGCACCACACATCACACAATGAGACACTTTAAGAGCAGGAGGCAAAGCAAAAGAAGGAGAAAAGAAGTTGTACCCTTAACATGGCAAATATTATTTTTAGAGATAAATTTGAGACACTCGTTCTCTCACACGTTACATGTACTTACTCCATTCTCCAAATGTACAGGGTGGACAAAATGTTTGTTCTCAATACAATTCAACAGCAGCACAACCTCCAAAACGCCCTGACTCAACACCACTCTTTCAACGAGTTTCAAAAAGCTGAGCACTATATCCATGAACGTCTATAGAACTCAAATGTATTAAAGAGCGACACTATTGTGTTGACGTGTTACAAAAGGCTAAATCCAGACATATCAATTAGCAGAGTGTGGTGGAAAAAATTCCCATACCCTCTTTGCGTGAGTCTTTTCATGCTGAAATACAAAATACCAAAAAACAGGTTGTCTTTTAAGTATTTATTCTCTGCGCAGGGAAGGTTCAATCATCACAACATAATGCGTACAGTCTCAGTGAGGAAGAACCTCGAAAAAAGTGAACAAGCTTTCCTTATACAGAATGAGCAAAGGTGGGGGCCGATGGCCAAGGTTACAGACATTTCAGTCTCAGACTTTTGGTCTCAGACTGATAGGAACAACATTCAAAAACAGTTAGTTAGTTATCTTTGTGAACAGGCAAGGGAGAACCCTTCTTCTGCACAACAGAGACACGGTGCAGTTCAACAAAGTTCAGAGCAAGATTACTTATGCATGACTACGATATACTGAGTGGAAATATATACTAAGTAAGTAGAAATATATACTACATAAAAAATGACCACGAGAAGAGTCAAAGTGAATAAGAGCAGTGGCGGACTCAGGCTGTCTGGGGAGATGGGGTTATAAAAAGCCTTTATGGCACTGTATCATATTTTCTCCACTGGTAGGGCACCCATGAGGGCACTTCATCATGTTTTCTCCACTGGTAGGACACCCATGAGGGCACTGCATTATGTTTAATCTACAGCAGGAGAATCCAAGAGGGCGCTTGATTATGTTTTCTCAAAGGCAGCCTTGAGGAAACTTGATCATCATTTTTCTAGGGGAGGGCAGCCTCGAGGGCACTTTATCGGGGTTTAGAAACCGCAGGGGCATAAAAGAGGGTACTTCATAATGTTTTCTCCATTGGAAAGGCACACTCTAGGGAACTTTATCATGTTTTAGAGACCGAAGGGGTATCAAAGGAGGCACTTTATCATGTTTTCTCCACTGGAAAGGCACCCTCGAGGGCACTTCATCATGATGTCTCTCCTTGAAGGGCACTTTTGCGGCGCTTCATTCAGACATAGGGGTACCAAGGGGTTATATTTACTGAGTCCACCAGTGAAACAGAGCTATTCATTACACTGACCTTAGCGTTTTCAAACGGTTTGGGATCTTCAGTGCAGTACAGAGCGCCATCACTCCTGAGTCCTGCAGGTCATTGTAGCTCAGGTCCAGCTCTGTCAGGTGGGAAGATTTGGAGCTGAGTACTGAGGCCAGCTGCTCACAGCCTTCCTCAGTGAGCCTGTTGTGACTGAGACTGAAAGACAAATGAAGGAATATCATTCAATTGCTTAATAGTCTATTTAAAAATGTTTACAGATGAAAACCTTTACTTAGTGTAGCACCTTGTTTCATCAATTATCTTTATACAATTTAGTTTTTCTGACTTGATATGAGTTCATGTTTGTTCTACTCAACATTCACCTTGTCAGACATAATTCTTGCCATTAACATACTTCCTAATATCTATTGTGTTTGGATTTTGGGATTTGCATGATAATGCAGCTGTTATTGAGATTGATATGCAACGTAATGCAGTGTTTCACCTCAACACTTCCAGAGAACAGTTCGTGCTCATCAGCCCAGTAGAGAGCATCTTCATTTCTGAGTCTTCAAAATTGGTGTAACTCAGTTCCAGCTCTCGCAGGTAACATGGGTTGGATGTGAAAGCCGTCATCAACTCCTCACAGATTCTTCTAATATCAGGATTTCTGTTGAGTCTTTTGGTACAGAGATGATAAAAAATGGCATTAAATTTAGAAACATGTACTTTCCAGCCGGACCAAACTGACTTGTGATCCACAGCACACTGACAGCAGCTGCATAAAAGTATGCAGTGAGGTGTTACATTGCACAGACATTTGATTCAGTGTCAATATGGTAAATATTGCTTACAGTAATATAGCTTTAACAACAATGATCTATCAAGAAGTATTCATACAAAGACAACATGACTGTTTTAGCAGGACAGCTGTTCCTACGGTGTGGATAATGTCTTTATTGAACAAATACATAGTTTCTGCCAAAGGACATAGACTTTACATTTACCTTGTATTCATACTTCAATGTTTTTGGGAAAAACATGTCTGAGACTGACCTGAGCTTCTCCAGTTTAGGGTTGTCGAGCCCAACAGAAAGCAACGAGCATAAGGAACCTCCCAGTGCGTTTCCACTCAGCTCCAGTTCCCTTAGTTTTGAGATTAACTTGAACATGACAGCTGATGCCATATTTTCTGGTTGTGAACCTACATTACCTGAGAGGCTACAAACAAAATGTGAATTAAAAAAAAAAAGAATTATAGAACTATGACAAAATGATATATTGTTTTATGTACTTCACTGCTTCTACAAATACATAGAAGGTACTAAAAAGAGCAGAAAAGAAAAGACAAATAGAATCACAAGAGAAAATATTAAATATAAGAATGATAGTTTTACTAACCTCAGAGCTTCTAGTTTACACTGAGAGTTTAGCAGTCCATCAATCAGGATCTCTGCACCTTTGTCATCAATGAAATTATTCATCAGGTGCAGTTCAGTTAGCACGGAGTTTGGCATTCGAAGAGCTGAGGAGATTGTTGCACAACCCCAAACACCAAGAGACGTGCCAGAGATTCTGTGGAAATTCAAAAAAGATTTAGATGCACGCTATTCATTTGCTACTATGCAGGGATGCATTCTGTGACAAAATGATTGTATGCAATACAGATCTACACAGTAGAAGCAACCAACCGACCTTGCTTTTCTGCTGTTCCTCACGGCTGGGACAAGCCTAAAAGCACCTTTCGCAGATGGTCTGTATTTCTCCAGGTTGAATTCATCTTGAGGCGTATTTGACGTCAGAATTGAGTCGGCCAGAGCTGAGCACTGAACAGGGGAGAGCTGTGTTTCTGGATAGTGGTCTGGTTTTAGATACACCTGCACTGTTTCATGCACGGAATTGTCTTTCAGCTCGATCAGGCAGTGAACAAGGTTCAGACATCTCTCAGGTGAGCATTTCCCTAAATCTATTTCTAAAAGACTTGTCCTAATTTCCTCAACAGCTACAGAGTGGTTCTCTTCCTGCTGAATCAAGCCTTGGAGCAGTTCTTGTGTTGATTGTAGGGACATGCCAATAAGGAACCTGAGGAACATGTCCAGTTCTCCTGTCTTTCTCGGTGTTGAATTAGATATTGCAATTTCCATCAGCTCAGGCAAAGGTAAATCAATTGGATCTGCATCCAAGATAGACTTGAGCCCTTCCTCTGACCCTTTGAGCAGGAATTCTTTGAGGACTGGGGAATCTATCTTTTTACTTGCAAAGCTGTGGTACACATAGAGAGCAGCAAAGTACTCGTGAACTGTCAGATGCACAAAGCAGTAGAGTTTCTTTCTGTTGAACGCGTTCTCTTCTTTGAGTATCTCTGTGCACAACCCACTGCGAAGTCCAGCTTCGTGTATGTCGATGCCATATTTTTTCAGATCATTGCCAGTAAATATGATTTTTCCTTCAATCAGGCATTCAAACGCCAATCTGCCTAATCTAAAAGTGAATTCTTCATTTGACTTGACGATGTCCTCTATGTCTAACTCGCACTGGTTGTCGTACTTTTTAGTAGTTACCTGCATTTGAATGCAAAGGAAGTGTGTGTACATCTCAGTAAGAGATGTGGGTATCGTTATGTCTCCATCTTTAGTTCTGTCCATTTTTAGCAGCAAATACAGGAGAACTTTTGCCGCAATCCAGCAGAAGATAGGTATGTGACACATGATGTATAAGCTCCTGGACATCATGATGCTGTCAATTATTCTTTCAGCAACTGCCTTGTCCTCAACTGTGTTCCTGAAGTACTGTTGTTTTTGTGGATCATTGAATCCTCTGACTTCAGTCCACTTGTATACATGTTTGCGAGGGATGCGCTGAATGTGTCCTGGTCTGGAGGTTATCCAGATAAGAGCGGAGGGAAGAAGGTGCTCCCTGATGAGGTTGGTCACCAGCGTGTCCACTGACGATTTCTTCGTGGCATCCGTCAGTAACTCGGTTTTTCCGAAATACAATTTAAGCTGGCTTTCATCGAGACCATCAAAAATGAACAGAACTTTGTGATTTTCAAATATTCTGGCAACTGCTACGTCTTTAAGGTTTGGATGGAATTCTCTCACAAGTGACTCAAGGCTATGCTGATCTCTGACCAGGTTTAGCTCCCTGAACGGTAGCACAAAGATGAAGTCCAAGTCCTGATTGGCTTTCCCATCTGACCAGTCGAGGATGAACTTCTTCACGGAGACAGTTTTTCCAATGCCGGCAATTCCCTTTGTCATCACGGTCCTGATAGCTTTCACGTTCCTTCCGTCATGCCCGGATGACTCGCTATCTTCTGGTGTACTTTTAAAGATGTCATTGCAGTTGATTTTAATGTCCTCGGCTGTTTGACACCTCGTCTTATCTTCAATCTCCCAGATCTCATGTTCTAAATTGACACGTTCACTCTCTCCTTGTACAATGTGAAGTTCTGTGTAAATCTTGTCCAGTGATTGTTTATTCTCATGATCTTCTTCAGTGCCTTCAAACTCATATCTGAACTTTTCCCTCATATATTCTTTGTGCTTGTTGATGACTTCTTTGACGACATCTTCTGCTGCAATGAAAGAGTGCAGTGATGTTTGATGAAGCAATTCTTTCAGCATTTGAAGATCTTATTAATTCGTATTAAAATTGCAACTTTTATCTACAAGCTATGCTCACAAATAGACGGAATATGCCTGGATCAATGTTTTATGGCTGAATAGTTGCTGACAAGTAGGTGTATTACTAAACTAATCATTACAAAGATTATATTATCATCATGTTTAGACCAGAAAGACCTCACTTACCATCGCATATCTTTGGCTGAATTTGCTGGAGGATTCTATAGAAAGCAGATTTGGCTTTTACACATGTGAGGGTCGTGTAGAGCTTTCTCATCTGGTCCTGGCGGGTCCCGGCTACCATGATGTTGTTGTACATCTCGTTATGCATTATGTTCCGCTGAAGCATCTCATCCGCTATTGGCATCACTAAAATTACATCCTGGATGAGATTAGCCCGGTTTTTGTCCACCCAGTCGGCTTCTTTTAAAAAGAAAACAAACACGTGATGAATAGCCTCTAGAGCATGTGCATGTTTTTGTGATTGGCACCAAGTTAAATCAAGATTGCCGCCATAAACTATAAACTTGAACTCACCTTTCTCCTCTTCAGGATCGTCTGTTTCAGTGAGCTTTGTCCCACTCATTTTGCTGCATTTTCCCCCGCCTGATTGCAGAGCATTGGCTTCCCAAGGATGCTGTTTCTTCATTGTTAGCTCAGTGAATCTGCCCTTTGGAAAGTATTTAAATATCAATGTAGCGCCCTGCTAATTTGTTTACATGTTTTTAAAATGTCTGTAATACAGTACTTTTGCATTTGTGTTCATAGTTTGGAAAAGTACTTATGTGTCCAACAGTTTGAGTTGCCCTTGAACCTCTCCTGTCATTGTATTCGTTGGTCAGGTGTCAAATGTGTTGCCAGCCAATCAGAAGAATCTGATGAGACTCTCTGGTAACCTACTGGCAGTGGTGTATAGTAACGAAGTAGGAAATACTTTGTTACTGTACTTAAGTCGTTTTTTTGGATATCTGTACTTTACTTTACTACTTATATTTCTGTTGACTTTCACTTTTACTTCACTACATTTTGCAAAGAAAACTGATACTTTTACTCCGATACATTTCCCCTGAAACCTTCGTTACTCACTACAAAATCAAATCTATCTTTAGAAAAAAATGAATCATGACACCAGCGTCGGGGACTGTGGTGGAACAGAGACTGCAAGCAAGCAGGTTTGGTGAATCAGTGGTCCTAGCTTGCAAGTTCAATCATTGGTTAATCACGTTAATGCGCAATTGCAAACAAGTGCTCTCAAAGCCGCGGCGTTTTGATTCCCAGTGATGCCCAGGATGCTACATGCTATAAGCTAGCGAGCGACTACATGAGCAGAATTCCACTCTACGATGACTTCATGAAGGAAGCAGAATTTGAAGCACCTGCTACTCCCGCAACAAACTACGGTGGTGACGAAGACCAACACCCGCGGATCGCCAGCAAGTTAGTGAGCTGAGGAAGTGTTGACAGTTGTGAGATTGTGTTGATTTGAGTCATCTTAGCTATAATCATTGCAGCACTAGTTAGCTAACGTTAGCTAACTTAACGTTAGCTAGCCACCACACCATAGGATTGACAGGAGCTGCGAGAGCGCAGCATTAGCGTTAGCATTAGCGTTAGCATTAGGGAAATCGTTCCCAGCTGTGCGCAAGCTGTGTGTGAAGCTGAACACACCTCTACCTGCCTCAGCGGCCTGTGAAAGGCTATTTAGCATCGCAGGACTAGTCTTCAGCCCAAGAAGAGCGAGACTGAATCCTCGCAATTTCGAAAACCAACTTCTTTTGAAGATGAACAGGACATTTTTCAGTTTCAAGTAATGACTGGGTTGTTACTTTCAGTACTGCTTTAGTATTGATCATGTTTTGATATTTGAGTCATTTTGTGGATGATCAGATGGAGTTATGATGGTAGCAGTCGCCCAATTTTTGCTCAAGCAGATTCAGCTTGAGCAAAACCTTTGCCTATTGTGTTCAAATCAGGCCCACAGGAGTTTACAAGGCAGGCGTCCTTTCTCAAAACACTGACCTGATGCATCAAGTGGATATTTTTTGCTGAACACAATATTATGCATTTGCCCTCTACATCCTCTAGTCGGAATGAGCATACTTATAAACGCGCTGTTACAACTCCTTCATAGTGTCATATTGCTTTTCGGAGAATTATGATGATAAGTTCATAGTAGATGCAAAAGTATACTTATGTACAATATATTATGTTGGATGGATCACAGCCAACCCAATTATTGTCAACACAACTCCTTGTCCTTGGTCATGGTGGCCACAGCACTTAAAAAAATAAACTTCATAATTCTGACCCTTTGCTTTTTTATTAACAGCATTTACTTGTACTTTTACTTTCAATACTTAAGTACATTTAATATCAGGAAATTACTTTTGATACTTAAGTACAGTAAATATCAGAGACTTTTAATCAAGTAGTATTCTAATAGGTGACTTTCACTTTTACTGGAGTCATTTTCCAGTAAGGTATCTTTACTTTTACTCAAGTAGGCTATGGCTTTTGGGTACTTTATACACCACTGCCTACCGGGTTCTAAAGGGGGCGGGAATGACCGGGAAGCAGGAAGTAAACAAAGAAAGAGCTGAGAGGAATGATGGAGGGCACTGTGGTTTTTAACTTCAGAAACTCAGACACTGGACAATGTTAACACATAGAAGAGAACTGAAAGGATAGTATAGAACAGGGGTCTTCAACGTTTTTCACTGCCTTTTATAAACACACCTTGTCAGCTGATACCAAAGCCAACATCAACATTGACTGTCAACTGCATGATAATCATGCACACAAGCTATTCAAATTGATGTTTTAATTTTAAACGTGGAAACGAAAAATGAGTGATGGCCTATTAGTACCACTGCCATGCATAAAGATACCGGTTATCTTTCATACAATACTGAACTATTAAAATAATGGACAGATTCATGTTTCGAGAAATTTCTTTTTCTTTTTTTCTAATCAACCAAAAATTTCACGGACCCCCTGCATTACCTCCGCGGACCCCCTGTTAAAGACCTCTGGTATAGAAGTGTTTGACAGGAAGCTCTAACTTTAGAGGTGAGGTTTCCTTTCGGGAAGACGAAAAGGCTGACAGGACAGTCTGTTGAGGATCAACACGGAGGTTCGTGGAGTAACGGTGCGGCTCTGAAGAGAAATAAAGTGAGCTGTTCTCAGGGTACTTTCTGCCCGTGATTTCAACTGACGGATTTGTTGAGGCTAGCAAAGGTGTTGGATCTGTGGAGACAAGACGTGCTGCTCTCTGAGTAACCGAGGAGCAGTGAGTAAACCACAGATGTTCCCCAAGGTTTTCAAATGAGCTCCAACAAGCGTGCCAACGTCCTGGTACCGTCACACTGACTATCACCTCTTTGGTATTATTATTGTGTGTTATATTCTATGTTTATGTGGGTCACAATGTTGAAGAGAAATATATGTTGACTGTTAAATATTCATGTGTTAAAGTGATGTATGTCAACATAGCAAGTAAGGGTTAAACAGGGATACATATGCATGGGAGTTTGAACTCATAGAACAGTATAGCTGTATCATAAGCTAACCAGGCCTCTCTGCACCTTAGGCAGAGTATATTCGTTTAAATTGAGCTATTGTAGGCACATTCATAAATTCTATATTTTCGTAGACCCTCTCCAAGTCACCTCCGATGCAACAGGAGTATAATCTGAAGATCCTGAACTAAAACGGGAATTGAGAAGGTGGGCTACATCAACAAGTTGTCTTTGGACCAATACCATGCTCCGCTTTAAACATCGCTGTCCTCAGATAAACTAAACCATCTTTCATTATGTTGTTGCTTTACAATAGACGTCACTGCCTTTGAAAGTGAAAGTAAAAACACGCTTCTGATCCGCATCCATCTTGTGTTAATTATCAATTTGATAATCATTCCCAGTGAGCATTTTTCGGTTGAATAGACGTCTAAAAGACGTCTACGCCCGACGTTGTAGACGTTGAAAAGACTTTGAAGCTTAGACCAGATTTAAACGTGATTTGCAATACTATAATTTTTCGTCCTCTACATTGTGCTAATACTAATATATCATGATTTAAAGGCTTACTAAGAAACCACATCCACATTTATCAGTGTATTCAACCTCACCGTGTTTTAACCGTGGATTCAACGCCGAAATGCTTACAGTGCTTCTGGGTATATAACACATCAACAGTTTCCACTTACAGGACAAAAGACCAAGTGACACAGCAACAGTTCATTTGTATTTATTAAAGCACAATATAACTACAAACAATGTTCTTTATAAAAAAAACATTATCTCCTTTTCCTTCTTTAAATGTCGTTTTCAAAGCCACACAAGAGCCGGTTTCAGGAGACCTGCCATATTTTCAAGCTGGACATCTGTAAATACAACAAGTATTGAAAAACATATTGACTTTTAGACCAGTTTTGAACGTCTCTACACCGGAGACCATAGACGTGTCTTCAACCGATAGATGCTGACCTGGATATTACACAATAATGTTTATATATTGCCATAACCCAAACAACAATGTTTTGACCATGATCGGATCGTATTAACGGTAGTACAGTACATTAACTAACACACATGTCTACTGTTTACTGTTTAGGTTTACTGTTCGTAACATGCTAACGCTACATGCTAACAAGCTAGCAGCCTCGCCCGCATGATGAGCAACATGATATTAATGGTATGGTAATGATATTTCGGTTTGCAATATTGGAATAAAGTAGTTAAAGTACTTACAGAGTACGTCGTTAGCGTGAAGCCTAGTTTATTCCGTCAGCTCGTTCACTTCCTCATCACCCAGTAAGAGCTAGCGAGCTCAAACCTTGTCGTGTTTCCAGCCATCTCTTATGCTGCGGACACACCGGGCGCGTCGAGATTACATACAAAGTCTATGCACAGACGCGATGAGACTAAAATCGCGGTGCGCCAGTCTCATCGCGTCTGTGCATAGACTTTGTATGTAATCTCGACGCGCGTCAAAAAATCAACGCGCCCGGTATGTCCGCAGCATTACTTAGAAAAATGCAGAATCCGTGCACATGCGTATTCCAGCAGTAAACACTGAGTTGTATTTTAGTGAACATATACAGACATAATGTGCTCTCATTATGATGTCCTGGGAGCTTCTTGTTGACAGCACACAGTCTATAGTTCCATATTTACGACGTTTTATATGAGACATTGAATGCGTTGAAATAACGTCTTCGTGTAGACCACATATGAACGGACAGCGTAATATGATTTTGGAGAAATACGTTTAAAGTAACCAAAATCGCGTCTCTTTCAACCTACAACTGAACAAACCATCAATATTTTAAAAGAAATTGGTGTGTTGTGACAGGTTGATATTGTAACCGTAATTTAGCCGGTTCAAAAGACGGTTAAAACACGTCTTAGACGTTCAGACCCCATATCAACGCTTTTTCAACCAGATATCAACGTTGAAATCCGGGTTAGTGCTCACTGGGTTGGGTCAAAAATGTGTTTGATTTGTTACAGTTTCAGATTTTTTTTCGTATTTACTGCAAGAACACATTAACAAAACTTTCTTTGTTTTACAAGTAAAAGCAGCATCGGTTTGATCTGTATTTTTTATTCTTAACAACTCTAAAACAATGTAGAAGAAAACATTTGTAATAAAGCATCTATCTTCACACACAAACACACAAACAGGCATAGAGAGATTAAAATGCGTTGTTTTACCTGATGTAAGCTGCAGCAGGAAACAAGACTGTGTTGTATCGTTAGCGTCTGTGAGTGAAGACACAGGAAGCCAAATATTTGGTGGGCGGACCCAACTATGTGCGTGTGTGTGTGTGTGTCCATCTGCTTTCATCTGTTGTGTCCTTGAGATCTAGTTTTCTTTGAAGTAGGAACATTTAATTATAATTTAAATAGGATGCATTATTTCAGAAAAACTGAAAACTGTGAAAGCACTGCATGCTTTCACAGAAGCAACCCTGGGATTCCAAGTGAGAGTGTGGCATTGTGAAGCCACGTGTTTCCATCCAATCACAGTTGCCTGAAAATATGCAGAGGCCGTGTCATGTAATGTCGTTCAAACATACACACACACACACACACATTAGGCCGACATTCCTGCACAATCACCTGACCTGGCATGCCATTTCCTGTTCAGCATCCCGCTCTTGTTGCAGCGTGAGAATGCAGTGCCAGTGATATAAAGTGTGAAGTGCGGCAACGTGAGATCTGGCTGTATCTTCTCACCTCAAGATACAGGCTAGGACATGTCACCAGTCTGTCATAGGTTACCGGGGGAAAAAATAAAACCGGTTTTATTTTTGAGTGAGATCATGCAACTATAAATTACAACTTCTAATATTCATTGAGGGGGTCTGGCTTAGAATGATGCAATCCTACGTCCAGACGAAATTATGATATTGGATGATTGTGCTAAACCCCAGATTCATTTTTAATAAATAGTCAGTTTTTCACATTTTGCCCGAAAACAGTCCCTGGAAATTTATATGATTGTTGTGTTTGTTATGTATTGTTTTTAACGTAATCCAGTGTGTGTGTGTGTGTGTGTGTGTGTGTGCGCCATGGCACCTCAGAGTGAGTAACGCTAACAAGGCTCCTACTTCAACTACAGTCAACTGAAAGGAAACAGAAGGTGACAAAACAAACAGCAGAGGGGTACAATCCCCATGAGAGTCACAGAGCTAACACGCTCCACCAGCTGAGTTAATGTTGTCAAACCCAGTTTTAAAACTCCCGCCCATCGACCATAGTACTTTTGTTTTCAGTGGATATTCATTTTTAATGCCCATGTATGTCTATGTAATAACCTATTGTCACACTTTTCTGCTGTTAAAAACAGATGAGACAGCTACTTTTGTTTTCGGAGATCAAAATTGATATATGGCCTGAATGTGCAACTATAGCCCACTATTTGATTTGAGGTTTTTTTATTTGTTAGCTAGCCTGACAAGATGATAAGAATATCATCCAAGCGAGAAACTTGCACATGAACAAACTCTGCCTCGTCAGTTGACAAAATGAAAGTAGATACAGTCCGATAAGGAAGGAGAGAACTGTGAGAAGGAATGCAAACCAGTTTCTTTCATGGAATTTGAGTCACACAGTGTGGGAAGTATGAAGAAAACAAATCCTCCTGATACCAATCTGAAATGTATTCTGCTTGTTCTGCTTTGATTGTTAAATGTTACGTTTTATTCCCCGGATTTCCTTTATTGAATTGGCCTGCTGTAAAAAGCACAAGGGAACACTTATTGTCATTCACCAAACTTATGATTCGTCATTTTCCGTACACACGTTGTGCAGAACAATACACGAGCATGCATACGTTAAAAATGGGTGGATTGAGCGTGTGCTACGACTCTCCTTCGCTATTTGACTGCCATTCATTTCCCCATATGGGAAAAAGTGCTCAAACCCACAACTCTTTGGACCCAAATTACTTCATCATACTTTTAGTTACAAAAATGTTCAAACTTCAAACAGGTAGCAAGACGTAGATCTTTATTTGGTATTTACAAAGTCACAGTTTACATTTCATGCTTTTAAGACCGTTTCAGATCCTCTGATGCACATGTGTCATGAGAAAGAAAGTCATAATTATAAGATACTTTAACACAACAGTCATAGAAGCAGCTCTTTGGCAGGTTACCCTACATTTGACATAGAAAAGTATTGTGAGTACATTGAAGACTACTTTAAACGTGGCTCTACAACACATGAATTACTTCTTGTTGCTTCACGTGGGACTGTAGAGAGCAAACGCACCCTTGAAAGGATTTTAAGCAAGAAGCAGCTCTGGCGTAGAAAGAATAAAGCCGATGTGGCTGAGGTGGCGACCTTCATTGAACAGCAACTGGAAACATCTGGTCAGTGTCATGGTTACAGATGGATGCACCAAAACTGCCATATTTGTATTATCAAGTCTAACTTTTCATCTTTTTTTGAAATTTTAGATTTTGCTTTTTTTTTGTCTTTGTTACTTTCTGTAATAGTTTGATCTTCGATAGAGTAATGTGGGTTTCTTAACCCTAAATTAAAAGGATTTAAGTAATAACAGAAATGTGCTTAAATGTATTTTTGCATTTATATAACTGCATGTACAATATGTTTACACTTGAATAAACAATAATCAAATGCAGACACAGTTATTCAACAATATGTTAGGAGTAGTTACATTTACAGAGTCTTACAGTTACAACCGGCCCTTTGAGGGCGACCGTGATGCTGCTGTGGTCCAGAGTGAAGATGAGTTTGACACCACTGCTCTAATGGGTTTGTGTATTAATCCTTCAGACCCATATGTTTAAAACTGTATGTTGCTCAGGCTTTTTTTTGGACCACGGTACAGATTCATTTTATCATTGAATTATTCTACAGGTCTTGTATCACTGTTTTTGCATGTATCCAGCAGCTCTTTGTGGTTATACATACAATGCTTTCACAAAGATGTTTTGTGTTGCTATATTTTACAGAGGTAAACTGATCCGTCTGCAAAATAGAAACCAGGATGGAGTGGTTCAGTGAAGGCCGTACGGACAGTGTACAGGTGGGTCAGTTTATCAGGAAAGACCTCAAAAAAGGACAAAACACCCGCTGGCCAGTCCAGATACACTCCTATGATGCTTCTTTTTGTAGCACAGTCCACAAACTCAAGCTCGGAATCGTTATGACAAAAGCTCCCGTCAGAAAACCAGCACCAGGACTTTTCATTTTTCCCCAAAGAAAATTCACTTGAACAGTCGTTCACCCTGTCCATACTTTTGTATGCAACTCCAACATCAGCTGAATCACACTCAACCTCCCAGTAATGGCGACCGGTCAGACCCTCTTCACACAGAACTTGACAGTGTTCAAATCTCTCTGGATTCTCAGGATATGGCTGCTTCTCGTGAACATATGTTGCCTTTTTGTTCTCCTCTGACAAAACTGCATTAAGGCCTGCTGTGTTCAGGTCCAGTGTCAGATCACATGCATCTGTAATGAAGACAGGAGAATCAATTCATTAGTGGAGTATTACTGCATATTTAGGCAACCAAAACAGTTACCGTAAATTCCGGCATATAAGCCGCTACTTTTTTTCACACGCTTTGAGACTGCGGCTAATGTATGGATTTTCATAGGCTAACTAGCTTTGCGCCGCCAAAGTCGGATGCGGATGTGTGTTAGAAAACATGAGCCCACACCCGTGCTCGCTACTGGATTGGTCATTACCAGGCAGGGCGACCAGTAATTCATTTCAAAATGGATAACTAATTTCAAGCGTTGCTGCTAGCACAACAGCTAGCAGGTGTTGTGCAGTAAAAGTCTGCATTTCTGTGGAGGAATCAGCTGTTATTGGAGCGATTAGCGAGCGCGTGACCAGCTGCGTCATCAGCCCTATTAAGCGGCCAAGCCAGTTAGCCGTAAATGCTATTCAGAGCTACGAGTTACAACAACAACAGTTATTGCCTCGTTGCTTTTAGATTCTAATGAGAAGACTCGCTGCTTCGTTTTACTTCTTCCGTTTGGTAGCCTTGAGAGACCTTAGTCTGTAAGTATGTCTGTATGAAGCATGAAAAGATGTACGAAGATATATTATATTCGCTAATGCTAATCGTGGTTAGCATTTCCCCATTGGCGGTAATGTTAAAATTAGCTTAGAAGCTAGCGAGTCGGACATTACGGTAAATAACTTTCATGAACTGAGAACACACTGTGAGAGAGTTAAACTTGAAAGATGAAAACTGACAAATCGCAGAAAGGAAAACGCTGTGGTAGCAACCTGTCAATCACAGTAGCCACGCCCTAAAGCATCCCCTGCTTTATGACCTATGTCATTCTAAATGTGACCATCATTTACTAAATGAACATCGTGCTGTATTGAAGAAGACTTAAAACTAGCGATGTTGTTCACAATTTCTGCTGTTGTGATAAATTAAGTGAGAAGTAAAGTAATTTTCTCATAGACTTCTATACAATCTGACTTATTTTGCAACGACAAGAGTCGCGCCCTGAGGGCCGGTGGAGACCTGGAGTTTGCCGCCTGACACTTTTTTGTATGCTATCACTGTTGTGTTACATACACAATAATATACAGTGATAACAGAACCACAGTCCTGTGTAGATAAGTGCCCCCTACTTGACATGATATCCTCATATCCATATTTAACGATACATTCATGTTACAACATCACAGCTTTAGCATTTCATTACAATAATCACATTCTTACACTGTCTCAGGAGCTGCAGGTCAAACCAGAACTCTTCGTTTTGGTCCACACTGATGGGAAACAGAGGGGCAGCAGGTGACAACATCAACAATATTGTGACACATGCACTTCAAATCGACCTCAAATAAAGTGAATCTTAAAATGATCTTGGAGTAATGATAGAAGTGAGTGGACAGCCTGTTTGAGCATACTTGAGCTTCTCCAGACTGTAGCGTGAATCCTTCTGTATTTCAGTCAGCAGCTCGACTCCTTGATGTGCCAGGTGATTAAAGCTCAGGTCCAGCTCCCTGAGGCTGCAGTGGTCAGACCTCAGAGCCGAGGCTAGGGCGGCACATCCATCTTCTGTCACTTTACAGGATGACAGCCTACAGAAATCAGGCAAATTACATTTTAGGCTTGTGTTACATGCCCTTATCAGCAGCAAATTTCACTTGTTAACATGACACACACCCCATTAGATTGGTCATTTATATGACTCTCCCTATAGACTTGACGTGTAGCACCACACATCACACAATGAGACACTTTAAGAGCAGGAGGCAAAGCAAAAGAAGGAGAAAAGAAGTTGTACCCTTAACATGGCAAATATTATTTTTAGAGATAAATTTGAGACACTCGTTCTCTCACACGTTACATGTACTTACTCCATTCTCCAAATGTACAGGGTGGACAAAATGTTTGTTCTCAATACAATTCAACAGCAGCACAACCTCCAAAACGCCCTGACTCAACACCACTCTTTCAACGAGTTTCAAAAAGCTGAGCACTATAGCCATGAACGTCTATAGATCTCAAATGTATTAAAGAGCGACACTATTGTGTTGACGTGTTACAAAAGGCTAAATCCAGACATATCAATTAGCAGAGTGTGGTGGAAAAAATTCCCATACCCTCTTTGCGTGAGTCTTTTCATGCTGAAATACAAAATACCAAAAAACAGGTTGTCTTTTAAGTATTTATTCTCTGCGCAGGGAAGGTTCAATCATCACAACAGAATGCGTACAGTCTCAGTGAGGAAGAACCTCGAAAAAAGTGAACAAGCTTTCCTTATACAGAATGAGCAAAGGCGGGGGCCGATGGCCAAGGTTACAGACATTTCAGTCTCAGACTTTTGGTCTCAGACTGATAGGAACAACATTCAAAAACAGTTAGTTAGTTATCTTTGTGAACAGGCAAGGGAGAACCCTTCTTCTGCACAACAGAGACACGGTGCAGTTCAACAAAGTTCAGAGCAAGATTACTTATGCATGACTACGATATACTGAGTGGAAATATATACGAAGTAAGTAGAAATATATACTACATAAAAAATTACCATGAGAAGAGTCAAAGTGAATAAGAGCAGTGGCGGACTCAGGCTGTCTGGGGAGATGGGGTTATAAAAAGCCTTTATGGCACTGTATCATGTTTTCTCCACTGGTAGGGCACCCATGAGGGCACTGCATTATGTTTAATCTACAGCAGGAGAATCCATGAGGGTACTTCATCATGTTTTCTCCACTGGAAGGGCACCCATGAGGGCACTTCATCATGTTTTCTCCACTGGTAGGACACCCATGAGGGCACTGCATTATGTTTAATCTACAGCAGGAGAATCCAAGAGGGCGCTTGATTATGTTTTCTCAAAGGCAGCCTTGAGGAAACTTGATCATCATTTTTCTAGGGGAGGGCAGCCTCGAGGGCACTTTATCGGGGTTTAGAAACCGCAGGGGCATAAAAGAGGGTACTTCATAATGTTTTCTCCACTGGAAAGGCACACTCTAGGGAACTTTATCATGTTTTAGCGACCGAAGGGGTATCAAAGGAGGCACTTTATCATGTTTTCTCCACTGGAAAGGCACCCTCGAGGGCACTTCATCATGATGTCTCTCCTTGAAGGGCACTTTTGCGGCGCTTCATTCAGACATAGGGGTACCAAGGGGTTATATTTACTGAGTCCACCAGTGAAACAGAGCTATTCATTACACTGACCTTAGCGTTTTCAAACGGTTTGGGATCTTCAGTGCAGTACAGAGCGCCATCACTCCTGAGTCCTGCAGGTCATTGTAGCTCAGGTCCAGCTCTGTCAGGTGGGAAGATTTGGAGCTGAGTACTGAGGCCAGCTGCTCACAGCCTTCCACAGTGAGCCTGTTGTGACTGAGACTGAAAGACAAATGAAGGAATATCATTTAATTGCTTAATAGTCTATTTAAAAATGTTTACAGATGAAAACCTTTACTTAGTGTAGCACCTTGTTTCATCAATTATCTTTATACAATTTAGTTTTTCTGACTTGATATGAGTTCATGTTTGTTCTACTCAACATTCACCTTGTCAGACATAATTCTTGCCATTAACATACTTCCTAATATCTATTGTGTTTGGGGATTTGCATGATAATGCAGCTGTCATTGAGATTGATGTGCAACGTAATGCAGTGTTTCACCTCAACACTTCCAGAGAACAGTTCGTGCTCATCAGCCCAGTAGAGAGCATCTTCATTTCTGAGTCTTCAAAATTGGTGTAACTCAGTTCCAGCTCTCGCAGGTAACATGGGTTGGATGTGAAAGCCGTCATCAACTCCTCACAGATGCTTCTAATACCATAATTTCTGTTGAGTCTTTTGGTACAGAGATGATAAAAAATGGCATTCAATTTGGAAACATGTACTTTCCAGCCGGACCAAACTGACTTGTGATCCACAGCACACTGACAGCAGCTGCATAAAAGTATGCAGTGAGGTGTTACATTGCACAGATATTTGATTCAGTGTCAATATGGTAAATATTGCTTACAGTAATATAGCTTTAACAACAATGATCTATCAAGAAGTATTCATACAAAGAAAACATGACTGTTTTAGCAGGACAGCTGTTCCTACGGTGTGGATAATGTCTTTATTGAACAAATACATCATTTCTGCCAAAGGACATAGACTTTACATTTACCTTGTATTCATACTTCAATGTTTTTGGGAAAAACATGTCTGAGACTGACCTGAGCTTCTCCAGTTTAGGGCTGTCTAGCCCAACAGAAAGCAACGAGCATAAGGAACCTCCCAGTGCGTTTCCACTCAGCTCCAGTTCCCTTAGTTTTGAGATGAACTTGAACTTGACCGCTGATGCCATATTTTCGCAGACTGGTTGTGAACCTACATTACCTGAGAGGCTACAAACAAAATGTGAATTAAAAAAAAAAAGAATTATAGAACTATGACAAAATGATATATTGTTTTATGTACTTCACTGCTTCTACAAATACATAGAAGGTACTAAAAAGAGCAGAAAAGAAAAGACAAATAGAATCACAAGAGAAAATATTAAATATAAGAATGATAGTTTTACTAACCTCAGAGCTTCTAGTTTACACTGAGAGTTTAGCAGTCCATCAATCAGGATCTCTGCACCTTTGTCATCAAAGAAATTATTCATCAGGTGCAGTTCAGTTAGCACGGAGTTTTGCATTCGAAGAGCTGAGGAGATTGTTGCACAACCCCAAACACCAAGCCACACACCAGAGATTCTGTGGAAATGAAAAAAAGATTTAGATGCACGCTATTCATTTGCTACTATGCAGGGATGCATTCTGTGTACTTGTGTGTGCTTTATTAAAAAAACCTGCCAGCTCAAATGTCAGCTCAAATTGTCAAGTGACAAAATGATTGTATGCAATACAGATCTACACAGTAGAAGCAACCAACCCACCTTGCTTTTCTGCTGTTCCTCACGGCTGGGACAAGCCTAAAAGCACCTTTAGCAGATGGTCTGTATTTCTTCAGGTTGAATTCATCTTGAGGCGTATTTGACATCAGAATTGAGTCGGCCAGAGCTGAGCACTGAACAGGGGAGAGCTGTGTTTCTGGACTGTGGTCTGGTTTTAGATACTCCTGCACGGTTTCATGCAGGGAATTGTCTTTCAGCTCGATCAGGCAGTGAACAAGGTTCAGACATCTCTCAGGTGAGCAGTCCCCTAAATCTATTTCTAAAAGACTTGTCCTAATTTCCTCAACAGCTGCAGAGTGGTTCTCTTCCTGCTGAATCAAGCCTTGGAGCAGTTCTTGTGTTGATTGTAGGGACATGCCAATAAGGAACCTGAGGAACATGTCCAGTTCTCCTGTCTTTCTCGGTGTTGAATTAGATATTGCAATTTCCATCAGCTCAGGCAAAGGTAAATCAATTGGATCTGCATCCAAGATAGATTTGAGCCCTACCTCTGACCCTTTGAGCAGGAATTCTTTGAGGACTGGGGAATCTATCTTTTTACTTGCAAAGCTGTGGTACACATAGAGAGCAGCAAAGTACTCGTGAACTGTCAGATGCACAAAGCAGTAGAGTTTCTTTCTGTTGAACGCGCTCTCTTCTTTGAGTATCTCTGTGCACAACCCACTGCGAAGTCCAGCTTTGTGTATGTCGATGCCATATTTTTTCAGATCATTGCCAGTAAATATGATTTTTCCTTCAATCAGGCATTCAAACGCCAATCTGCCTAATCTAAAAGTGAATTCTTCATTTGACTTGACGATGTCCTCTATGTCTAACCCGTACTGGTTGTCGTACTTTTTGGTAGTTACCTGCATTTGAATGCAAAGGAAGTGTGTGTACATCTCAGTAAGAGATGTGGGTATCGTTATGTCTCCATCTTTAGTTCTGTCCATTTTTGGCAGCAAATACTCGAGAACTTTTGCCGCAATCCAGCAGAAGATAGGTATGTGACACATGATGTATAAGCTCCTGGACATCATGATGCTGTCAATTATTCTTTCAGCAACTGCCTTGTCCTCAACTCTCTTCCTGAAGTACAGTTTTTTTTGTGGATCGTTGAATCCTCTGACTTCAGTCCACTTGTATACATGTTTGCGAGGGATGCGCTGAATGTGTCCTGGTCTGGAGGTTATCCAGATAAGAGCGGAGGGAAGAAGGTGCTCCCTGATGAGGTTGGTCACCAGCGTGTCCACTGACGATTTCTTCGTGGCATCCGTCAGTAACTCGGTTTTTCCAAAATCCAGTTCAAGCTGGCTTTCATCGAGACCATCAAAAATGAACAGAACTTTGTGATTTTCAAATATTCTGGCAACTGCTACGTCTTTAAGGTTTGGATGGAATTCTCTCACAAGTGACTCAAGGCTATGCTGATCTCTGACCAGGTTTAGCTCCCTGAACGGTAGCACAAAGATGAAGTCCAAGTCCTGATTGGCTTTCCCATCTGACCAGTCGAGGATGAACTTCTTCACGGAGACAGTTTTTCCAATGCCGGCAATTCCCTTTGTCATCACGGTCCTGATAGCTTTCACGTTCCTTCCGTCATGCCCGGCTGACTCGCTATCTTCTGGTGTACTTTTAAAGATGTCATTGCAGTTGATTTTAATGTCGTCGGCTGTTTGACACCTCGTCTTATCTTCAATCTCCCAGATCTCATGTTCTAAATTGACACGTTTACTCTCTCCTTGTACAATGTGAAGTTCTGTGTAAATCTTGTCCAGTGATTGTTTATTCTCATGATCTTCTTCAGTGCCTTCAAACTCATAACTGAACTTTTCACTCATATATTCTTTGTGCTTGATGACTTCTTTGACGACATCTTTTGCTGCAATGAAAGAGTGCAGTGATGTTTGATGAAGCAATTTTTTCAGCAGTTGAACATCTTATTAATTCGTATTAAAATTGCAACTTTTATCTACAAGCTATGCTCACAAATAGACGGAATTTGCCTGGATCAATGTTTTATGGCCGAGTAGTTGCTGACATGTTTGCACAAGTTGGTGTATTACTAAACTAATCATTACAAAGATTATATTATCACCATGTTTAGACCAGAAAGACCTCACTTACCATTGCATATCTTTGGCTGAATTTTCTGGAGGATTCTATAGAAAGCAGATTTGGCTTTTACACATGTGAGGGTCGTGTAGAGCTTTCTCATCTGGTCCTGGCTGGTCCCGGCTACCATGATGTTGTTGTACATCTCGTTATGCATTATGTTCTGCTGAAGCATCTCATCTGCTATTTGCATCACTAAAATGACACCCTGGATGAGATTAGCCCGGTTTTTGTCCACCCAGTCGGCTTCTTTTAAAAAGAAAACAAACACGTGATGAATGGCCTCTAGAGCATGTGCATGTTTTTGTGATTGGCACCAAGTCAAATCAAGATTGCCGCCATAAATTATTAACTTGAACTCACCTTTGTCCTCTTCAGGATCGTGTGTTTCAGTGAGCTTTGTCCCACTCATTTTTCTGTATTTTCCCCCGCCTGAGTGCAGAGCATTGGCTTCCCAAGGATGCTGTTTCTTCATTGTTAGCTCAGTGAATCTGCCCTTTGGAAAGTATTTAAATATCAACAAGTTGTCTTTGGACCAATACCATGCTCCACGTTAAACATCGCTGTCCTCAGACAAACTAAACCATCTTTCATTATGTCGTTGCTTTACAATAGACGTCACTGCCTTTGGAAGTAAAAAGACGCTTCTGATCCGCATCCATCTTGTGGTAATTATCAATTTGATACATATTGGGTCAAAAATGTGTTTGATTTGTTACAGTTTCAGAATATATTTTTTCGTATTTACTGCAAGAACAAATTCACAAAACTTGTTTTGTAAGTAAAAGCAGCGTCAGTTGATCTGTATTTCTTATTCTTAACAACTCTAAAACATTGTAGAAGAAAACATTTGTAATAAAGCATCTATCGTCACACACAAACACACAAACAGGCATAGAGAGATTCAAATGCGTTGTTTTACCTGATGTAAGCTGCAGCAGGAAACAAGACTGTGTTGTATCTTCAGCGTCTGTGGGGTACTTTTCCTCATGCACAGGAAGCCAAATATTTGGTGGGCGGACCCAACTGTGTGTGTGTGTGTGTGTGTGTGTGTGTGGGGGGGGGGGGTTAGGGAGGGACTAAGAAGAATTTTCCGTTGCTGCACAGATCTGATGGCCAGATGCCACTGCTTATTAACAGAAATACAAGAACAGACAGTAACAGCAACACCACTTTCCCCTCAAAAACACGCACAAATATTTACATAAGTCCACACTGACAACTTGACTGGCTTCACATGGCTTCACACTGACGGATATAATATATGATGCAAACATCGTGACATGCAAAGTAAGTTTGACCAAACAAGACTTTTTAGTCTTGTGTAGCACCAACAGTCACTAACAGCAGGCCTCTGTGTGAATGTTGTCTTCAGGTTGAGGATCTTAGCAACTCTGCTGTCATAGAGTGTATATAGTTTTAATGCTGCTACTACTACTACTTGTTTATATGCATTCAAAAATAAGTAGGTTGTGTTGTCTTATCTGTCATAGGGTACAGGGCATGTTTTAGTGGAGGCAGCAGGTAAATTCATCATCTTATCATGGATTTACAAGTGCCTATAAAAAGTATTTTTCCCCTTTGGACCAACAAAAAGACTGCATGTTTTTGTGATTGGCACCAAGTCAAATCAAGATTGCCGACATAGACTTGAACTCACCTTTCTCCTCTTTAAAGGCCGAAGCAGGATCGTCTCTTTCAGTGAGGTTTGTCCCACTCATTTTCCTGTATTTTCCCAGGAAAATGACTCAGAGCCAATACCATGCTCCACTTTAAACATCGCTGTCCTCAGACAAACTAAACCATCTTTCATTATGTTAGATCTTTATTTGGTATTTACAAAGTCACAGTTTACATTTCATGCTTTTAAGACCGTTTCAGATCCTCTGATGCACATGTGTCATGAGAAAGAAAGTCATAATTATAAGATACTTTAACACAA
The DNA here is from genome assembly GCA_028022725.1 of Lycodopsis pacificus. NCBI lineage: Eukaryota > Metazoa > Chordata > Actinopteri > Perciformes > Zoarcidae > Lycodopsis > Lycodopsis pacificus. Next base: position 3,532,031 of record CM051702.1, read on the forward strand.
CAGTCATAGAAGCAGCTCTTTGGCAGGTTACCCTACATTTGACATAGAAAAGTATTGTGAGTACGTTGAAGACTACTTTAAACGTGGCTCTACAACACATGAATTACTTCTTGTTGCTTCACGTGGGACTGTAGAGAGCAAACGCACCCTTGAAAGGATTTTAAGCAAGAAGCAGCTCTGGCGTAGAAAGAATAAAGCCGATGTGGCTGAGGTGGCGACCTTCATTGAACAGCAACTGGAAACATCTGGTCAGTGTCATGGTTACAGATGGATGCACCAAAACTGCCATATTTGTATTATCAAGTCTAACTTTTCATCTTTTTTTGAAATTTTAGATTTTGCTTTTTTTTTGTCTTTGTTACTTTCTGTAATAGTTTGATCTTCGATAGAGTAATGTGGGTTTCTTAACCCTAAATTAAAAGGATTTAAGTAATAATAACAGAAATGTGCTTAAATGTATGTTTGCATTTATATAACTGCATGTACAATATGTTTACACTTGAATAAACAATAATCAAATGCAGACAGTTATTCAACAATATGTTAGGAGTAGTTACATTTACAGAGTCTTACAGTTACAACCGGCCCTTTGAGGGCGACCGTGATGCTGCTGTGGTCCAGAGTGAAGATGAGTTTGACACCACTGCTCTAATGGGTTTGTGTATTAATCCTTCAGACCCATATGTTTAAAACTGTATGTTACTCAGGCTTTTTTTTGGACCACGGTACAGATTCATTTTATCATTGAATTATTCTACAGGTCTTGTATCACTGTTTTTGCATGTATCCAGCAGCTCTTTGTGGTTATACATACAATGTTTTCACAAAGATGTTTTGGGTTGTTTTATTTTACAGAGGTAAACTGATCCGTTTGCAAAACTGAAACCAGGATGGAGTGGTTCAGTGAAGGCCGTACGGACAGTGTACAGGTGGGTCAGTTTATCAGGAAAGACCTCAAAAAAGGACAAAACACCCGCTGGCCAGTCGAGATACACTCCTATGATGCTTATTTTTGTAGCACAGTCCACAAACTCAAGCTCGGAATCGTTATGACAAAAGCTCCCGTCAGAAAACCAGCACCAGGACTTTTCATTTTTCCCCAAAGAAAATTCACTTGAACAGTCGTTCACCCTGTCCATACTTTTGTATGCAACTCCAACATCAGCTGAATCACACACAACCTCCCAGTAATGGCGACCGGTCAGACCCTCTTCACACAGAACTTGACAGTCTTCAAATCTCTCTGGATTCTCAGGATACGGCTGATTCTCGTGAACATATGTTGCCTTTTTGTTCTCCTCTGACAAAACTGCATTCAGGCCTGCTGTGTTCAGGTCCAGTGTCAGATCACATGCATCTGTAATGAAGACAGGAGAATCAATTCATTAGTGGAGTATTACCCCACCATGAGCCACACGGAAAAAAAAAAAATTATAATAATCATAAATTATACAAATTGTCAATATTTGTGTTTTTTAACTGTGGAATGTACCCAGTAATGTGTGTACAATATGATATCTGCGCAAAATATATGCTTTTCCTGCTCGTCCTCTCCCCCTGTGTGCTCGTCTGCTCGTGCTCTCTGCCTGTGTGCACGACACGTCTGAGAACGCGCAGCGAGGGGGGCTTGATCGTTTTGGCCCAAAAGAGACGGGTCTATGAAGCCGTTTAGCCAATTGCTGATTCAAGATATAAATGAGTGACATACAATTTAGCCAATCAGCGCCTCAAATAGATTCAGCTGTGGGCAAGAACGATCAGGCCCCCCTAGCTGCGCGTTCTCGTCAGGAGAAGTCTCTACAGGCGAGCACTCCTCCTCCAAGCCCCGTTTGAGAGGAGAATTTTGAGGAGATTCTGCAGCCAAAGAGCTGATATCAGATCAGCCTGACCTCACAATCAGACAGCAGACTACATGCGAAGCTTCACTACTTCGTACAAGTCAGTCAATCAACTTCCTTTCTTCCGAAAAGTACGCTGATTACTTCGACATACCATACGTATCCACAGGCAGGGGCGGACTGGCCATCGGGGATACCGGGGGAATCCCCGGTAGGCCGACGGGACTATATTATATGCTTCACAGAACACGTTCAATTTACTCTAATACCGAAAGTCAAAAATCAGTGAAAAATGTATCAACAGTATAAACTGACATTATACTACTCCTCGCGATCCGAGGACGCCATAGCACGGCTGGACACTACGGTGCTTTTGAAAACGTTTCTCCATAACCGCGGTCTGCGCCGTGCGGTCGTGCCGGGCGTCTGTCGGGGCCGGCGGAGGTGCGAATGGCCGCCTTAGACCGGCGAAATACATGCCGTGTATTGAGTGGGCAGCGCGCCGTGTATTGAGTGGGCAGCGCGCCGTGTATTGAGTGGGCCGGTCTGACAGTAACTCCCGGGCCACTTTTTCCCCCCTAAATTAACAGTGAAAACTCATCATAGCTTAATTTAACATCAGTATTCATAATTACACTTCATGTTTACTTCTCCTGATCTTTACCTCCTATAACAAGGTCCATAGGGGCATCTCAATAAATAAACATGTTATATTATATTGTATTATATTATATAAGTGTTATTTACTGCTTTTTTTCATGTTGGAATAAATGTTAAATATTTTACTGCCAAGTAATAATGCGTGTTTGATGCTAAATTTGTTTTGCATGAAATCATACTGGGATGTTTGCTGAAATTGATAGGATGGCCCTACCTAGAAAATTTTCCACCAGCCGCCACTGATTACTGCATATTTAGCAACCAAAACAGTTACCGTAAATTCCGGCATATAAGCCGCTACTTTTTTTCACACGCTTTGAGACTGCAGCTAATGTATGGATTTTCATAGGCTAACTAGCTTTGTGTCGCCAAAGTCGGATGCGGATGTGTGTTAGAAAACATGAGCCCACACCCGTGCTCGCTACTGGATTGGTCATTACCAGCCATGACGTCTCCGTCCCTGATTCGTCACACTCAAAAAACAAACAGGCAGGGCGACCAGTAATTCATTTCAAAATGGATAACTAATTTCAAGCATTGCTGCTGCATTTCTGTGGAGGAATCAGCTGTTATTGGAGCGAGCGCGTGACCAGCGCCATCAGCCCTATTAAGCAGCCAAGCCAGTTAGCCGTAAATGCTATTCAGAGCTACGAGTTACAACAACAACAGTTATTGCCTCGTTGCTTTTAGATTCTAATGAGAAGACGCGCTGCTTCGTTTTACTTCTTCCGTTTGGTAGCCTTGAGAGACCTTAGTCTGTAAGTGTCTGTATGAAGCATGAAAAGATGTACGAAGATATATTATATTCGCTAATGCTAATCGCGGTTAGCATTTCCCCATTGGCGGTAATGTTAAAATTAGCTTAGAAGCTAGCGAGTCGGACATTACGGTAAATAACTTTCATGAACTGAGAACACACTGTGAGAGAGTTAAACTTGTAAGATGAAAACTGACAAATCGCAGAAAGGAAAACGCTGTGGTAGCAACCTGTCAATCACAGTAGCCCCGCCCTAAAGCATCCCCTGCTTTATGACCTATGTCATTCTAAATGTGACCATCATTTACTAAATGAACATCGTGCTGTATTGAAGAAGACTTAAAACTAGCGATGTTGTTCACAATTTCTGCTATTGTGATAAATTAAGTGAGAAGTAAAGTAATTTTCTCATAGACTTCTATACAATCTGACTTATTTTGCAACGACAAGAGGGCCGGTAGAGACCTGGAGTTTGCCGCCTGACACTTTTTTGTATGCTATCACTGTTGTGTTACATACACAATAATATACAGTGATAACAGAACCACAGTCCTGTGTAGATAAGTGCCCCCTACTTGACATGATATCCTCATATCCACATTTAACGATACATTCATGTTACAACATCACAGCTTTAGCATTTCATTACAATAATCACATTCTTACACTGTCTCAGGAGCTGCAGGTCAAACCAGAACTCTTCGTTTTGGTCCACACTGATGGGAAACAGAGGGGCAGCAGGTGACAACATCAACAATATTGTGACACATGCACTTCAAATCGACCTCAAATAAAGTGAATCTTAAAATGATCTTGGAGTAATGATAGAAGTGAGTGGACAGCCTGTTTGAGCATACTTGAGCTTCTCCAGACTGTCGCGTGAATCCTTCTGTATTTCAGTCAGCAGCTCGACTCCTTGATGTGCCAGGTGATTAAAGCTCAGGTCCAGCTCCCTGAGGCTGCAGTGGTCAGACCTCAGAGCCGAGGCTAGGGCGGCACATCCATCTTCTGTCACTTTACAGGATGACAGCCTACAGAAATCAGGCAAATTACATTTTAGGCTTGTGTTACATGCCCTTATCAGCAGCAAATTTCACTTGTTAACATGACACACACCCCATTAGATTGGTCATTTATATGACTCTCCCTATAGACTTGACGTGTAGCACCACACATCACACAATGAGACACTTTAAGAGCAGGAGGCAAAGCAAAAGAAGGAGAAAAGAAGTTGTACCCTTAACATGGCAAATATTATTTTTAGAGATAAATTTGAGACACTCGTTCTCTCACACGTTACATGTACTTACTCCATTCTCCAAATGTACAGGGTGGACAAAATGTTTGTTCTCAATACAATTCAACAGCAGCACAACCTCCAAAACGCCCTGACTCAACACCACTCTTTCAACGAGTTTCAAAAAGCTGAGCACTATAGCCATGAACGTCTATAGAACTCAAATGTATTAAAGAGCGACACTATTGTGTTGACGTGTTACAAAAGGCTAAATCCAGACATATCAATTAGCAGAGTGTGGTGGAAAAAATTCCCATACCCTCTTTGCGTGAGTCTTTTCATGCTGAAATACAAAATACCAAAAAACAGGTTGTCTTTTAAGTATTTATTCTCTGCGCAGGGAAGGTTCAATCATCACAACAGAATGCGTACAGTCTCAGTGAGGAAGAACCTCGAAAAAAGTGAACAAGCTTTCCTTATACAGAATGAGCAAAGGCGGGGGCCGATGGCCAAGGTTACAGACATTTCAGTCTCAGACTTTTGGTCTCAGACTGATAGGAACAACATTCAAAAACAGTTAGTTAGTTATCTTTGTGAACAGGCAAGGGAGAACCCTTCTTCTGCACAACAGAGACACGGTGCAGTTAAACAAAGTTCAGAGCAAGATTACTTATGCATGACTACGATATACTGAGTGGAAATATATACCAAGTAAGTAGAAATATATACTACATAAAAAATGACCACGAGAAGAGTCAAAGTGAATAAGAGCAGTGGCGGACTCAGGCTGTCTGGGGAGATGGGGTTATAAAAAGCCTTTATGGCACTGTATCATGTTTTCTCCACTGGTAGGGCACCCATGAGGGCACTGCATTATGTTTAATCTACAGCAGGAGAATCCATGAGGGTACTTCATCATGTTTAATCCACTGGAAGGGCTTCCATGAGGGAACTTCATCATGTTTTCTCCACTGGAAGGGCACCCATGAGGGCACTTCATCATGTTTTCTCCACTGGTAGGACACCCATGAGGGCACTGCATTATGTTTAATCTACAGCAGGAGAATCCAAGAGGGCGCTTGATTATGTTTTCTCAAAGGCAGCCTTGAGGAAACTTGATCATCATTTTTCTAGGGGAGGGCAGCCTCGAGGGCACTTTATCGGGGTTTAGAAACCGCAGGGGCATAAAAGAGGGTACTTCATAATGTTTTCTCCACTGGAAAGGCACACTCTAGGGAACTTTATCATGTTTTAGCGACCGAAGGGGTATCAAAGGAGGCACTTTATCATGTTTTCTCCACTGGAAAGGCACCCTCGAGGGCACTTCATCATGATGTCTCTCCTTGAAGGGCACTTTTGCGGCGCTTCATTCAGACATAGGGGTACCAAGGGGTTATATTTACTGAGTCCACCAGTGAAACAGAGCTATTCATTACACTGACCTTAGCGTTTTCAAACGGTTTGGGATCTTCAGTGCAGTACAGAGCGCCATCACTCCTGAGTCCTGCAGGTCATTGTAGCTCAGGTCCAGCTCTGTCAGGTGGGAAGATTTGGAGCTGAGTACTGAGGCCAGCTGCTCACAGCCTTCCTCAGTGAGCCTGTTGTGACTGAGACTGAAAGACAAATGAAGGAATATCATTCAATTGCTTAATAGTCTATTTAAAAATGTTTACAGATGAAAACCTTTACTTAGTGTAGCACCTTGTTTCATCAATTATCTTTATACAATTTAGTTTTTCTGACTTGATATGAGTTCATGTTTGTTCTACTCAACATTCACCTTGTCAGACATAATTCTTGCCATTAACATACTTCCTAATATCTATTGTGTTTGGATTTTGGGATTTGCATGATAATGCAGCTGTTATTGAGATTGATGTGCAACGTAATGCAGTGTTTCACCTCAACACTTCCAGAGAACAGTTCGTGCTCATCAGCCCAGTAGAGAGCATCTTCATTTCTGAGTCTTCAAAATTGGTGTAACTCAGTTCCAGCTCTCGCAGGTAACATGGGTTGGATGTGAAAGCCGTCATCAACTCCTCACAGATTCTTCTAATATCAGGATTTCTGTTGAGTCTTTTGGTACAGAGATGATAAAAAATGGCATTAAATTTAGAAACATGTACTTTCCAGCCGGACCAAACTGACTTGTGATCCACAGCACACTGACAGCAGCTGCATAAAAGTATGCAGTGAGGTGTTACATTGCACAGACATTTGATTCAGTGTCAATATGGTAAATATTGCTTACAGTAATATAGCTTTAACAACAATGATCTATCAAGAAGTATTCATACAAAGACAACATGACTGTTTTAGCAGGACAGCTGTTCCTACGGTGTGGATAATGTCTTTATTGAACAAATACATAGTTTCTGCCAAAGGACATAGACTTTACATTTACCTTGTATTCATACTTCAATGTTTTTGGGAAAAACATGTCTGAGACTGACCTGAGCTTCTCCAGTTTAGGGTTGTCGAGCCCAACAGAAAGCAACGAGCATAAGGAACCTCCCAGTGCGTTTCCACTCAGCTCCAGTTCCCTTAGTTTTGAGATTAACTTGAACATGACAGCTGATGCCATATTTTCTGGTTGTGAACCTACATTACCTGAGAGGCTACAAACAAAATGTGAATTAAAAAAAAAAAGAATTATAGAACTATGACAAAATGATATATTGTTTTATGTACTTCACTGCTTCTACAAATACATAGAAGGTACTAAAAAGAGCAGAAAAGAAAAGACAAATAGAATCACAAGAGAAAATATTAAATATAAGAATGATAGTTTTACTAACCTCAGAGCTTCTAGTTTACACTGAGAGTTTAGCAGTCCATCAATCAGGATCTCTGCACCTTTGTCATCAATGAAATTATTCATCAGGTGCAGTTCAGTTAGCACGGAGTTTGGCATTCGAAGAGCTGAGGAGATTGTTGCACAACCCCAAACACCAAGAGACGTGCCAGAGATTCTGTGGAAATTCAAAAAAGATTTAGATGCACGCTATTCATTTGCTACTATGCAGGGATGCATTCTGTGACAAAATGATTGTATGCAATACAGATCTACACAGTAGAAGCAACCAACCGACCTTGCTTTTCTGCTGTTCCTCACGGCTGGGACAAGCCTAAAAGCACCTTTCGCAGATGGTCTGTATTTCTCCAGGTTGAATTCATCTTGAGGCGTATTTGACGTCAGAATTGAGTCGGCCAGAGCTGAGCACTGAACAGGGGAGAGCTGTGTTTCTGGATAGTGGTCTGGTTTTAGATACACCTGCACTGTTTCATGCACGGAATTGTCTTTCAGCTCGATCAGGCAGTGAACAAGGTTCAGACATCTCTCAGGTGAGCATTTCCCTAAATCTATTTCTAAAAGACTTGTCCTAATTTCCTCAACAGCTACAGAGTGGTTCTCTTCCTGCTGAATCAAGCCTTGGAGCAGTTCTTGTGTTGATTGTAGGGACATGCCAATAAGGAACCTGAGGAACATGTCCAGTTCTCCTGTCTTTCTCGGTGTTGAATTAGATATTGCAATTTCCATCAGCTCAGGCAAAGGTAAATCAATTGGATCTGCATCCAAGATAGACTTGAGCCCTTCCTCTGACCCTTTGAGCAGGAATTCTTTGAGGACTGGGGAATCTATCTTTTTACTTGCAAAGCTGTGGTACACATAGAGAGCAGCAAAGTACTCGTGAACTGTCAGATGCACAAAGCAGTAGAGTTTCTTTCTGTTGAACGCGTTCTCTTCTTTGAGTATCTCTGTGCACAACCCACTGCGAAGTCCAGCTTCGTGTATGTCGATGCCATATTTTTTCAGATCATTGCCAGTAAATATGATTTTTCCTTCAATCAGGCATTCAAACGCCAATCTGCCTAATCTAAAAGTGAATTCTTCATTTGACTTGACGATGTCCTCTATGTCTAACTCGCACTGGTTGTCGTACTTTTTAGTAGTTACCTGCATTTGAATGCAAAGGAAGTGTGTGTACATCTCAGTAAGAGATGTGGGTATCGTTATGTCTCCATCTTTAGTTCTGTCCATTTTTAGCAGCAAATACAGGAGAACTTTTGCCGCAATCCAGCAGAAGATAGGTATGTGACACATGATGTATAAGCTCCTGGACATCATGATGCTGTCAATTATTCTTTCAGCAACTGCCTTGTCCTCAACTGTGTTCCTGAAGTACTGTTGTTTTTGTGGATCATTGAATCCTCTGACTTCAGTCCACTTGTATACATGTTTGCGAGGGATGCGCTGAATGTGTCCTGGTCTGGAGGTTATCCAGATAAGAGCGGAGGGAAGAAGGTGCTCCCTGATGAGGTTGGTCACCAGCGTGTCCACTGACGATTTCTTCGTGGCATCCGTCAGTAACTCGGTTTTTCCGAAATACAATTTAAGCTGGCTTTCATCGAGACCATCAAAAATGAACAGAACTTTGTGATTTTCAAATATTCTGGCAACTGCTACGTCTTTAAGGTTTGGATGGAATTCTCTCACAAGTGACTCAAGGCTATGCTGATCTCTGACCAGGTTTAGCTCCCTGAACGGTAGCACAAAGATGAAGTCCAAGTCCTGATTGGCTTTCCCATCTGACCAGTCGAGGATGAACTTCTTCACGGAGACAGTTTTTCCAATGCCGGCAATTCCCTTTGTCATCACGGTCCTGATAGCTTTCACGTTCCTTCCGTCATGCCCGGATGACTCGCTATCTTCTGGTGTACTTTTAAAGATGTCATTGCAGTTGATTTTAATGTCCTCGGCTGTTTGACACCTCGTCTTATCTTCAATCTCCCAGATCTCATGTTCTAAATTGACACGTTCACTCTCTCCTTGTACAATGTGAAGTTCTGTGTAAATCTTGTCCAGTGATTGTTTATTCTCATGATCTTCTTCAGTGCCTTCAAACTCATATCTGAACTTTTCCCTCATATATTCTTTGTGCTTGTTGATGGCGTCTTTGACAACATCTTCTGCTGCAATGAAAGAGTGCAGTGATGTTTGATGAAGCAATTCTTTCAGCATTTGAAGATCTTATTAATTCGTATTAAAATTGCAACTTTTATCTACAAGCTATGCTCACAAATAGACGGAATATGCCTGGATCAATGTTTTATGGCTGAATAGTTGCTGACAAGTAGGTGTATTACTAAACTAATCATTACAAAGATTATATTATCATCATGTTTAGACCAGAAAGACCTCACTTACCATCGCATATCTTTGGCTGAATTTGCTGGAGGATTCTATAGAAAGCAGATTTGGCTTTTACACATGTGAGGGTCGTGTAGAGCTTTCTCATCTGGTCCTGGCGGGTCCCGGCTACCATGATGTTGTTGTACATCTCGTTATGCATTATGTTCCGCTGAAGCATCTCATCCGCTATTGGCATCACTAAAATTACATCCTGGATGAGATTAGCCCGGTTTTTGTCCACCCAGTCGGCTTCTTTTAAAAAGAAAACAAACACGTGATGAATAGCCTCTAGAGCATGTGCATGTTTTTGTGATTGGCACCAAGTTAAATCAAGATTGCCGCCATAAACTATAAACTTGAACTCACCTTTCTCCTCTTCAGGATCGTCTGTTTCAGTGAGCTTTGTCCCACTCATTTTGCTGCATTTTCCCCCGCCTGATTGCAGAGCATTGGCTTCCCAAGGATGCTGTTTCTTCATTGTTAGCTCAGTGAATCTGCCCTTTGGAAAGTATTTAAATATCAATGTAGCGCCCTGCTAATTTGTTTACATGTTTTTAAAATGTCTGTAATACAGTACTTTTGCATTTGTGTTCATAGTTTGGAAAAGTACTTATGTGTCCAACAGTTTGAGTTGCCCTTGAACCTCTCCTGTCATTGTATTCGTTGGTCAGGTGTCAAATGTGTTGCCAGCCAATCAGAAGAATCTGATGAGACTCTCTGGTAACCTACTGGCAGTGGTGTATAGTAACGAAGTAGGAAATACTTTGTTACTGTACTTAAGTCGTTTTTTTGGATATCTGTACTTTACTTTACTACTTATATTTCTGTTGACTTTCACTTTTACTTCACTACATTTTGCAAAGAAAACTGATACTTTTACTCCGATACATTTCCCCTGAAACCTTCGTTACTCACTACAAAATCAAATCTATCTTTAGAAAAAAATGAATCATGACACCAGCGTCGGGGACTGTGGTGGAACAGAGACTGCAAGCAAGCAGGTTTGGTGAATCAGTGGTCCTAGCTTGCAAGTTCAATCATTGGTTAATCACGTTAATGCGCAATTGCAAACAAGTGCTCTCAAAGCCGCGGCGTTTTGATTCCCAGTGATGCCCAGGATGCTACATGCTATAAGCTAGCGAGCGACTACATGAGCAGAATTCCACTCTACGATGACTTCATGAAGGAAGCAGAATTTGAAGCACCTGCTACTCCCGCAACAAACTACGGTGGTGACGAAGACCAACACCCGCGGATCGCCAGCAAGTTAGTGAGCTGAGGAAGTGTTGACAGTTGTGAGATTGTGTTGATTTGAGTCATCTTAGCTATAATCATTGCAGCACTAGTTAGCTAACGTTAGCTAACTTAACGTTAGCTAGCCACCACACCATAGGATTGACAGGAGCTGCGAGAGCGCAGCATTAGCGTTAGCATTAGCGTTAGCATTAGGGAAATCGTTCCCAGCTGTGCGCAAGCTGTGTGTGAAGCTGAACACACCTCTACCTGCCTCAGCGGCCTGTGAAAGGCTATTTAGCATCGCAGGACTAGTCTTCAGCCCAAGAAGAGCGAGACTGAATCCTCGCAATTTCGAAAACCAACTTCTTTTGAAGATGAACAGGACATTTTTCAGTTTCAAGTAATGACTGGGTTGTTACTTTCAGTACTGCTTTAGTATTGATCATGTTTTGATATTTGAGTCATTTTGTGGATGATCAGATGGAGTTATGATGGTAGCAGTCGCCCAATTTTTGCTCAAGCAGATTCAGCTTGAGCAAAACCTTTGCCTATTGTGTTCAAATCAGGCCCACAGGAGTTTACAAGGCAGGCGTCCTTTCTCAAAACACTGACCTGATGCATCAAGTGGATATTTTTTGCTGAACACAATATTATGCATTTGCCCTCTACATCCTCTAGTCGGAATGAGCATACTTATAAACGCGCTGTTACAACTCCTTCATAGTGTCATATTGCTTTTCGGAGAATTATGATGATAAGTTCATAGTAGATGCAAAAGTATACTTATGTACAATATATTATGTTGGATGGATCACAGCCAACGCAATTATTGTCAACACAACTCCTTGTCCTTGGTCATGGTGGCCACAGCACTTAAAAAAATAAACTTCATAATTCTGACCCTTTGCTTTTTTATTAACAGCATTTACTTGTACTTTTACTTTCAATACTTAAGTACATTTAATATCAGGAAATTACTTTTGATACTTAAGTACAGTAAATATCAGAGACTTTTAATCAAGTAGTATTCTAATAGGTGACTTTCACTTTTACTGGAGTCATTTTCCAGTAAGGTATCTTTACTTTTACTTTTAGTAGGCTATGGCTTTTGGGTACTTTATACACCACTGCCTACCGGGTTCTAAAGGGGGCGGGAATGACCGGGAAGCAGGAAGTAAACAAAGAAAGAGCTGAGAGGAATGATGGAGGGCACTGTGGTTTTTAACTTCAGAAACTCAGACACTGGACAATGTTAACACATAGAAGAGAACTGAAAGGATAGTATAGAACAGGGGTCTTCAACGTTTTTCACTGCCTTTTATAAACACACCTTGTCAGCTGATACCAAAGCCAACATCAACATTGACTGTCAACTGCATGATAATCATGCACACAAGCTATTCAAATTGATGTTTTAATTTTAAACGTGGAAACGAAAAATGAGTGATGGCCTATTAGTACCACTGCCATGCATAAAGATACCGGTTATCTTTCATACAATACTGAACTATTAAAATAATGGACAGATTCATGTTTCGAGAAATTTCTTTTTCTTTTTTTCTAATCAACCAAAAATTTCACGGACCCCCTGCATTACCTCCGCGGACCCCCTGTTAAAGACCTCTGGTATAGAAGTGTTTGACAGGAAGCTCTAACTTTAGAGGTGAGGTTTCCTTTCGGGAAGACGAAAAGGCTGACAGGACAGTCTGTTGAGGATCAACACGGAGGTTCGTGGAGTAACGGTGCGGCTCTGAAGAGAAATAAAGTGAGCTGTTCTCAGGGTACTTTCTGCCCGTGATTTCAACTGACGGATTTGTTGAGGCTAGCAAAGGTGTTTGATCTGTGGAGACAAGACGTGCTGCTCTCTGAGTAACCGAGGAGCAGTGAGTAAACCACAGATGTTCCCCAAGGTTTTCAAATGAGCTCCAACAAGCGTGCCAACGTCCTGGTACCGTCACACTGACTATCACCTCTTTGGTATTATTATTGTGTGTTATATTCTATGTTTATGTGGGTCACAATGTTGAAGAGAAATATATGTTGACTGTTAAATATTCATGTGTTAAAGTGATGTATGTCAACATAGCAAGTAAGGGTTAAACAGGGATACATATGCATGGGAGTTTGAACTCATAGAACAGTATAGCTGTATCATAAGCTAACCAGGCCTCTCTGCACCTTAGGCAGAGTATATTCGTTTAAATTGAGCTATTGTAGGCACATTCATAAATTCTATATTTTCGTAGACCCTCTCCAAGTCACCTCCGATGCAACAGGAGTATAATCTGAAGATCCTGAACTAAAACGGGAATTGAGAAGGTGGGCTACATCAACAAGTTGTCTTTGGACCAATACCATGCTCCGCTTTAAACATCGCTGTCCTCAGATAAACTAAACCATCTTTCATTATGTTGTTGCTTTACAATAGACGTCACTGCCTTTGAAAGTGAAAGTAAAAACACGCTTCTGATCCGCATCCATCTTGTGTTAATTATCAATTTGATAATCATTCCCAGTGAGCATTTTTCGGTTGAATAGACGTCTAAAAGACGTCTACGCCCGACGTTGTAGACGTTGAAAAGACTTTGAAGCTTAGACCAGATTTAAACGTGATTTGCAATACTATAATTTTTCGTCCTCTACATTGTGCTAATACTAATATATCATGATTTAAAGGCTTACTAAGAAACCACATCCACATTTATCAGTGTATTCAACCTCACCGTGTTTTAACCGTGGATTCAACGCCGAAATGCTTACAGTGCTTCTGGGTATATAACACATCAACAGTTTCCACTTACAGGACAAAAGACCAAGTGACACAGCAACAGTTCATTTGTATTTATTAAAGCACAATATAACTATAAACAATGTTCTTTATAAAAAAAACATTATCTCCTTTTCCTTCTTTAAATGTCGTTTTCAAAGCCACACAAGAGCCGGTTTCAGGAGACCTGCCATATTTTCAAGCTGGACATCTGTAAATACAACAAGTATTGAAAAACATATTGACTTTTAGACCAGTTTTGAACGTCTCTACACCGGAGACCATAGACGTGTCTTCAACCGATAGATGCTGACCTGGATATTACACAATAATGTTTATATATTGCCATAACCCAAACAACAATGTTTTGACCATGATCGGATCGTATTAACGGTAGTACAGTACATTAACTAACACACATGTCTACTGTTTACTGTTTAGGTTTACTGTTCGTAACATGCTAACGCTACATGCTAACAAGCTAGCAGCCTCGCCCGCATGATGAGCAACATGATATTAATGGTATGGTAATGATATTTCGGTTTGCAATATTGGAATAAAGTAGTTAAAGTACTTACAGAGTACGTCGTTAGCGTGAAGCCTAGTTTATTCCGTCAGCTCGTTCACTTCCTCATCACCCAGTAAGAGCTAGCGAGCTCAAACCTTGTCGTGTTTCCAGCCATCTCTTATGCTGCGGACACACCGGGCGCGTCGAGATTACATACAAAGTCTATGCACAGACGCGATGAGACTAAAATCGCGGCGCGCCAGTCTCATCGCGTCTGTGCATAGACTTTGTATGTAATCTCGACGCGCGTCAAAAAATCAACGCGCCCGGTATGTCCGCAGCATTACTTAGAAAAATGCAGAATCCGTGCACATGCGTATTCCAGCAGTAAACACTGAGTTGTATTTTAGTGAACATATACAGACATAATGTGCTCTCATTATGATGTCCTGGGAGCTTCTTGTTGACAGCACACAGTCTATAGTTCCATATTTACGACGTTTTATATGAGACATTGAATGCGTTGAAATAACGTCTTCGTGTAGACCACATATGAACGGACAGCGTAATATGATTTTGGAGAAATACGTTTAAAGTAACCAAAATCGCGTCTCTTTCAACCTACAACTGAACAAACCATCAATATTTTAAAAGAAATTGGTGTGTTGTGACAGGTTGATATTGTAACCGTAATTTAGCCGGTTCAAAAGACGGTTAAAACACGTCTTAGACGTTCAGACCCCATATCAACGCTTTTTCAACCAGATATCAACGTTGAAATCCGGGTTAGTGCTCACTGGGTTGGGTCAAAAATGTGTTTGATTTGTTACAGTTTCAGATTTTTTTTCGTATTTACTGCAAGAACACATTAACAAAACTTTCTTTGTTTTACAAGTAAAAGCAGCATCGGTTTGATCTGTATTTTTTATTCTTAACAACTCTAAAACAATGTAGAAGAAAACATTTGTAATAAAGCATCTATCTTCACACACAAACACACAAACAGGCATAGAGAGATTAAAATGCGTTGTTTTACCTGATGTAAGCTGCAGCAGGAAACAAGACTGTGTTGTATCGTTAGCGTCTGTGAGTGAAGACACAGGAAGCCAAATATTTGGTGGGCGGACCCAACTATGTGCGTGTGTGTGTGTGTGTCCATCTGCTTTCATCTGTTGTGTCCTTGAGATCTAGTTTTCTTTGAAGTAGGAACATTTAATTATAATTTAAATAGGATGCATTATTTCAGAAAAACTGAAAACTGTGAAAGCACTGCATGCTTTCACAGAAGCAACCCTGGGATTCCAAGTGAGAGTGTGGCATTGTGAAGCCACGTGTTTCCATCCAATCACAGTTGCCTGAAAATATGCAGAGGCCGTGTCATGTAATGTCGTTCAAACATACACACACACACACACACATTAGGCCGACATTCCTGCACAATCACCTGACCTGGCATGCCATTTCCTGTTCAGCATCCCGCTCTTGTTGCAGCGTGAGAATGCAGTGCCAGTGATATAAAGTGTGAAGTGAGGCAACGTGAGATCTGGCTGTATCTTCTCACCTCAAGATACAGGCTAGGACATGTCACCAGTCTGTCATAGGTTACCGGGGGAAAAAATAAAACCGGTTTTATTTTTGAGTGAGATCATGCAACTATAAATTACAACTTCTAATATTTATTGAGGGGGTCTGGCTTAGAATGATGCAATCCTACGTCCAGACGAAATTATGATATTGGATGATTGTGCTAAACCCCAGATTCATTTTTAATAAATAGTCAGTTTTTCACATTTTGCCCGAAAACAGTCCCTGGAAATTTATATGATTGTTGTGTTTGTTATGTATTGTTTTTAACGTAATCCAGTGTGTGTGTGTGTGTGTGTGTGTGTGTGCGCCATGGCACCTCAGAGTGAGTAACGCTAACAAGGCTCCTACTTCAACTACAGTCAACTGAAAGGAAACAGAAGGTGACAAAACAAACAGCAGAGGGGTACAATCCCCATGAGAGTCACAGAGCTAACACGCTCCACCAGCTGAGTTAATGTTGTCAAACCCAGTTTTAAAACTCCCGCCCATCGACCATAGTACTTTTGTTTTCAGTGGATATTCATTTTTAATGCCCATGTATGTCTATGTAATAACCTATTGTCACACTTTTCTGCTGTTAAAAACAGATGAGACAGCTACTTTTGTTTTCGGAGATCAAAATTGATATATGGCCTGAATGTGCAACTATAGCCCACTATTTGATTTGAGGTTTTTTTATTTGTTAGCTAGCCTGACAAGATGATAAGAATATCATCCAAGCGAGAAACTTGCACATGAACAAACTCTGCCTCGTCAGTTGACAAAATGAAAGTAGATACAGTCCGATAAGGAAGGAGAGAACTGTGAGAAGGAATGCAAACCAGTTTCTTTCATGGAATTTGAGTCACACAGTGTGGGAAGTATGAAGAAAACAAATCCTCCTGATACCAATCTGAAATGTATTCTGCTTGTTCTGCTTTGATTGTTAAATGTTACGTTTTATTCCCCGGATTTCCTTTATTGAATTGGCCTGCTGTAAAAAGCACAAGGGAACACTTATTGTCATTCACCAAACTTATGATTCGTCATTTTCCGTACACACGTTGTGCAGAACAATACACGAGCATGCATACGTTAAAAATGGGTGGATTGAGCGTGTGCTACGACTCTCCTTCGCTATTTGACTGCCATTCATTTCCCCATATGGGAAAAAGTGCTCAAACCCACAACTCTTTGGACCCAAATTACTTCATCATACTTTTAGTTACAAAAATGTTCAAACTTCAAACAGGTAGCAAGACGTAGATCTTTATTTGGTATTTACAAAGTCACAGTTTACATTTCATGCTTTTAAGACTGTTTCAGATCCTCTGATGCACATAATAAAGTCATAATTATAAGATACTTTAACACAACAGTCATAGAAGCAGCTCTTTGGCAGGTTACCCTACATTTGACATAGAAAAGTATTGTGAGTACATTGAAGACTACTTTAAACGTGGCTCTACAACACATGAATTACTTCTTGTTGCTTCACGTGGGACTGTAGAGAGCAAACGCACCCTTGAAAGGATTTTAAGCAAGAAGCAGCTCTGGCGTAGAAAGAATAAAGCCGATGTGGCTGAGGTGGCGACCTTCATTGAACAGCAACTGGAAACATCTGGTCAGTGTCATGGTTACAGATGGATGCACCAAAACTGCCA
Organism: Lycodopsis pacificus; assembly: GCA_028022725.1. NCBI lineage: Eukaryota > Metazoa > Chordata > Actinopteri > Perciformes > Zoarcidae > Lycodopsis > Lycodopsis pacificus. Next base: position 3,549,458 of record CM051702.1, read on the forward strand.
TATTTGTATTATCAAGTCTAACTTTTCATCTTTTTTTGAAATTTTAGATTTTGCTTTTTTTTTGTCTTTGTTACTTTCTGTAATAGTTTGATCTTCGATAGAGTAATATGGGTTTCTTAACCCTAAATTAAAAGGATTTAAGTAATAACAGAAATGTGCTTAAATGTATTTTTGCATTTATATAACTGCATGTACAATATGTTTACACTTGAATAAACAATAATCAAATGCAGACACAGTTATTCAACAATATGTTAGGAGTAGTTACATTTACAGAGTCTTACAGTTACAACCGGCCCTTTGAGGGCGACCGTGATGCTGCTGTGGTCCAGAGGGAAGATGAGTTTGACACCACTGCTCTAATGGGTTTGTGTATTAATCCTTCAGACCCATATGTTTAAAACTGTATGTTACTCAGGCTTTTTTTTGGACCACGGTACAGATTCATTTTATCATAGAATTATTCTACAGGTCTTGTATCACTGTTTTTGCATGTATCCAGCAGCTCTTTGTGGTTATACATACAATGCTTTCACAAAGATGTTTTGTGTTGCTATATTTTACAGAGGTAAACTGATCCGTCTGCAAAACTGAAACCAGGATGGAGTGGTTCAGTGAAGGCCGTACGGACAGTGTACAGGTGGGTCAGTTTATCAGGAAAGACCTCAAAAAAGGACAAAACACCCGCTGGCCAGTCCAGATACACTCCTATGATGCTTCTTTTTGTAGCACAGTCCACAAACTCAAGCTCGGAATCGTTATGACAAAAGCTCCCGTCAGAAAACCAGCACCAGGACTTTTCATTTTTCCCCAAAGAAAATTCACTTGAACAGTCGTTCACCCTGTCCATACTTTTGTATGCAACTCCAACATCAGCTGAATCACACTCAACCTCCCAGTAATGGCGACCGGTCAGACCCTCTTCACACAGAACTTGACAGCGTTCAAATCTCTCTGGATTCTCAGGATATGGCTGCTTCTCGTGAACATATGTTGCCTTTTTGTTCTCCTCTGACAAAACTGCATTAAGGCCTGCTGTGTTCAGGTCCAGTGTCAGATCACATGCATCTGTAATGAAGACAGGAGAATCAATTCATTAGTGGAGTATTACTGCATATTTAGGCAACCAAAACAGTTACCGTAAATTCCGGCATATAAGCCGCTACTTTTTTTCACACGCTTTGAGACTGCGGCTAATGTATGGATTTTCATAGGCTAACTAGCTTTGCGCCGCCAAAGTCGGATGCGGATGTGTGTTAGAAAACATGAGCCCACACCCGTGCTCGCTACTGGATTGGTCATTACCAGGCAGGGCGACCAGTGATTCATTTCAAAATGGATAACTAATTTCAAGCATTGCTGCTAGCACAACAGCTAGCAGGTGTTGTGCAGTAAAAGTCTGCATTTCTGTGGAGGAATCAGCTGTTATTGGAGCGATTAGCGAGCGCGTGACCAGCTGCGTCATCAGCCCTATTAAGCGGCCAAGCCAGTTAGCCGTAAATGCTATTCAGAGCTACGAGTTACAACAACAACAGTTATTGCCTCGTTGCTTTTAGATTCTAATGAGAAGACTCGCTGCTTCGTTTTACTTCTTCCGTTTGGTAGCCTTGAGAGACCTTAGTCTGTAAGTATGTCTGTATGAAGCATGAAAAGATGTACGAAGATATATTATATTCGCTAATGCTAATCGTGGTTAGCATTTCCCCATTGGCGGTAATGTTAAAATTAGCTTAGAAGCTAGCGAGTCGGACATTACGGTAAATAACTTTCATGAACTGAGAACACACTGTGAGAGAGTTAAACTTGAAAGATGAAAACTGACAAATCGCAGAAAGGAAAACGCTGTGGTAGCAACCTGTCAATCACAGTAGCCACGCCCTAAAGCATCCCCTGCTTTATGACCTATGTCATTCTAAATGTGACCATCATTTACTAAATGAACATCGTGCTGTATTGAAGAAGACTTAAAACTAGCGATGTTGTTCACAATTTCTGCTGTTGTGATAAATTAAGTGAGAAGTAAAGTAATTTTCTCATAGACTTCTATACAATCTGACTTATTTTGCAACGACAAGAGTCGCGCCCTGAGGGCCGGTGGAGACCTGGAGTTTGCCGCCTGACACTTTTTTGTATGCTATCACTGTTGTGTTACATACACAATAATATACAGTGATAACAGAACCACAGTCCTGTGTAGATAAGTGCCCCCTACTTGACACGATATCCTCATATCCACATTTAACGATACATTCATGTTACAACATCACAGCTTTAGCATTTCATTACAATAATCACATTCTTACACTGTCTCAGGAGCTGCAGGTCAAACCAGAACTCTTCGTTTTGGTCCACACTGATGGGAAACAGAGGGGCAGCAGGTGACAACATCAACAATATTGTGACACATGCACTTCAAATCGACCTCAAATAAAGTGAATCTTAAAATGATCTTGGAGTAATGATAGAAGTGAGTGGACAGCCTGTTTGAGCATACTTGAGCTTCTCCAGACTGTAGCGTGAATCCTTCTGTATTTCAGTCAGCAGCTCGACTCCTTGATGTGCCAGGTGATTAAAGCTCAGGTCCAGCTCCCTGAGGCTGCAGTGGTCAGACCTCAGAGCCGAGGCTAGGGCGGCACATCCATCTTCTGTCACTTTACAGGATGACAGCCTACAGAAATCAGGCAAATTACATTTTAGGCTTGTGTTACATGCCCTTATCAGCAGCAAATTTCACTTGTTAACATGACACACACCCCATTAGATTGGTCATTTATATGACTCTCCCTATAGACTTGACGTGTAGCACCACACATCACACAATGAGACACTTTAAGAGCAGGAGGCAAAGCAAAAGAAGGAGAAAAGAAGTTGTACCCTTAACATGGCAAATATTATTTTTAGAGATAAATTTGAGACACTCGTTCTCTCACACGTTACATGTACTTACTCCATTCTCCAAATGTACAGGGTGGACAAAATGTTTGTTCTCAATACAATTCAACAGCAGCACAACCTCCAAAACGCCCTGACTCAACACCACTCTTTCAACGAGTTTCAAAAAGCTGAGCACTATAGCCATGAACGTCTATAGAACTCAAATGTATTAAAGAGCGACACTATTGTGTTGACGTGTTACAAAAGGCTAAATCCAGACATATCAATTAGCAGAGTGTGGTGGAAAAAATTCCCATACCCTCTTTGCGTGAGTCTTTTCATGCTGAAATACAAAATACCAAAAAACAGGTTGTCTTTTAAGTATTTATTCTCTGCGCAGGGAAGGTTCAATCATCACAACAGAATGCGTACAGTCTCAGTGAGGAAGAACCTCGAAAAAAGTGAACAAGCTTTCCTTATACAGAATGAGCAAAGGTGGGGGCCGATGGCCAAGGTTACAGACATTTCAGTCTCAGACTTTTAGTCTCAGACTGATAGGAACAACATTCAAAAACAGTTAGTTAGTTATCTTTGTGAACAGGCAAGGGAGAACCCTTCTTCTGCACAACAGAGACACGGTGCAGTTCAACAAAGTTCAGAGCAAGATTACTTATGCATGACTACGATATACTGAGTGGAAATATATACTAAGTAAGTAGAAATATATACTACATAAAAAATGACCACGAGAAGAGTCAAAGTGAATAAGAGCAGTGGCGGACTCAGGCTGTCTGGGGAGATGGGGTTATAAAAAGCCTTTATGGCACTGTATCATGTTTTCTCCACTGGAAGAACACCCATGAGGGCACTGCATTATGTTTAATCTACAGCAGGAGAATCCAAGAGGGCGCTTGATTATGTTTTCTCAAAGGCAGCCTTGAGGAAACTTGATCATCATTTTTCTAGGGGAGGGCAGCCTCGAGGGCACTTTATCGGGGTTTAGAAACCGCAGGGGCATAAAAGAGGGTACTTCATAATGTTTTCTCCACTGGAAAGGCACACTCTAGGGAACTTTATCATGTTTTAGCGACCGAAGGGGTATCAAAGGAGGCACTTTATCATGTTTTCTCCACTGGAAAGGCACCCTCGAGGGCACTTCATCATGATGTCTCTCCTTGAAGGGCACTTTTGCGGCGCTTCATTCAGACATAGGGGTACCAAGGGGTTATATTTACTGAGTCCACCAGTGAAACAGAGCTATTCATTACACTGACCTTAGCGTTTTCAAACGGTTTGGGATCTTCAGTGCAGTACAGAGCGCCATCACTCCTGAGTCCTGCAGGTCATTGTAGCTCAGGTCCAGCTCTGTCAGGTGGGAAGATTTGGAGCTGAGTACTGAGGCCAGCTGCTCACAGCCTTCCTCAGTGAGCCTGTTGTGACTGAGACTGAAAGACAAATGAAGGAATATCATTCAATTGCTTAATAGTCTATTTAAAAATGTTTACAGATGAAAACCTTTACTTAGTGTAGCACCTTGTTTCATCAATTATCTTTATACAATTTAGTTTTTCTGACTTGATATGAGTTCATGTTTGTTCTACTCAACATTCACCTTGTCAGACATAATTCTTGCCATTAACATACTTCCTAATATCTATTGTGTTTGGATTTTGGGATTTGCATGATAATGCAGCTGTCATTGAGATTGATATGCAACGTAATGCAGTGTTTCACCTCAACACTTCCAGAGAACAGTTCGTGCTCATCAGCCCAGTAGAGAGCATCTTCATTTCTGAGTCTTCAAAATTGGTGTAACTCAGTTCCAGCTCTCGCAGGTAACATGGGTTGGATGTGAAAGCCGTCATCAACTCCTCACAGATTCTTCTAATATCAGGATTTCTGTTGAGTCTTTTGGTACAGAGATGATAAAAAATGGCATTAAATTTAGAAACATGTACTTTCCAGCCGGACCAAACTGACTTGTGATCCACAGCACACTGACAGCAGCTGCATAAAAGTATGCAGTGAGGTGTTACATTGCACAGACATTTGATTCAGTGTCAATATGGTAAATATTGCTTACAGTAATATAGCTTTAACAACAATGATCTATCAAGAAGTATTCATACAAAGACAACATGACTGATTTAGCAGGACAGCTGTTCCTACGGTGTGGATAATGTCTTTATTGAACAAATACATAGTTTCTGCCAAAGGACATAGACTTTACATTTACCTTGTATTCATACTTCAATGTTTTTGGGAAAAACATGTCTGAGACTGACCTGAGCTTCTCCAGTTTAGGGCTGTCTAGCCCAACAGAAAGCAACGAGCATAAGGAACCTCCCAGTGCGTTTCCACTCAGCTCCAGTTCCCTTAGTTTTGAGATGAACTTGAACTTGACCGCTGATGCCATATTTTCGCAGACTGGTTGTGAACCTACTTTACCTGAGAGGCTACAAACAAAATGTGAATTAAAAAAAAAAAGAATTATAGAACTATGACAAAATGATATATTGTTTTATGTACTTCACTGCTTCTACAAATACATAGAAGGCACTAAAAAAGAACAGAAAAGAAAAGACAAATAGAATCACAAGAGAAAATATTAAATATAAGAATGATAGTTTTACTAACCTCAGAGCTTCTAGTTTACACTGAGAGTTTAGCAGTCCATCAATCAGGATCTCTGCACCTTTGTCATCAAAGAAATTATTCATCAGGTGCAGTTCAGTTAGCACGGAGTTTTGCATTCGAAGAGCTGAGGAGATTGTTGCACAACCCCGAACACCAAGAGACGTGCCAGAGATTCTGTGGAAATTCAAAAAAGATTTAGATGCACGCTATTCATTTGCTACAATGCAGGGATGCATTCTGTGTACTTGTGTGTGCTTTATTAAAAAAACCTGCCAGCTCAAATTGTCAAGTGACAAAATGATTGTATGCAATACAGATCTACACAGTAGAAGCAACCAACCCACCTTGCTTTTCTGCTGTTCCTCACGGCTGGGACAAGCCTAAAAGCACCTTTAGCAGATGGTCTGTATTTCTCCAGGTTGAATTCATCTTGAGGCGTATTTGACATCAGAATTGAGTCGGCCAGAGCTGAGCACTGAACAGAGGAGAGCTGTGTTTCTGGATAGTGGTCTGGTTTTAGATACTCCTGCACGGTTTCATGCAGGGAATTGTCTTTCAGCTCGAACAGGCAGTGAACAAGGTTCAGACATCTCTCAGGTGAGCAGTCCCCGAAATCCATTTCTGAAAGACTTGTCCTAATTTCCTCAACAGCTGCAGAGTGGTTCTCTTCCTGCTGAATCAAGCCTTGGAGCAGTTCTTGTGTTGATTGTAGGGACATGCCAATAAGGAACCTGAGGAACATGTCCAGTTCTCCTGTCTTTCTCTCTGTTGAATTAGCTATTGCAATTTCCATCAGCTCAGGCAAAGGTAAATCAATTGGATCTGCATCCAAGATAGACTTGAGCCCTTCCTCTGACCCTTTGAGCAGGAATTCTTTGAGGACTGGGGAATCTATCTTTTTACTTGCAAAGCTGTGGTACACATAGAGAGCAGCAAAGTACTCGTGAACTGTCAGATGCACAAAGCAGTAGAGTTTCTTTCTGTTGAACGCGTTCTCTTCTTTGAGTATCTCTGTGCACAACCCACTGCGAAGTCCAGCTTTGTGTATGTCGATGCCATATTTTTTCAGATCATTGCCAGTAAATATGATTTTTCCTTCAATCAGGCATTCAAACGCCAATCTGCCTAATCTAAAAGTGAATTCTTCATTTGACTTGACGATGTCCTCTATGTCTAACCCGTACTGGTTGTCGTACTTTTTGGTAGTTACCTGCATTTGAATGCAAAGGAAGTGTGTGTACATCTCAGTAAGAGATGTGGGTATCGTTATGTCTCCATCTTTAGTTCTGTCCATTTTTGGCAGCAAATACTCGAGAACTTTTGCCGCAATCCAGCAGAAGATAGGTATGTGACACATGATGTATAAGCTCCTGGACATCATGATGCTGTCAATTATTCTTTCAGCAACTGCCTTGTCCTCAACTCTGTTCCTGAAGTACTGCTGTTTTTGTGGATCGTTGAATCCTCTGACTTCAGTCCACTTGTATACATGTTTGCGAGGGATGCGCTGAATGTGTCCTGGTCTGGAGGTTATCCAGATAAGAGCGGAGGGAAGAAGGTGCTCCCTGATGAGGTTGGTCACCAGCGTGTCCACTGACGATTTCTTCGTGGCATCCGTCAGTAACTCGGTTTTTCCGAAATCCAATTTAAGCTGGCTTTCATCGAGACCATCAAAAATGAACAAAACTTTGTGATTTTCAAATATTCTGGCAACTGCTACGTCTTTAAGGTTTGGATGGAATTCTCTCACAAGTGACTCAAGGCTATGCTGATCTCTGACCAGGTTTAGCTCCCTGAACGGGAGCACAAAGATGAAGTCCAAGTCCTGATTGGCTTTCCCATCTGACCAGTCGAGGATGAACTTCTTCACGGAGACAGTTTTTCCAATGCCGGCAATTCCCTTTGTCATCACGGTCCTGATAGCTTTCACGTTCCTTCCGTCATGCCCGGATGACTCGCTATCTTCTGGTGTACTTTTAAAGATGTCATTGCAGTTGATTTTAATGTCCTCGGCTGTTTGACACCTCGTCTTATCTTCAATCTCCCAGATCTCATGTTCTAAATTGACACGTTCACTCTCTCCTTGTACAATGTGAAGTTCTGTGTAAATCTTGTCCAGTGATTGTTTATTCTCATGATCTTCTTCAGTGCCTTCAAACTCATAACTGAACTTTTCACTCATATATTCTTTGTGCTTGTTGATGGCGTCTTTGACAACATCTTCTGCTGCAATGAAAGAGTGCAGTGATGTTTGATGAAGCAATTTTTTCAGCAGTTGAACATCTTATTAATTCGTATTAAAATTGCAACTTTTATCTACAAGCTATGCTCACAAATAGACGGAATTTGCCTGGATCAATGTTTTATGGCCGAGTAGTTGCTGACATGTTTGCACAAGTTGGTGTATTACTAAACTAATCATTACAAAGATTATATTATCACCATGTTTAGACCAGAAAGACCTCACTTACCATTGCATATCTCAGGGTGAATTTTCTGGAGGATTCTATAGAAAGCAGATTTGGCTTTTACACATGTGAGGGTCGTGTAGAGCTTTCTCATCTGGTCCTGGCTGGTCCCGGCTACCATGATGTTGTTGTACATCTCGTTATGCATTATGTTCCGCTGAAGCATCTCATCCGCTATTGGCATCACTAAAATGACACCCTGGATGAGATTAGCCCGGTTTTTGTCCACCCAGTCAGCTTCTTTTAAAAAGAAAACAAACACATGATGAATGGCCTCTAGAGCATGTGCATGTTTTTGTGATTGGCACCAAGTCAAATCAAGATTGCCGCCATAAATTATTAACTTGAACTCACCTTTGTCCTCTTCAGGATCGTGTGTTTCAGTGAGCTTTGTCCCACTCATTTTTCTGTATTTTCCCCCGCCTGAGTGCAGAGCATTGGCTTTCTTTATTGTTAGCTCAGTGAATCTGCCCTTTGGAAAGTATTTAAATATCAACAAGTTGTCTTTGGACCAATACCATGCTCCACGTTAAACATCGCTGTCCTCAGACAAACTAAACCATCTTTCATTATGTCGTTGCTTTACAATAGACGTCACTGCCTTTGGAAGTAAAAAGACGCTTCTGATCCGCATCCATCTTGTGGTAATTATCAATTTGATACATATTGGGTCAAAAATGTGTTTGATTTGTTACAGTTTCAGAATATATTTTTTCGTATTTACTGCAAGAACAAATTCACAAAACTTGTTTTGTAAGTAAAAGCAGCGTCAGTTTGATCTGTATTTCTTATTCTTAACAACTCTAAAACATTGTAGAAGAAAACATTTGTAATAAAGCATCTATCGTCACACACAAACACACAAACAGGCATAGAGAGATTCAAATGCGTTGTTTTACCTGATGTAAGCTGCAGCAGGAAACAAGACTGTGTTGTATCTTCAGCGTCTGTGGGGTACTTTTCCTCATGCACAGGAAGCCAAATATTTGGTGGGCGGACCCAACTGTGTGTGTGTGTGTGGGGGGGTTGTTAGGGAGGGACTAAGAACAATTTTCCGTTGCTGCACAGATCTAAGTGATATACTACAGTCCAGACATAAACAGACACATGATGGCACTGCTTATTAACAGAAATACAAGAACAGACAGTAACAGCAACACCACTTTCCCCTCAAAAACACGCACAAATATTTACCTAAGTCCACACTGACAACTTGACTGGCTTCACATGGCTTCACACTGACGCATATATGAAGATTATATGATGCATGATGCAGAATGATTAGTCTTCTTCAGAAAGAAAGCTGTTTCTATCTTCCTAAAATACACATTATTATTAAAACTGACTTGAATGGCAGATGATGCAAACATCGTGACATGCAAAGTAAGTTTGACCAAACAAGACTTTTTAGTCTTGTGTAGCACCAACAGTCACTAACAGCAGGCCTCTGTGTTAATGTTGTCTTCAGGTTGAGGATCTTAGCAACTCTGCTGTCATAGAGTGTATATAGTTTTAATGCTGCTACTACTACTACTTGTTTATATGCATTCAAAAATAAGTAGGTTGTGTTGTCTTATCTGTCATAGGGTACAGGGCATGTTTTAGTGGAGGCAGCAGGTAAATTCATCATCTTATCATGGATTTACAAGTGCCTATAAAAAGTATTTTTCCCCTTTGGACCAACAAAAAGACTGCATGTTTTTGTGATTGGCACCAAGTCAAATCAAGATTGCCGACATAGACTTGAACTCACCTTTCTCCTCTTTAAAGGCCGAAGCAGGATCGTCTCTTTCAGTGAGGTTTGTCCCACTCATTTTCCTGTATTTTCCCAGGAAAATGACTCAGAGCCAATACCATGCTCCACTTTAAACATCGCTGTCCTCAGACAAACTAAACCATCTTTCATTATGTTAGATCTTTATTTGGTATTTACAAAGTCACAGTTTACATTTCATGCTTTTAAGACCGTTTCAGATCCTCTGATGCACATGTGTCATGAGAAAGAAAGTCATAATTATAAGATACTTTAACACAACAGTCATAGAAGCAGCTCTTTGGCAGGTTACCCTACATTTGACATAGAAAAGTATTGTGAGTACATTGAAGACTACTTTAAACGTGGCTCTACAACACATGAATTACTTCTTGTTGCTTCACGTGGGACTGTAGAGAGCAAACGCACCCTTGAAAGGATTTTAAGCAAGAAGCAGCTCTGGCGTAGAAAGAATAAAGCCGATGTGGCTGAGGTGGCGACCTTCATTGAACAGCAACTAGAAACATCTGGTCAGTGTCATGGTTACAGATGGATGCACCAAAACTGCCATATTTGTATTATCAAGTCTAACTTTTCATCTTTTTTTGAAATTTTAGATTTTGCTTTTTTTGTCTTTGTTACTTTCTGTAATAGTTTGATCTTCGATAGAGTAATGTGGGTTTCTTAACCCTAAATGAAAAGGATTTAAGTAATAATAACAGAAATGTGCTTAAATGTATTTTTACATTTATATAACTGCATGTACAATATGTTTACACTTGAATAAACAATAATCAAATGCAGACACAGTTATTCAACAATATGTTAGGAGTAGTTACATTTACAGAGTCTTACAGTTACAACCGGCCCTTTGAGGGCGACCGTGATGCTGCTGTGGTCCAGAGTGAAGATGAGTTTGACACCACTGCTCTAATGGGTTTGTGTATTAATCCTTCAGACCCATATGTTTAAAACTGTATGTTACTCAGGCTTTTTTTTGGACCACGGTACAGATTCATTTAATCATTGAATTATTCTACAGGTCTTGTATCACTGTTTTTGCATGTATCCAGCAGCTCTTTGTGGTTATACATACAATGTTTTCACAAAGATGTTTTGGGTTGCTTTATTTTACAGAGGTAAACTGATCCGTCTCCAAAACTGAAACCAGGATGGAGTGGTTCAGTGAAGGCCGTACGGACAGTGTACAGGTGGGTCAGTTTATCAGGAAAGACCTCAAAAAAGGACAAAACACCCGCTGGCCAGTCCAGATACACTCCTATGATGCTTCTTTTTGTAGCACAGGCCACAAACTCAAGCTCGGAATTGTTATGACAAAAGCTCCCTTTAGAAAACCAGCACCAGGACTTTTCATTTCGCCCCAAAGAAAATTCACTTGAATAGTCGTTCACCCTGTCCATACTTTTGTATGCAACTCCAACATCAGCTGAATCACACTCAACCTCCCAGTAATGGCGACCGGTCAGACCCTCTTCACACAGAACTTGACAGTGTTCAAATCTCTCTGGATTCTCAGGATACGGCTGCTTCTCGTGAACATATGTTGCCTTTTTGTTCTCCTCTGACAAAACTGCATTAAGGCCTGCTGTGTTCAGGTCCAGTGTCAGATCACATGCATCTGTAATGAAGACAGGAGAATCAATTCATTAGTGGAGTATTACTGCTGTGTAGTGTGGTTCTTGATCTCCTATTGCTTTAGCACTATCCAATTAGAGATGTGTTCTATCTCAAATAGCACTCAAAGCAGAGTGGCACTCTTTTTCTCAGCCTGTCCATGATTTATCTATTTCACGACCATAGACTGTCTATAATAAGTGGTCGTAGTCACCGTGACGTCGCCCATTGGTTTGTGGACTGGGTGGAGTTAAGTAAAACTAAACACTGAATATTTAGGCAACCAAAACAGTTAAATAACTTTCATGAACTGAGAACACACTGATAGAGTTAAACTTGTAAGATGAAAACTGACAAATGGCAGAAAGGAAAACACTGTGGTAGCAACCTGTCAATCACAGTAGCCCCGCCCTAAAGCATCCCCTGCTTTATGACCTATGTCATTCTAAATATGAGCATCATTTACTAAATGAACATCGTGCTGTATTGAAGAAGACTTAGAACTCGAGATGTTCACAATGTTTGATGATATAATAAATCAAGTGAGAAGTAAAGTCATTTTCTCATAGACGTCTATACAATCTGACTTGTTTTTAAAACCAGAAGAGTCGCGCCCTGAGGGCCGGTAGAGACCTGGAGTTTGCCGCCTGAGACCTTTTTGTATGCTATCACTTAATAAATACACAATAATATAGTACAGTCATAACAGAACCACAGTCCTGTGTAGATAAGTGCCCCCTACTTGACATGATATCCTCATATCCATATTTAACGATACATTCATGTTACAACATCACAGCTTTAGCATTTCATTACAATAATCACATTCTTACACTGTCTCAGGAGCTGCAGGTCAAACCAGAACTCTTCGTTTTGGTCCACACTGATGGGAAACAGAGGGGCAGCAGGTGACAACATCAACAATATTGTGACACATGCACTTCAAATCGACCTCAAATAAAGTGAATCTTAAAATGATCTTGGAGTAATGATAGAAGTGAGTGGACAGCCTGTTTGAGCATACTTGAGCTTCTCCAGACTGTCGCGTGAATCCTTCTGTATTTCAGTCAGCAGCTCGACTCCTTGATGTGCCAGGTGATTAAAGCTCAGGTCCAGCTCCCTGAGGCTGCAGTGGTCAGACCTCAGAGCCGAGGCTAGGGCGGCACATCCATCTTCTGTCACTTTACAGGATGACAGCCTACAGAAATCAGGCAAATTACATTTTAGGCTTGTGTTACATGCCCTTATCAGCAGCAAATTTCACTTGTTAACATGACACACACCCCATTAGATTGGTCATTTATATGACTCTCCCTATAGACTTGACGTGTAGCACCACACATCACACAATGAGACACTTTAAGAGCAGGAGGCAAAGCAAAAGAAGGAGAAAAGAAGTTGTACCCTTAACATGGCAAATATTATTTTTAGAGATAAATTTGAGACACTCGTTCTCTCACACGTTACATGTACTTACTCCATTCTCCAAATGTACAGGGTGGACAAAATGTTTGTTCTCAATACAATTCAACAGCAGCACAACCTCCAAAACGCCCTGACTCAACACCACTCTTTCAACGAGTTTCAAAAAGCTGAGCACTATATCCATGAACGTCTATAGAACTCAAATGTATTAAAGAGCGACACTATTGTGTTGACGTGTTACAAAAGGCTAAATCCAGACATATCAATTAGCAGAGTCAAAGTGAATGAGAGCAGTGGCGGACTCAGGCTGTCTGGGGGGATGGGGTTATAAAAAGCCTTTATGGCACTGCATCATGTTTTCTCCATTTGAGGGCACCCATTAGTGCACTAGATCAGTGGTTCTCAACTGGTCTGGCTGCGGGACCCACCATCACCCCTTAATGACAAGCCGGGACCCACTACCCAAATTATATATATATATATATATATATATATATATATATATATATATATATATATATATATATATATATATATATATATATATATATATATATATATATATATATATAATTTGGGTATATCTATATTCAAGAAGACTAGTAGTAACGTCTCTGTGTAGTAAAACAACTGTCAAATCAAATAAAGAAAGTACACATCAATTATATTTTAACAAATATTCATTTTAATTTTTCAAATTTAACTGGATGGATTATAAATAATACATAGAAATACATGAATACATGTTCTTCTCATTTCAAGTAAAATAACGGCTGGATTAAAAAATTTATTACGTAACGAAATTCAATTTAGAAAACTTATTTTCACTGAATTGTCCTGCAGCTTTAAATTCAGTTCATTCAGGGTGAAGTGAAAAAGCCACAATATTATATTTTTCTCATCTTCTAAAAAGACAAATTAGTGTTTGAAGAATTCACCTCTGAGTCTGTCCAGTCAGAGTCTAATGACTCTGGTCTCTCTGGACATTTCTCTCTTTTGGAAATCGTCCTATGATTTGACTTTCACAACCCACACAACAGTCGTGCTCTGCTCTCTGTATCCTCGTCTCTCCCCGTGTGTCACGGTGTGTGTACATCTCACTCAAGTCAGGAAACTTGTCAGAATACTCGTATATATTCACGTGATGTGATTCACAACGCATTGGTCGGTGTTTTTCCTGCACCGCTGAACAAGTCCCGTAAATGCTGGAATAATTGCGCTGCATAAAAAAAATGCCCTTCAAAATAAAATCACAACTTTATGATTATTCTTTTTTTGTCAGGCAAAGGCCCGCGACCCACTGAAAACAGGTCCGCGACCCACTTTTGGGTCGCGACCCACCAGTTGAGAATCACTGCACTAGATGATACTTTATTCATACTTCATGAATAAAGTATCTATCTAGCTATCTACTTTATCATATTTTCTCCACTGGAAGGGCACCCATGAGGGCACTGCATTATGTTTAATCTACAGCAGGAGAATCCAAGAGGGCGCTTGATTATGTTTTCTCAAAGGCAGCCTTGAGGAAACTTGATCATCATTTTTCTAGGGGAGGGCAGCCTCGAGGGCACTTTATCGGGGTTTAGAAACCGCAGGGGCATAAAAGAGGGTACTTCATAATGTTTTCTCCACTGGAAAGGCACACTCTAGGGAACTTTATCATGTTTTAGAGACCGAAGGGGTATCAAAGGAGGCACTTTATCATGTTTTCTCCACTGGAAAGGCACCCTCGAGGGCACTTCATCATGATGTCTCTCCTTGAAGGGCACTTTTGCGGCGCTTCATTCAGACATAGGGGTACCAAGGGGTTATATTTACTGAGTCCACCAGTGAAACAGAGCTATTCATTACACTGACCTTAGCGTTTTCAAACGGTTTGGGATCTTCAGTGCAGTACAGAGCGCCATCACTCCTGGGTCCTGCAGGTCATTGTAGCTCAGGTCCAGCTCTGTCAGGTGGGAAGATTTGGAGCTGAGTACTGAGGCCAGCTGCTCACAGCCTTCCTCAGTGAGCCTGTTGTGACTGAGACTGAAAGACAAATGAAGGAATATCATTCAATTCCTTAATAGTCTATTTAAAAATGTTTACAGATGAAAACCTTTACTTAGTGTAGCACCTTGTTTCATCAATTATCTTTATACAATTTAGTTTTTCTGACTTGATATGAGTTCATGTTTGTTCTACTCAACATTCACCTTGTCAGACATAATTCTTGCCATTAACATACTTCCTAATATCTATTGTGTTTGGATTTTGGGATTTGCATGATAATGCAGCTGTCATTGAGATTGATGTGCAACGTAATGCAGTGTTTCACCTCAACACTTCCAGAGAACAGTTCGTGCTCATCAGCCCAGTAGAGAGCATCTTCATTTCTGAGTCTTCAAAATAGGTGTAACTCAGTTCCAGCTCTCGCAGGTAACATGGGTTGGATGTGAAAGCCGTCATCAACTCCTCACAGATGCTTCTAATACCATAATTTCTGTTGAGTCTTTTGGTACAGAGATGATAAAAAATGGCATTAAATTTAGAAACATGTACTTTCCAGCCGGACCAAACTGACTTGTGATCCACAGCACACTGACAGCAGCTGCATAAAAGTATGCAGTGAGGTGTTACATTGCACAGACATTTGATTCAGTGTCAATATGGTAAATATTGCTTACAGTAATATAGCTTTAACAACAATGATCTATCAAGAAGTATTCAAACAAAGAAAACATGACTGTTTTAGCAGGACAGCTGTTCCTACGGTGTGGATAATGTCTTTATTGAACAAATACATAGTTTCTGCCAAAGGACATAGACTTTACATTTACCTTGTATTCATACTTCAATGTTTTTGGGAAAAACATGTCTGAGACTGACCTGAGCTTCTCCAGTTTAGGGCTGTCTAGCCCAACAGAAAGCAACGAGCATAAGTAACCTCCCAGTGCGTTTCCACTCAGCTCCAGTTCCCTTAGTTTTGAGATGAATGGCTTGATAGCTGATGCTATATTTTCGAAGCCTGGTTGTGCACCTACTTTACCTGAGAGGCTACAAACAAAATGTGAATTAAAAAAAAGAAATATAGAACTATGACAAAATGATCTATTGTTTTCTGTACTTCACTGCTTCTACAAATACATAGAAGGTACTAAACAAGAACAGAAAAGAAAAGACAAATAGTATCACAAAAGAAAACTAGAAAAAGCATTTCCTGCTGAAAATGCGTTGGAATGCTGAAAACAATCGCAAAAACATTGCTGAAAATAGATATCCAATGCAAAAACAAATTGCAAAAAGCTTAATAATTCAAAAAGTTTAAAGATTACAAATATGAAAAGTCATATCACACCTCTCCTGAAAGAGCTGAACATTTTGATATTTGAACAGTTTCTGTGGCTTAAAAAAATTCATCAGTGGTGATAGTTGTAGTAGAAGTATTATTAGTAGTAGAAGTATTCGTAATTCGAAGAAATAGTAGAAGACGTAGTATCAGTAGTCATAGTAATAGCTGTAGTATTGGTCGTAGTATTTAATATCACAGTAGTAGTAGTAGTAGTAGTAGTAATAGTAATGGCAGTAGAAGGTGTAGCAGTAGTAGTAGTACGAGTAGCAGTCGTACTAATAGCTGTAGTAGTACTACTACTTTTAGTAGCATGAATAGCAGTAGTAGTAGTAGCACTTGTCGTATAAGTAATAGTAGTAGTAATAATACTGATGGTAGCAGTAATAGCAGTAGCAGTAGTAGTAATAGTAGCAACAGCAAAAGTTATAGTAGAAGTAGTTGTCACAGTATTAGTAAGAGCATTCATTTTTTTAACAAAAAAGCCTAATTTTGAGCTTGTTTAAATACAGTTAATCCATGGGGCTTTTATTTTGAAAGGGTGGTGCTGGGAGAGGAGACATAATCAATGTCTGACACATAAACAGAGGTTATTAAATGCCTGGCTTCATCACAAGCATTTCAATTAGAATTCACTCTTTGGGGCTTTTATTTTGAATGGGGTGTGTGTGGGGGGGGGGGTCCTCTAAAACCTGAATGACAGAGAGCGAGCGAGCGAGCGAGCAAGAGAGAGAGAGAGGCATGTGTGCCTGGATGTTTACCAACATCACTAATTGGCTCAATCGCAAACACCTGTGTGCCTGAAGCCATTTCATGGAGATAAAACAGGGAAACACCTCAAACAAATCATCAAAACTCCCATAACCGTAGCTCCTATTGCCATATTAATAATTGAGAGGAAGGATGACTTGAGAAACAGATCCTGTAAAAATTGTGTCTGTAGTGTAAGAAATGTGGCTTAACTGGCGATCTAGAAATGGGGTACCGTGTTCTGTGGAAGATGTTTTTGAAGCAAAATTTAACATTGGTCTCTATGGAGCAGAAAGTTGGTTTTCCTCTCAATTAACGGCTTCTGTGTCAAATGTGGAAATCTGTGGGATTCCACAGTCATTTTTATTCGACAAGGACAAGATTAGCTACTTCTACATCCAGAAATTATGCATGAAGTTTTGAAAGTTGAAGTTTAAGAGGATTTGAAAATCTTCTCCATAGAAACCCATTCAAAAAAAAGTTGCTAAAAGCTTAATAATTCAAAAAGTTTAAAGGTTAGAAATATGAAGAGATATGGCACCCCTCTGCTGAAAGAGCTGAACATTTTGATAGTTGAACGGTTTCTGTAGCTTAAAATATGAAGGAGAAGAAGAGTTTCAAAAAAAGGGGGGGGGGGGGACGGAAGAAATAGTGGAATAAAGATTCGAAGAACAATAGTTGGAATGCTTAACAGCATTCCAACAAAAATAAAATATAAGAATAATAGTTTTACTAACCTCAGAGCTTCTAGTTTACACTGAGAGTTTAGCAGTCCATCAATCAGGATCTCTGCACCTTTGTCATGAAAGACATTATTTATCAGGTGCAGTTCAGTTAGCACAGAGTTTGGCATTCGAAGAGCTGAGGAGATTGTTGCACAACCCCAAACATCAAGCCACACACCAGAGATTCTGTGGAAATGAAAAAATAATCAAGACCAGATCAAGTTTTCGATGCATGCTATTCATTTGCCACTATGCAGGGATGCATTCTGTGTACTTGTGTGTGCTTTATTAAAAAAAACTGCCAGCTCAAATATCAGCTCAAATTGTCAAGTGACAAAATGATTGTATGCAATACAGATATACCCCAATCAGGGTAGGAAATTTACATGTTTTTGGGGGCAATCTTTGCCCCCACTGACTGAAATCCAGGGGCATTTTCATAAAATTGGGGGCACTTTTTGAAACTTGTGAAATAACATTTAACCTTTGTTCAAAATAATAAATATACTTATTTAGGCTTACAGTATATGAGCAATTGTCATCAAATGGCAATAATAAGACTATTAGGCAGTAGTCTACATATTCAAAGTGTTTTCTTAGTTTTATTTATTGTTGTTATTACATTTTTTAAACAACTATTAACAATTATTAAGTCAACGATGCCTTGATTACATATACATCATTCATTGTATGGAATTATTGAGAAAGATATTTTTGTAGCACCTCAAATATTGTGATATTACCCATTTTTGTCCTGAACTTATGCATTAGTCATTGTGTGGAATTTTTGAGAAAAACATTTTTATAGCCCCTTAAAATTTTTAAAAATGTGCCATTTGAAGGTACAAATTCAGTTCAGAGTTTTTACTCAGTAAAATATCTTAATTGACTGTCAGTCAGGTATTATTCATTTCCAGCAACCCTCAAATCAAAGAATAAAGACACTTTACGCACAATTTAGGTGTATTTTCCCTTTAACTCACGAGATGCAGGTAGCATGTTTTATACTTAATGTGAATATAATTCATACTTTGTTGACATCTTATTCTGAAAACCGGATGTTCGCCTGAAGAAACCGGATGTTGTCTCACGTTAATCTTTCCGTTAACTTTCAAAGTCCTTCGCTCGCTCACGATCTGTGCCGTTTGAATGAGTTTACCGTGAATTTCAGCATATAGGTGCACTAAAGTGTAAGTGTCTGCTGAGTGGACCGCAGTCTGCAGTCAAAGGTCTGATTAAGAAGCGCTCCATTTATTTATTAGTTTAGAAAGTTCGGGGGCATTTTTTGCCCCTCTCCTAGTGATATCAGGGGCAAAATGATGTTTCTTAGGGGCAGTTTTGCCCTTTGCCCTCGTGTATTTCCGACGCTGACCACAGTAGAAGCAACCAACCCACCTTGCTTTTCTGCTGTTCCTCACGGCTGGGACAAGCCTAAAAGCACCTTTAACAGATGGTCTGTATTTCTTCAGGTTGAATTCATCTTGAGGCGTATTTGACATCAGAATTGAGTCGGCCAGAGCTGAGCACTGAACAGAGGAGAGCTGTGTTTCTGGATAGTGGTCTGGTTTTAGATACACCTGCACGGTTTCATGCACGGAATTGTCTTTCAGCTCGAACAGGCAGTGAACAAGGTTCAGACATCTCTCAGGTGAGCCCCCAAAATCTAATTTTAAAAGACTTGTCCTAATTTCCTCAACAGCTGCAGAGTGGTTCTCTTCCTGCTGAATCAAGCCTTGGAGCAGTTCTTGTGTTGATTGTAGGGACATGCCAATAAGGAACCTGAGGAACATGTCCAGTTCTCCTGTCTTTCTCTCTGTTGAATTAGCCATTGCAATTTCCATCAGCTCAGGCAAAGGTAAATCAATTGGATCTGCATCCAAGATAGACTTGAGCCCTTCCTCTGACCCTTTGAGCAGGAATTCTTTGAGGACTGGGGAATCTATCTTTTTACTTGCAAAGCTGTGGTACACATAGAGAGCAGCAAAGTACTCGTGAACTGTCAGATGCACAAAGCAGTAGAGTTTCTTTCTGTTGAACGCGCTCTCTTCTTTGAGTATCTCTGTGCACAACCCACTGCGAAGTCCAGCTTCTTGTATGTCGATGCCATATCTTTTCAGATCATTGCCAGTAAATATGATTTTTCCTTCAATCAGGCATTCAAACGCCAATCTGCCTAATCTAAAAGTGAATTCTTCATTTGACTTGACGATGTCCTCTATGTCTAACCCGTACTGGTTGTCGTACTTTTTGGTAGTTACCTGCATTTGAATGCAAAGGAAGTGTGTGTACATCTCAGTAAGAGATGTGGGTATCGTTATGTCTCCATCTTTAGTTCTGTCCATTTTTGGCAGCAAATACTCGAGAACTTTTGCCGCAATCCAGCAGAAGATAGGTATGTGACACATGATGTATAAGCTCCTGGACATCATGATGCTGTCAATTATTCTTTCAGCAACTGCCTTGTCCTCAACTCTGTTCCTGAAGTACTGCTGTTTTTGTGGATCGTTGAATCCTCTGACTTCAGTCCACTTGTATACATGTTTGCGAGGGATGCGCTGAATGTGTCCTGGTCTGGAGGTTATCCAGATAAGAGCGGAGGGAAGAAGGTGCTCCCTGATGAGGTTGGTCACCAGCGTGTCCACTGACGATTTCTTCGTGGCATCCGTCAGTAACTCGGTTTTTCCGAAATCCAATTTAAGCTGGCTTTCATCGAGACCATCAAAAATGAACAAAACTTTGTGATTTTCAAATATTCTGGCAACTGCTACGTCTTTAAGGTTTGGATGGAATTCTCTCACAAGTGACTCAAGGCTATGCTGATCTCTGACCAGGTTTAGCTCCCTGAACGGGAGCACAAAGATGAAGTCCAAGTCCTGATTGGCTTTCCCATCTGACCAGTCGAGGATGAACTTCTTCACGGAGACAGTTTTTCCAATGCCGGCAATTCCCTTTGTCATCACGGTCCTGATAGCTTTCACGTTCCTTCCGTCATGCCCGGATGACTCGCTATCTTCTGGTGTACTTTTAAAGATGTCATTGCAGTTGATTTTAATGTCCTCGGCTGTTTGACACCTCGTCTTATCTTCAATCTCCCAGATCTCATGTTCTAAATTGACACGTTCACTCTCTCCTTGTACAATGTGAAGTTCTGTGTAAATCTTGTCCAGTGATTGTTTATTCTCATGATCTTCTTCAGTGCCTTCAAACTCATAACTGAACTTTTCACTCATATATTCTTTGTGCTTGTTGATGGCGTCTTTGACAACATCTTCTGCTGCAATGAAAGAGTGCAGTGATGTTTGATGAAGCAATTTTTTCAGCAGTTGAACATCTTATTAATTCGTATTAAAATTGCAACTTTTATCTACAAGCTATGCTCACAAATAGACGGAATTTGCCTGGATCAATGTTTTATGGCCGAGTAGTTGCTGACATGTTTGCACAAGTAGGTGTATTACTAAACTAATCATTACAAAGATTATATTATCACCATGTTTAGACCAGAAAGACCTCACTTACCATTGCATATCTTTGGCTGAATTTTCTGGAGGATTCTATAGAAAGCAGATTTGGCTTTTACACATGTGAGGGTCGTGTAGAGCTTTCTCATCTGGTCCTGGCTGGTCCAGGCTGCCATGATGTTGTTGTACATCTCGTTATGCATTATGTTCTGCTGAAGCATCTCATCCGCTATTTGCATCACTAAAATGACACCCTGGATGAGATTAGCCCGGTTTTTGTCCACCCAGTCGGCTTCTTTTAAAAAGAAAACAAACACGTGATGAATGGCCTCTAGAGCATGTGCATGTTTTTGTGATTGGCACCAAGTCAAATCAAGATTGCCGCCATAAATTATTAACTTGAACTCACCTTTGTCCTCTTCAGGATCGTGTGTTTCAGTGAGCTTTGTCCCACTCATTTTTCTGTATTTTCCCCCGCCTGAGTGCAGAGCATTGGCTTCCCAAGGATGCTGTTTCTTCATTGTTAGCTCAGTGAATCTGCCCTTTGGAAAGTATTTAAATATCAACAAGTTGTCTTTGGACCAATACCATGCTCCACGTTAAACATCGCTGTCCTCAGACAAACTAAACCATCTTTCATTATGTCGTTGCTTTACAATAGACGTCACTGCCTTTGAAAGTGAAAGTAAAAACACGCTTCTGATCCGCAATACATATTGGGTCAAAAATGTGTTTGATTTGTTACAGTTTCAGAATATATTTTTCCGTATTTACTGCAAGAACATATTAAAACTTGTTTTGTTTTGCAAGTAAAAGCAGCGTCCGTTTGATCTGTATTTCTTATTCTTAACAACTCTAAAACATTGTAGAAGAAAACATTTGTAATAAAGCATCTATCTTCACACACAAACACACAAACACACAAACAGGCATAGAGAGATTCAAATGCGTTGTTTTACCTGATGTAAGCTGCAGCAGGAAACAAGACCGTGTTGTATCTTCAGCGTCTGTGGGGGACTTTTCCTCATGCACAGGAAGCCAAATATTTGGTGGGCGGACCCAACTGTGTGTGTGTGTGTGTGTGTGTGTGTGTGTGTGTGTGTGTGTGTGTGTGTGTGTGTGTGTGTGTGTGTGTGTGTGTGTGTGTGTGTGGGGTTAGGGAGGGACTAAGAAGAATTTTCCGTTGCTGCAAAGATCTAAGTGATATACTACAGTACAGACATAAACACACCAGGCCTCTGTGTTAATGTTGTCTTCAGGTTGAGGATCTTAGCAACTCTGCTGTGATAGTGTATATAGTTTGAATGCTGCTACTACTACTACTACTACTACTACTACTACTACTACTACTACTTGTTTATATGCATTCAGAAATAAGTAGGTTGTGTTGTCTTATCTGTCATAGGGTATAGGGCATATTTTAGTGGAGGCAGCAGGTAAATTCATCATCTTATCCTGGATTTACAAGTGCCTATAAAAAGTATTTTGCCCCTTTGGAACAACAAAAAGACTGCATGTCACCCTTGTACTATGACACATTTACAGTCCAATACGTTATCACTGGTGCCGCCAACTGTTTTTAGAACTTTCAAAAGATTCATAAATCATGAGTCAGGTCACAGTAACATTTATGATTTGAATTGGCTGCCAAACATCAAGAGGGCGGGCAGATGCCAGAGCGAGAGAGATTTCTTAGAAATGAAGGTGCCTTCATAGGAAACAATGGGGCTCCGCCTCCAACGCTGCATCTAATTATTTTTATACATCAATGGCACGGGCAGGCGGAGGGGCCAGCTAACTTAACATAGCTGTTAGCTTAGCTGTTGTCAAAAATGGCGGGTCAGGACGGCATTCCGCTGAAAGAAAATCTGAAATCTGAACATTTGAGCAGAGAAAAGTTTCTATTTATACCTCCAAGTCACCAGGACAGTGGCCATGCCCTTTGCAAAGCCTGTAGGGTAAGAATGTCGTGAGCCAACACAGGCCGCGGTGGAGGCTGTGATGGTAAAAAATGTTTTAACATGTCCTCCTCATATTCTCTGATGATATGTGCTGTTAGAAAATTCATTTGCACAGGCGTCTGGATGTCTGAACACATTGACATATTCGTGCTGATACAGAGGTCACTTTCTATCTTATTCTGGACAAGCGACCAGAGTGTTCTTAAGTAATCAACTGTTCTTTCTGTTAGCCTAAACATTTGCTGAGACCAACTGTCTGTGAGAGATCGCAGCAGAACACTGGCCCCCACTTTTATTCCCCGTCTCCTCCTGTCTTATCTTGTCTTCTCTGTCTTGCCTGTATAAATACCTTGTTTTGATTTGCTGTCCCCAGAGCATGAGCACATTTCACTGTGATTCGTGGCTGTGGTGTTCTCTGTTTGCAAACATTAAATTGACTTTCTGAAACTTTGATCATTCATCAAGACTCTGTCTATTTTGAACACTTTGGTTAAAACCAACTTCACCTGAACTGTTAAAGGAATATTCCATCACAAGGCCTTGCCGTGGTCTGGAAGAATCAGTTTTCCTGCCAATTGGGGAGCACAGAATCGTATGCGACTTTTGAACTGCAGCTGACTAAAATGGGCCGGCTAAAGCCGTTTTACTGTTTTTTAATTTACCGACCTCCAGGTCCTGCAGGTCAGTCTTTATCAAAGTTGACAGACTTTCTGACCTCTATTATCAAGTTAGACAAAGTGCTTCTGGTTGGTGATTTTAATCTGCATATCAATGATACCACAGACTGTATTGCTACTGAGTTTCTCAATATTACTGAATCTTTTAATTTCACGCAACATGTTTCTGGCGCCACTCACAGGGGTGGTCACACCTTGGACCTTGTGTTCTCTCTGGGTCTTGATATTGATAATACCCGTTGTGAGGACCTACTGATCAGTGACCATAAATGTATTTTCTTTGATCTTTCTGTCAATGCTGACCCCTTGTGTCTGAAACAAACATTCTACTCCCGCATTATTACCCAGAGTACAGCTGATCAGTTCTCTATGCACT
The DNA here is from genome assembly GCA_028022725.1 of Lycodopsis pacificus. Taxonomy (NCBI): domain Eukaryota; kingdom Metazoa; phylum Chordata; class Actinopteri; order Perciformes; family Zoarcidae; genus Lycodopsis; species Lycodopsis pacificus. The sequence goes on from CM051702.1 coordinate 3,573,531, forward strand.
TCTGCTGTGATATTAACACAAATATAAATGATGTTGAACTCTTGATACAGTCTTTTAATGAACATTGCACCACTTTGCTGGATAAAGTGGCACCTCTTAAGGAAAGGACCAGGGCTGCCTGCAACACTTCTCCGTGGATGACACACGCTGTCTGCAGCCTGAGACGGAAGTGTCGCAGGACAGAGCGGCTCTGGAAAGCCACTGGGCTAGAAGTGCATCGCTCATATCTTAAAGACCTCAGAGTTTCCTTTAATACTGGAGTAAAGGACTGCTTATTTTGCCAACTTAATCTCTTCCTCAAAGAGAAATCCCAAGATTATGTTTGACACAATGAAGAGAATTGTTTCACCGTCTGTCTCTACATTACCATGCTGTTCTGTTGACGATTGCAACAAATTCCGTAGCTATTTTAATAATAAGGTAACAGGTATTAGGTCTGACATTCAGCCTGGGATTTGTTCATCTACTTGTAGCTCCTCGCAATCTCCTACTGTTCTGGACTCTTTCCAGCCTGTCAGCCTTCAAGACCTGATGGACTTAATTAACAAAACAAAGCCATCGTCTTGCCCTCTGGATATAATACCATCCTCTCTATTAAAGAAAGTTCTGCTAATTATTGGCCCTGCAGTAACATCTATTGTCAATTCCTCATTGTCTACAGGAATTGTCCCTTCCTATTTCAAACATGCCACTATCCAGCCCATATTAAAGAAACCAAACATAGATCCAGCTTTGCCCATGAACTACAGGCCCATATCAAAACTGCCTTTCCTGTCCAAAATTTTAGAGAAAGTGGTGGCCAAACAACTTACTGCTGCACTGGAGAGGCACAACATGTACGACGAATTCCAGTCTGGGTTTCGCAAGCAACACTCTACTGAAACCGCTCTCCTGAGGGTTTCAAATTACATTATCATGTATGCTGATACATTGTCGTTGAGTTGTAAGCAGAAAACTGCTTACAACTCAACGACTCTAAGACGGAGGTCCTAGTTATTGCTCCAGATGAGTTTGTCCCCATGATCAGGCAGAGTATTGGTCCACTCTCCTCTGCTGCCCATTGCAACCTGCGCAATCTTGGGATTTTCTTTGATCGATCCATGTCGTTTGACCCCCATGTTAAGCAGCTGTCCAGGTCATGTTTCTTCCATCTAAGAAATATCAGTAAACTGAGATCTGTAGTATCAACACCTGAATTAGATATGATCATACACACATTTATCTCTTCTCGCATTGACTACTGCAACTCACTTTTCACATCACTCAGTGCATCTGCTCTTAACCGTCTGCAGGTCATCCAAAACGCTGCCGCCAGATTACTCACCAGGACAAATCGACGGTCTCACATCACCCCCGTACTCCGATCTCTCCACTGGCTCCCTGTAGCATTTAGGATACACTTCAAAATTCTCACCATCACTTACAGAGCACTTCACGGTCAGGCTCCGACTTATGTAGCTGATCTACTTCGCCCCTATTCACCCGCCCGCACTCTCAGGTCAAACGCTCTAGGTCTTCTGTCAGTCCCACGCACACGATTTAAGACCCGTGGTGACCGAGCCTTTGAGGCCGTGGCCCCGAGGCTCTGGAATGCTCTGCCTGCAACTCTACGCCTCGCAGATACTGTGAATACTTTTAAGAACCAGCTCAAAACCCACCTTTTTAGGCTGGCGTTTGAGTAAAAACCCATGTCCTAGACCTGCTCTTAAAATAAGTTTTACATTTTTATTTAATTTTTTATTATTTTTTATTTTTCTCTGTATGTAATTTATTGACCCGAGGGTCACATTGTGTTTTTTATGCTTTTAACTTTCTGCTCTGTTAAGCACTTTGTGATGTTATGTCTGTGAAAAGCGCTCTATAAATAAATTTCATTCATTCATTCATATCAGCACAGAAGAGTACACCGACAATATGGACCTTCATCACCAAGGGACAGACAAAGGCAGGAAACGTCTTCCTTACTACCCCCCCCCCCCCCCGCCCCCCTCACAAAATTAAGATGACAAGTAGACCTGAGTTTTTAAGCGCACATTTATGAAAGGGGTAATTCCCGACACATCATCCATTTTACAGGAGGGAAGGGACTGAGGAAGCAGGTCACCATTCTGCCAACACTTCACTTCAAAACTTTAAATTTAAAGAGCACATTTGCTCCTTAATCACTCTCTCTGCGCCACCTCTGCTTTTTCTATCTAGCTTCTCTGCACCATCCATTCTTTTTTTTTTTTTTTTGCCTTTTCCTCACCCTCTTTTCATAAGCTCTCTCTCCTCTGCTGTCAGCTCTAATTAGGTCACTGTGTGTGTCGGTGTGATTGTGGGTTTGTGTTTTTAAGTGGTCTTAGGAGGCCCATCACTCCGCTGTGGTTCCCCACTGGGTCCTGCTGGTCGAGGGGAGACACACACATACACACAGACTATTGCTGATGCTGCGAGTGGGCATTCGATGTGGGTCTAATGGCTCCCGTTACAGTTGCACTCCCACTCCTTAATACACAGCATAATATCAAACTGTGCCTGGCAAAGAGCACGAGCACAACAGCAGACCAAATGTCACAAATGTCGCTGTAGAAACATGCACACTATCTGGCTTGTGGGGGAGAAAATAACTCTTATGTGCTCTGGAGAATAATGCCCGCAAAACAATAACCAACTCCTGGGTGAGTACACCTCATGAATCACTATATATTGGGAGGAGCTAAGTATTGAGTGTAACGACCACAAATGCATCACAAGTAAAGTCATTCCATGACACGGTTTCGTTTTGCATCCCTTAGAGGGGGAATAAAAAAAAGTGTCCCAAGAGAAATATTTCCTTAGTTGTGTCAATAGTGCTTTAAAGTTGTTTTGATCTCCTTAGTTACTGTGTATTGTCTTTCTGTTGAGTTTTCACTGCAGTTATAAAACAGGTTAAACTTGCCTGATTCAGAATCTGATAAGGCCCGGGTCAAGACTCAAATCAGATAAGAGTTAGGTCTGGATACAGTCCAGTTAGTCAGGCGCACCCTACATACAGACAGTTTGTGTGTTCAAGCTGGTGCTAATCCAGGTCACACCTACCAGGAGGCAGATTTATCATTTTTTTCAATGGTCCTGAACCAGGGGACCAAGTCGGGGGGCTCGCGATCTATGGAATCGCTTGATACTTCAAACTGGACCTCACTCAAACAAAAGGCCTGACCTGCATTTAAAAACACTTTCACTCTCTTTTCTGTACTTCTCTTGTGTTTTATTCTGTGTTTTTATAATACCTGCTGATCCAGTTCAGGGTTGCAGGCGGGTCAGGGACCATTAAAGGTCAACGTGTGCCAATAGGACAGGCACTCCAGCACATGGTCGGCCGCAGCCCTTCAATGGGTCGGCTCCAAAACTGGAGGACCAAACCTGACTTTATAGAAAAAATTAAAAAAGGAATCAAATACGATGAGAAGTATACAAATGGACACAAAATCTGAAAAAGTGTGCACACACAAAGAGAAATACATTCATGTAAAATCACTTCATTTTACATTGTTTTAGCTCAACGTATACTCAGGACACGCTGTATATCAACTTTACATCGACTCCAACTTGTGATCCGGATTCATAGGCCGACTGGATGCTAATCACCTCAGGCTGGACACCACTGTGTGAGATTTGGGAGAACTGGTCCTTTAAGGTCGAGCTCATGAGTCTCTCCAATTTTGACTGAGTATTCCCAGCCTCTGTTGTGACCGATTGTGTCCCGTCTTCTTCGCTTACACGTACCGAATGTGAGACCTCGCTGCGGAGCGAGGAGACTGTTGACTGCTGCCAGCTGGCAAGAAAGCAGAGCTCTATCAAGCGGGGGAAAGGAAACATCTGGAAAGGCATCCAAGAGCACGATCAGAGCTCAGTATGTACATGTGAAATAAAAGCATTGTTTGTCGTGGAGCGTCACAGAGGAAAGGCTGTGTGGCGTCACCTGAAAGAAAACCGCTTCACCAGCCTCAGCTGTATCTAACTGGACAACTCCCTCGGTCTGCTGCTGGGTGGCTGTTCAATGGTTCTTTGCAAATGTCAAATTCAAGCCTACTTCCATTATTGTTACAGTTAAGAGTCACACATCACAAACCCTTGGTTCAAAGGCTGCATCTGATTAGAGTCGAACTCCAGCATAGAAATAAGCTTTTACATTTACGATCATGACAAACAAACAAAACGCGTCACAGCGATTATGAGGTTACGGTGTAAACACTAGCATCGCCATATTCATCACAACACATCAGGTTGTCGATGGCAAAGTGCACCCATTGCCACCAGACTTTTAATAATCTCAAACTTAATTCAAATAGCATTTATTGTTCAAGCAATCCTCCGTGAGGTAATAACACGTGTACATGCTTCAGTCTGACCAGGAGACTTTGATTCATTATATGGAACAGAAAGAAGCAAGAAACCTTTCAAATTTGATGGGATTCTCACTTTATAAACAACCAAAAATCATCATACAGAACATACATTCAAACACTTTCAACTTTAATGACTCGTAAAAAAAAAAAAAGACATTCATATACATGACAAAAACTTTGACCTTTAAAAATTGTTTCATAGTGAATCTCACAATAAAGTGTTTATTTATGTCTTAAAAACCAACATCGTCCTCCCAACTAGTCAGGTAAGGACACGGTCACAACTTCACTGTAAGGTCCGTACCGGCCAAACGCGTCTTTGCCCACCACAGCGACACAAACCTTGCGCCCGGGCTGGTACTTGTTGGTCACATGACACCAGATACATTGCTCTTTGTTTTTGGCATCCACATCCTGAGGGGTCCAGGCTGGGAAGACGTTGCTACCCTTCTCCTTCTCCACGCTAATGAAGACTCTGCAGCATGGACGCATGGACAGAGAGAGAGAGAGAGAGAGAGAGAGAGAGAGAGAGAGAGAGAGAGAGAGAGAGAGAGAGAGAGAGAGAGAGAGAGAGAGAGAGAGAGAGAGAGAGAGAGAGAGAGAGAGAGAGAGAGAGAGAGAGAGAGAAAAAAGTGAGCAACTACAAAAAAGACCAAGACGACAAGGAGAGCTGCAGTGAAGAACTGAACTCTGCTTCCAGTACATTCCTCAGACAGATAGACGATAGCACTCCTGTAATCATCCTGGTTGAGAGAGAGTACGCCGTCACCATTTAGATTCAAAATCAAAAGTCGATCGAAACAAGCGCATAAAGAATATTCGCAGGCATCGTAAACAGATTTGACTGGGACAGGAAGAGGATCTGGGTGATTTCTGCAGGCGAGGAAACTCACTCTGATGTTGTAAAGCACGCTCCTGCCATCTAGTGGCGCGTTAACAGTTTGCACTCAAGCGACCAGTGAAATCAGTCATTGTGTTCACATTTTAAATAAATGATTTCAATTTGACCACATGGCCTCGGTGTGGTACACTCCCAAAACAATATGTTGGTTGTATCTTTTTAAAGAAGAATTTGAAAATGTAAATGAACAGTCGGGACAAACAACCAACGATCTGTTGATCTTTACGAACCAACACTCCGTAACAATAGCACAGCCGTCAGATATCGCCATCTAAAGTCATGCAACTCTACGAGAACTAAAACGATTAGTGCACATACCAGTTAGTCGATGCTTTTGATGATTGATTAACCGTTTCAGTGCCTTTTAATGCCAACTTAAAATGGTTCAAATTCTCGAGTTTAAGCATCTTAATTTGCAGCGTTTGCTGCTTCCGTTGCCATATATAGTCCTGCACTAAATACGTCGGGGTTTTGGACTTTTGGTGGGACAAAACAAGACGTCAATGTGTTGATGCGTGTCCATTTGGAGGAGCCATTGGAATGGGACAAACCCTGTGAAAGAGGCAGCAGTCCCTTCAATGGTAAATAACTACACTATTGTGTAAAGGTGGATTTCATCCAGTGAGTCGCAGGGCTGAAAGCTGCCTACTGAACCCAGAATGTCTCAACCTGATAGTTCTCACCTGTAAACATCCATGGGTGGCTTAGATGGGTCTTTCTCTTTCACTAACCAGGACACAGAGAGGCTCGGGGGTCTCCTGATGAGAGCCATCTTTACTTCTACAATCTGGGGGATGTTGTACTGGGCCGCTTCCATGCTCAGGGTGGAGGGGAAGGGTGTGACGGGAAGAGGGGGATACGGGACCTTGTCCTTGGGGTGAAAAAGGAGGCAGTGGAGGTTAGTGAGAGTAGCAAACAGTCAAGAGAATTACAAACGTGGGTTAGCGTGAGCGTTACCCGCTCTGAGTTTGTGTGCTTGGTTTCCACTTTCACCGGCGCAGCCTTCGGTTCCTCGCGCCGCTTGAACTCCACAACATTGTTCTGTATTTCCTGCTTATATTTTGGCTCTTTCTTGACCTTAAGTTCCTGCAACACACAACGTAACACCGTCGGTAAACGAAGGCACGACACAAAATACACATCAGCAGTGAAAACAAAGCCAAAAAGAAAAGGGGATGTAGGGTTTTATACATAACTGCAAATTGACATTAGCGACACATAACATATTTATGCGTGGAATGTTTTGAAGAGGATGAATATCAATAATACAAACACCTTACCTTACCCTCTGGAGAACCATAGGGGGTTAGAACCGGAGGAGGCAGCTCCTCACTTAAATGCGTTGTGGCACCCTTCAAAGCTTAACATGGATTATGTGCAACGACAAGTAACAGAGGAAGGGACAGGGAAGAGTGGAAGAAAGCATGTGGTTATTAATTCATGTACTCACTGACTCATATTATTTAATTTGGGTCATTAGAACAGCTTATCGTGTCCCGTTTTCTCACTGCAAGGCGGTGTCGTGTCACCAGAAGCTACATTACATCGTGTGTGTGTGTGTGTGTGTGTGTGTGTGTGTAAATTACCTTTGTTATCAGCCTGCATCTTCTTTAGGGCCTCTTTTGTGTTTTCCTGGACAGAAAAGATCGATCAACTTAAGCTCAATGTTGGCAGCACATGTCTAGTTAATTCAGAACACTTCAAGACACAACTGTCAAAGGCAAATGAACAATCTTCTCTCCGTACATGGAAGACTAAAACATACATCAAAGCCTCAACTCTGCTAAATAACTGTTGTCCAAACGACAACTAACAGACCTTTGTGAAGATAGCTTTGTGCTGATTAAACAGACACTTAAGATTTATTTAGCCGATTATTCCACGTTAAGATAAGATAATCCTTTATTAGACCCTCAGTGGGGAAATTACAGGATTACAGCAGCATTGCGCACAAGTAATAAAATGAAGATAAAAATCAAGTAGTACAAATAAACTAAACAGTAAACAGTAATAAAAAATATGACAGTAAAGAAGAATACAAAATATACCAGTATATACAGACGGAGTAAAATGTAAAATGTAAGATAATACTTAAACGTATTGGATATTGCACGGATTAGATATTGCACCAGGAGAATGAATTAAAGTGTTCAGAAGTGTTCAAGTGTTCAAGTCAAATGTTCAAGTCAAAATAACTGCATATTCACCATCATTTCAAAGACCTCTTCGCTCTTCATGTCAGCTGAAAAATAAAAATGCATATAATGAATACTCATGCGACGCACAAATGCAAATCCTCTTTAGCGCATGCAGCCGCCCGCGAGGCTCTTACTCTGTGTCTCGGCCTCCAGGGTTTCGTCCTCAGAGTGCTCCCTGCAGAGACGGACATCCAATCAAACGCAAATAAAAACAAAAAGGTAATAATTCCCATCAGGCCCTTCTGAACTATCACGCCGCACTGATCCGCCTGGACCTGCTTCTACATACCTGGTGTTTACGTTAACGAGAGATGGCAGCGGGCTCTGAAAGGCAAATGTTTTTGAGAGATTCGTTACGCTCACATAAACAGTGTTTGCCTCTCAAACTGAACATTATTACGGAGTGTATCTGTCACATGTTCTACTTTAAGTTACCGGACAAAACAATTCATATATTGTGTTTGAGCATATCGCTGAAAAAAATCGAAATGCATGAGTGAAAAACAGCTTTGACGCTGAACATGCATGTCAGTCCACACATATGCATCGACCGCATTCATTCGTGTGTTTGTGTGCATCAAACCTTTTTCTGTTCCTCCGTCATGAAGGCGATCGCTGCTTCTGCTCTCTTGGTTACCGTGTTAATTCGAGCCTGAGGAAGAGAGGAATATTCTGTCGGGATTTAGTGGGTTAAAGATCTTCTTCATCACCAATGTGCCTTTGAGACGTATGCACAAGATATTCATGTTTGGCTCTTTTACTTTAAAGAGAGACGAAATGGCAGAATAAGAAACATGTGCATAAAAAGGTGAACGTTATGACGGTAAGCATCTGTGTCCAGTTCAAGAGGTTTTAATCTAATGGGTAAGAAAAAAACTGATGAAGAACAATGAACAACAGATTTAGACAGCAGAAGAATGGATGCTTCGAGGATTTACCAGCAGCTGCCACATTTAGAGAGACGAGAGAAGAAGAGGGAAGAGAAGAGACGGATCTTAAAACAGCTTGAAGAAATGAAGGAATGAAATAATTAGGTAAGGAGGAGAGAGAAAGAAGGAACGATGTGCATACATAAGAAGAAATACAATTCAAATGAGCAGTGTATTGGTCCCCCACTGCCTAACTCCCATGAAGGTGTTGATTTGGGGGGAAACCTTGTCAGTCCCTGCAGTATCAGTCTAACATGTGTAGCACACTACGTCCACCGACCTCCAGCTCTTGGATGGAGCTTGAGTAGTCGACAGCCTGATCCAGCTGTTGAATAGTTTCGATTAAACCCTGCAGCTTGCTTTCTTTCTTTTGCACTGCGGCGTGAACCTCCTGCTCGATCAGCGTCTCCACCTGCGGACACACAAACACACAAAATAAAACACACACACACACACAAGCATTATGGAAGCGCTGCATTCAGTAACTGCAGATTATAGTTATAATCCAGTAAATGCATTTAATAATCATAAAATAGGGTATCTTACTTCCAATTGGGAGAATTTAAGCTTCTTAGCAGGGGCTCCAAAAGAAGCTGGGCTGGAGGTGGGCGACTTCATTCTGCATGCAGACATGCAGACAAACAGGATGTCAATATTCACTAGCAAGAGTAAGCTAGATCTTAAAAACTATCCAACGGGAAAACGCAGAGCAGTGTTGCCAACTCTTTCTCCAACGCTCCCCCGGGCAGGCGGGCCGGCCAATCAATACATTCAGGCCGGATGCAGTGATTGGACAGGATTGTAATGGATTCATTGATTGCTGTCTGGATACACAGAATGGTTTTGAGGAAGATTTCCAGCGCTAGCGTTAAGTTGTACAAGCACCGACCAGAAGAAAAATGTGCTGGAGCAACAAACATTAGACGCAGTAAAAAAAAAAAACAATGAGGAAGAGTTCAACGTCTGCAAGAAAGCAAAGCTGGTAAGAGAGATTTGAATGTGCTGGATGGTCTGCCCCTTTAAACACTCGACTGTCTCACTACAGGCTCCCAAACCGACACTTCATCTCTGAAACAGCTGTCGGATCGACAAGCAAGTTATTAAATTACTTTCAAAACACTGCAAGAACAGCATGCAGTGATGAGGTTACAGCTCGCGTAAAACAAACACAGCGTGTCTCAGTTAGATTCCTTTGTAATGTCAAAAAGTAAAAACTGTTTTGTGGCTTACACACGGAGGAAAGTGCATATTTATTAAATATAGTTTGTAGAGTATAGAGGGCTTTACTGAGCCTATAAGTTTTTTTATATAACAATGTGTGGACTGGATCAACCAGGGGGCAGAACAATGCTGTGATTTATCATTCAGCTTCAAGCGTTACTCAATGTTCACCTTTTCCTGCGTTTACAATGGTCATCGGTGCCCTACGGTTCTTGTGGCAGCTAGCTTCCTCTATTGACCCGGGGAAAGGTGTAGACAGACACAATCCACGACACACACTTTCTCCCCCGCCAGCACAGAGCTTCACAAGACTTTCAGAGGATCACAGGATCCGTCCCCTCAGATCCATCTCTCATGCAACTCCGCAACCATTTTGCCGCGGGGGGGGGGGGGGGGGGGTGGCAACTGGCATGCTGCAAACATGTATGAAGCGGTTCTGCAAACATGAAGCTATCGGAAGTTAACTCACACATCCAGCAGACTCAGGGCCACCTCTGCATCAGTTTTCAAACCATTTGTTGTTTTCAGTTCACGCCACCTGTCAAAGGCCAATCCAATGGCCACGCGAGTCTCTCTTAGCGCCTGAGTGTGTTGTTTGGGGCTCTTGCCTTTGCTGGAAGGCCTTCCCCTCTTTGGAGCTGGTATTTTTGAGCCTGTGTGGTCTGCCATGTTCTACAGCGGTGTACTGTCGAGACAAAAGCTGTATAGTTTAGTTTAACAATATTACAGAGAACACAAAATGAATATGCATAAGATACGACTACGTAAAATATGATTGACAAAATATACACACAGTTTTGTTAAGTTAGGGGAAAGTAAAAGGTGAGGTTAGGGGGGCTGACACAGTCGTTAGTCCATAAATAACAGTCGGTTGCTTTTGTTTCACTCCTACATTATTGAACTCTTTGTTTCAGAGCTCTCTATGATGTGACGCAATGCAAATATTGTACATGTTGCCAACAATAGCAATATCATGGCACACTCTTGTAACCCTAACCCACTACTGCTCAGATATGTGTTTACCAAAAGGAAGCAATTACGTATGAAATGTATTCTCTGCATTGGGATTTTAGTTTTACGAATATACGTTTCTACAAAACAAAGTGCATATCAACATGCTTTGAGTTTCAGCCTTATTGATACACACACACACACACACACAACATGGAGAATAACACTGTGTGCTATTATTCACTCCTGCATCATATATATTGTGATGTATCGATCAATTAGTCTACCAGGCTTTATAACTGCAATATCAAGAGACACAGAAGTTAGATAGAAGAGCAATGTATCATATAAACAACAATAATACACTGTTTTATTTGCAGGATAACTAATTATAAATTAATTTACTTTCATATTTTACTCGCTATTGATGTTAACAGCAGAATAAATGATATTGATTAGTGGCTCTTTTGTTTCGATAATCTAAGATACTCACTGGGTTAGCTAGCTAGCTAGCTAAACTGTACATTAGCTGAAGCTTCAGCGAAATATTCCTCTATTTAGCAAAGAGTAAGCTATCTAACGTTAGCGTCCAAGACAGCTACCACACAGCTGCTACGTTCAAAATATTAAAAATGCAACAAGGTAAAAACGTCTAACTGCTGTGTCTGTTAAAACATGTTAGCTTTACCTGCTGGAGCTTTCACGGTCAACTTCCGTCCACCGAAATATGTAGCACTTCCGGCTCAGTTTCTTCAGAATAAAAGCGTCGTCTTCAAACAATGTTGAGAAAATATTGGGAAATTAGATTAAAGAAAAGCAAAGTCTGCTCTGAAACTAAGCAAATAGATGTCACTTACTGACACGTATCTTTACGATCATATAGTGTGTGTAGGTGTGTAAAATTAAAGTTTTTTTGACTGCAAAATGTTTGTCAAACTGTGTGTGTGTGTATATTTTTTATATTATAGGCTATTCCGAATATCTTGTGTGATAGAAAATTGTCCCTGTACTAGTACATTTCTACTGTGACTTGGTTTATGTGCCTCACTCGTTAACAAAACTATATATGTGACATATGATTGTGTACCTAGAGTGGTAACGGGACCATATGGGGTATCTCGCGCCTTGGCCTTGATAAGAGGGAGTAACTCAATGGGGGTGCAGTTTAACCAGAGAATGTTCCCAGGGGTAATCCAGGGTAATAAATACAGATGGAGGGGTCAAAGAGGAGCTTGAAACTACTGATCAATTGTGATCATGTAAATACCTGATGTTCCCCCACCGTGTGTGCTGAGATGCTTATAAGCATCTCAGAAACTGCAGTCTGTATGACGATGAAAGCCTTCTCTGGCCAGAGAACACATACTTTAAAGACAAACTTCTTCCCTCAATGTTTCTTGTTTCAGTATTCAGTATTATAGGACTCACTCGGTACTATTGTATAATTATTGGCACATCACTGGATACTTTCACAACATTTCAAAACAGTGACATGATACAAATATAAACATTAGTCATTTAGCAGACGCTTTTATCCAAAGCGACTTACGATAAGTGTACGTAGTCAACGTAGGTATTCAAGAGAACTACTAGTCACCAGAAGTCATAAGTGCATCTTCTTTTTTAAACAAGCATCTAAGAGCAGAAACTAGAGCAGAAACAAACTAATACAAATCAAACAAGCAGAGCTCAGGGATAACATCATGGGTGACTTAAAGAGGGTGGCATAAATAGTAACATTCCTCATTACTGTAGCAATTGAATCGCATTACAGTGTAATTGCCATGGATGACTATTCCTTCCGCCAGATTATTTTTCATCTTTTGAACATAAAGATATAGAAAGCAGTAATCTTGCACTGCAGCATGCAAGAGAGCGAAATATTGATCTTTCTGCTGAAGCGGAGTGGAGGTGGTGTAAAATGGCAAGCAGGCACTATGTGTAATGAGTATGGATGGATACTCGACTCAATGACAGATATGTCGCACACAAAGAGAATTTATTCATCGTAAAATACATTTATTGAGATCTATCTGATGGATCAACAGGATTCAACAGGGGGAAAAAGCACCTTTATATTAGGGGAGATGAGTCTTTGGTCCTGAATCTGTTGGAAGTTTGCCCAGTGTGTTGTTCTGAGATTAGAGCAGCAGGATCCAGCAGCAGAATCAAGCTCATTCTTTTCAGGAATGATTGACAGGAGCTTGTAGCCGTCTGGAGGCTGAAGCCATAAAACTATCACCTGAACAGCGTGTAGTGTTCTATCCGTCCACTGGGTGTCAGTAACAGACAAACATGTTAGTTTGATGACATGTGAATCCATGAGTTGGACAGATGTTACAACAGATGTCAACATTAATTGCATGTGGTTAAATTATTTGCCTGAAATAGTAAAAGCAAAGGGGCCCGAGACAAGCAGACACACTCCCATTTAACCGATGTTAAAACTACAAAATGAACATTTTTGAATGAATTTTATGCAAGAAAAGAAACCGTTTAATTTAAGTTCTTCAAACAGTGACCATTTTAACATGTCTCTACAATAAAGCAACATGGCTCTCAATCAGTGTTGAATTAATACTTCACTAAGCATTAGAAATATTGAAACTGCAAAAAACAAAATACAAATAAAAAAGATTCCCCATAAATACAGTCTGGGCTTCAACAGCTCACATGCTGATTTGTCACTGTGGGTACTTGTATCGATCTACTTTGACTAAGATACAGAACACCTACATTGATATAAAACTACAGAGAAATACTACAGAAAAATGATCACGATCCTAAAACAAAACATTTCCAATTCCAAATCACAAGGGCTCTGATAACTCAACTCTTAGAGGTGATAACTGTGGTTTCTGTTTAACAGGGTTCACACAGAAGTAGTCGAAATTTTGTTTCATAATCACCAAAGTTAAACTAAACAGATTCAAACTTTAAATTACCTCTAACAAACCATATTTCACCTAAAAAAAAAATCTTCAGCCTATTTGACTGCGTCAACTTCCTTTTCATATCAATGTAGGTTAAAAAGTTATCCGCTGAAAGACAAACATCTGCATGCAAACAGGAAGCTTATTAATATGCAAAACACTCTTAAGATGACAACTTCATGAAAAACATAAACAAAAGTCACAATCTTGGCCCCCAATATGTTCTTTTGATCATTTTCAAGTATCGTCTTGAGAGCAAAATCTCCACTTCCATTCCTCTTCCCTGTATCTTTAGCACTGGTGAGACGGCAAGTTACCTCCAGACTCTGTGGTCCAAATGTGGAAAATATTCATATCACAAAACAACCCAGTGCAACTCTGGAGGAACAATTAAAGTCCAAGCTGCATGCATTAATACCCCGCTGCTCTCAATCGACCGTTTAACACCCAAACCAACACCAAGGAGGAGGAACAGCGTCTCCACAGCGGGATGAAAGAGGATCACTAGAATAGAAGTAATTCTGGGAATCTGTGGCAGGTACAGTACAGTTACACATTTATTGTTGTAAAATGCCAGAGCACACATGTGCATAGGGCGTTCCAGATGTTTCAGTCATGGAAATAAACGGAAGCACGGCCAAAAAGGGAAGAAAATACGGGAAGACTTAGTTACTTCATACATCCTCAGTCACATGAGGCTAAAATACACAACAGTGGTTTCAAACGATAAATAGCCTTTTCTCAGTGAAGATGCAAACAAAACAAAAGAAAACACGATAAAGAAATGTTCATATTCATATTTTCAAGTTTGCAAGTTATGTTGTCATTTGAAATCCCGAATGTCACAGCACATCATTGGTTCCTTTTCACCATTAAAAACAAGTCAGCAACAGAAGAATACAACAAATGAAAGTCCTACATATTAAACCTCAGCTAGTGCTTCACTACACTTCCTGTATGCTATGCATACCATTTTCTATTGATTTTTTTTCTCCTTTCTTTTTCATATATATAGTTTTAGTATTTCAGTCTTAGAAATAAGCAATTTTGACAATTACTTGAACTATACATACACAGCAAATATGTACACAATAAAATTCCGTCGACTGGAGATTCACAAAGAAAGCGCGGCCCCTTTGGGACGTCCAGGGGCCGCGTTCCAGTAAGACACATTGTCCCACTGGTCTTCAACTTTTATCCGTCGTGATCAAATATCTTCAGACAGGCTCCTATGAATGGAGTTGGTAGGAAGCAGGACACAACGAAACAATGCAGAGGAGACAAAGCAGCATGTTGGAACAGTGCTCATGTCCTGTGTAATGGCAGAGGGGGAAAGCAGGACGAGGACAGTGAAGACATGTTCTCACTAAACGCAGCAAGGAGCCTCAGGGGCCGTTTCCATGCAGAGACACTGAGCGCCGGGCGAATGCAACGAGGCTGATCTGCATTTGCATCGAAGAGATTTGACCTCAACTTGAAAAAAAAAACTACAGATCAAATGTGAATCACGGTGCATTTCTCAACTCAAATGTTTCGCAGTTTCCGTGTTTTAGCGGCTGTAATGCAAAAACAAAGACCGCCCAACCCACAGTGGGTTTATCCAGTCTGTCGGCAGAACTTATCTTGGAAACAACGTGTATACTACAGCCTGTCAAAGGGAACACACTGGGTTGTCTTTGCCACATTCAGTGAGAACAATATACCATCAGGAGGGAGAAAGGTGTGTGTGAGGTGGAAAGAAACGTGTTGCTGTACGCTTTATTGGTGAATTGCCTGGACTGAAATGAATGTGGATTAGTCCTTTTCTCATACGTTATTATAAATCTAAGGGATCCAGAGAGACTGTGTGCATGCATGCTTGTTGAGGAAACGTGTACGTCTTTATGCATGTGTCCAAGTGTTCCTGTTTATATTTATTTGATATCTGCGTGCCCGGCGCATCTATTTGCGCTTCCTGAGCACCAGGTACATGAGGCCGCTGATGAGAGTCATGGGGAAGCTGATCCAGGCCAGGATGTAGGAGGAGCCGAAGGAGCCCTCCTGCAGACTCGCCACATGGAAGCTCTTGTTCTGAGCCGTGTAGACGGACGCCGCGATCATAACACACAGAGCTGCGAGGAGGAGAGAGGAGGATGGAAATTACACTCCATAGCCGAGGAAGGAATTTCATGTCCAACTCTGAAATACTGCAGCCAGTCTGGTGCCACTTGAAGGAATAGTTTGACGCAGATGTTCACATTGATGCCACTCTCTACTCTGCCGGTTGAATATAAGGCTACAGCCAGCTGCCGGTTAGCTTAGCTTAGCACAAAGACTGGAAGCAGGGGGAAACGACTAGCCTGTCTCTGTCCAAAGGTGACGCAGACTCGGTTTAACGGTCGGCTGCAGTTTGAGAGGGCTGTCCTATTGAGAGCTTCCCCCACAGCCAACTGTGCATTGCTGAGGTAGATCACATTGCTGTGAAACTGAGATCTGTCATTTCTTCAAACCAATAGTGTACAACGAAACAGTATTTCTTCAGACGTAGTTGACGTCAACAAAGTGAACAATATGTTCCATTTCAAGTCTTTTGGTCAGTCGATGACTTTCCTCTGGATAAAAACTGGATACCAAGACAATGAGAGTGCTACTTTTCCATCAATGTGTGGAAAGTTAAAGCTTAAAGGGTTTACCCAACACTCGGGCTGGGAATCAACTTGGTCCTGATCTAAAAATAAATGCACATCAAGTGTGAACACAACTCAAGTACACTTCGTTTAAAAGAAAAGACGTTCCCGAGTTCGGGGACTTTTGCCGATGTTGAATTGTGAAGTTTGAAGCATCGTCCCGCGTACGCTCTCAAGTCGCAGGCTAAAATGTCACATTCTAGATTATCCAACCTCAGAAATGTCTGGACATGAATCTTACCACAACAACCACACTGCACTGGAAACAGCATTCACTAAAGCTGCACTGAAAGGTTACGTGTGTGTGTGTGTGTGTGTGTGTGTGTGTGTTACTCACAGGCCAGCAGCTCGACAACAGCAGTGAAAACAAATCTGTCTCCCTGTTGGAGCTTAAAGAGTTGAAGGATGAAGATGAAGAAGCTGACGCAACATAAAATGGTGGCCAGAATCATCGCAGCCTGGACGGTCTGCAGAAAGGCTGAGGAGATAGGAGACAGAAGGTTGTGACACACACACAAATGCACCACTGACAGTACGCACGCTACATAGCTGCGCTCCGTCTCACCTGCATCAGCAGTGTGGCTGTTCTCCACAGGATAGCAGGTGGAGTTACAGGAGTACCACAGGTCGGCATAGATCACGTCGCGTCCCGCTGGCGACACCACCCACCAGGCCTGCAGCGGGGAGGGACACGTGGACGGTTAAGATGACGGACAATGTCCCCGTGCCGCGTCGCGCGATCATTCTTGGTCGGTACTCACGTTGTGAATGGTTGCAACAAAGAGGAGGATGGCTGCGGCCACGTGGAAGAGGAGGATGAAGGCTAAGATGATCAACATGGCTGCTCTTGAATGTCTCACAGGTTGCTTCTGCGTTGCTCACTGGCTAATCGTCAATGTGCAACGCTTGTGTGTTGATGCCGGTTGGCACGCGGGCTGGTTTGCAGGCTGATAGTCGGGGACGGATCGAGGTCCTTCACGTGCAAGGGATCTGTTGGGAGCGGCATACATGCAATACTTTAATAACACTAACATATACAGGTGTGTGTCCTCAGCGCATATCAAACACACAGGTCACCAGTATCACCAAATGTTTGTAAAGACCTGTCCAGATACCGACAGCATATTTATATTCACCAATTTGACTTTTCTGGATTCACTTTAAGTAAATGATTCTAAAGGAACATATCTACATTTGTGCTGTTTTATTAAGTTGACTTCTGATTTATCTTAGAAGGGTAAGAGAAGGAAAATAAAAGTAATAAGTAAATCTTTCGACAGTTTTAACATTTTTGCTGCATTATTTGTGACCCTAAAAAAAAAAAAGTGCCGATATCTGAAGCATACTGTATATGCAGTCTTCATTATTGTATTGAGAAGGACAGGAACTGAGAGAAGGAAAAAGCATAACCAGCTGTGATGCAGGGTTAATGAAACACTACATTATCTGTAGTCTCCACGTCTGCTGAGATGTGAGATGAAGCGCGTGTGTTGCGTTTCTATGCCAAACTGTGTGTGTGTGTGTGTGTGTGTGAGAGAGAGTGTGTACGTGAGCCCAGTGTGTGGGAGTGTTTACTCTGCAGTGATTGAAGGCCTTAACCCCGACTACCACTTGCTGATGGAAACGGGGAGCCGACTGTTCACATCTTGAAATGGGCAGTCTGTGCTCCGTCAGTGTAGACCAGGATGGAATGTGCTATGTTAGCATAGCAGCATTAGCATGCAATTTCACCCATGCTAAAAAAGCATGCATAAGAGGTCAAGGGTCACTGTATATGAACCAAAGACACTTAAGGTCTGATGCTTATTGGTTTTTGCAGCTTGACCTTGGTAGTTGCAGCATTAAAACACAGAGGGTTCAGTGTACGGCTTCAGACAACACTGTTGACAGTCATAACAGGTGTGTGTGTGTGTGTGTCTCCGCTTAAGATATGATCATCTACTGAGGCCTTGATTTTGCGTTTCTGAACTGTGTTGAGAAACAAGTAATAAACCGACGACAACGGCTAATGTTGCTCTTTCCGTCGGGATATCCAGTATTTTTGTTCATGTTTTTTTTTTGTGTCGCTTTTGCGTTTTTGTTCACATATACTACGATGAATTGGCATGAGGGAAAGAAAGTCCCTTAAAAAAAATATCCAAAACATCCAGAAACCCACTCGTTTGTGAGTCCAGGAAACAGGTTTGCTCAGCATGTAAAATGCTTTGTCAGCATCCTTCTGTTTAACATTCATAACCAAGATTCTGAAGTCTGGAATATATTCATTTTTTTCCGACACAAAGTTTCCAGCAGCGCTTTAATGGCGCCTTTACGAGTTCATATAAAGGCAGTAAAGACTTCATCTCGTCTTCTCCCCGTACGCTGTACTCATCAAACTCAGACTAACCACCCTGTGAGCATAATGCACGTTAAAGTACATGAGTCTGATTTCAGCGAGTGCCTGAGCTGCCACCAAAGAGACGCAAACATGTTTAAAAGCATGCGAGTGCACACACACACACACACACACAAAGCCAGACAGCAGAGGAATTAGCTCTCTCCGCCAAAATGGAGTCGCAGTAAAAACAGCCTCTCCCCGCCGACAGGAAGCAGGCCATAGTGTTTGTGTGTGTGCATGTGGCCGCGGGGTGTACCAGAGGATATAGGCAATTATTGAGTTATGACCAAAACGTATCTTGTGTGGGCGCAGTGACCTTTGAACTTCAGTTCATCTTTGAGTCCAATTGGATGTTTGTACCAAATTTGGAGAGCGTCGTTCAAGGCGTTCCCGTGATGAGCGAGAACGGGTCGCACGGACAACCAGAGGCATAAAATGGTCTTAAAATGACATTAATATTGTTTATTGTAGTGATTTCTGGGACAATATAGGTCACACTGGATGGAAATGTGAGACGTGTGCAGCCTTATTTTTAGGAACTGGCAACGGCTTGTTGGAGAACTGACTTTTGGAGCTTCGGAGCTCTGCAAATTCCCAGAGCATTGGCCGATTATAACAATTCCTAATCACTGTGTCTCCAGGGTGGCCCATCAGAGATTATGTTTGACTTTAAAGAACGATGACGCTGCAGAGTGAGAAGAAGAGAAATGGAGAGGAGACGGACGGAGTTGGAAAGACAGACGAGACGAGGTAAAGACCAACAATGCAATTTACTACAGCCGCTGCAAAGCATCGCGCTGGTATTTGAGTCTAATCTGCAGGAACATTCTTTGGAGCAACAAGTAATCTCCTACACACACACACACACACACACAGCTGGATCTGATTCCATCTGCAGCTGTTTTCTCGTCTCAGTGGGGAGGAGATGATGGGAGGAGCGAGGGAGGGAGAGAGGGAGGAGACAGCAAGAGAAGGAAGGGAACCCCATTGGAGGGAAAAGAGAAAAACAAAAACAAGAGAGTAAACACACACAAACTACACAAAACCACAGATGTACAGCCTGCCAAGACAATCACAGAGGTGAGAGACCCTCTGACACACTTCAGATAATTCAGGTAATTAGAGTTTGGAGGCTGCAAACCGGACACAAAACAAGTCGCGGGGTCTTCAGCACTTTGTTTTAATTGTTCTTTCATGCTGTGTGGAGACGAAGACGATATATATCGGGGAAGATGCTAATCGTGGAAACTGCCGATCAGTCATGTTAAATGTTCGCTACATCAAAGGCGTTTCCATAATTCATAGAGCATCAACTCTTCTTCTACAGAGGATTTCTATGGGATCTTGCCGTTTCCAGACAGGTTTCCTAAATGAGATACTTCAAAATGCACGTAAAAATAAGTTTAAGGAAACAGGGCTTGTGATGATCACATACAAGGGTAATTATCCAAAAACTACAATTAAGCTGATTCATCGCTGTCTATACTTGTCATTTGTCTCTTACACCTTCCAAAAATAAAGCTAACAACGGAAAACTTGTCCATAATAGTGATACACTCTTTCACTCTTTTTTTGGCTGACACACACACACACACTTTGTACATTATCCACGCTAGTCTGGTATGCACAACACCGATATTTCACGCCTTATCTGTCACAATAGACGTGTGCACACACTGAGGCGTACTTCCCTCAGCCGTCCATCAGCACAGCAAAGTGACGAACTCATCGCAGTAACAGAGAATCACCAGCCCTCGCTCAGGACAGTAACCTGCTGAACTTGAGGCTTGTGTTTTCTGAGCTTTTAAAAAGGGAGTTTTTTTTCTGCTTTACTAAGAAACACACCAAAGCCGAACTCTGTTACACCTCGTCACGTCACTGGAAGCTTATTGTCCTGCGTTTTCTTTGTTCTTGTCGTCCTTTTTGCTTCACTTTCACAAACTCGGTCACATGGCTCAGTATGTACAAAAAACATGGGACAAAAAAGAAAGAAGATAACGATACTGCAGCGTTGTGTGATCACGTGATAGATTCTGTCGGACTCCAGCCACCTCGACTGACAATCCGGCTGCCATTCCTCCTCTCCACTCAGCCTTCTAATAGGAGGCTGGGGGACTCGGTGCAAGTGTGTGTGTGTGTGTGTGTGTGTGTGTGTGTGTGTGTGTGTGTGTGTGTGTGTGTGTGTGTGTGTGTGTGTGTGTGCGTGTGTGTGTGTGTGTGTGTCCACCGGTTCCCTTGCCTGGTGGAAAATGCTGACTTTAATGTCTTTTTTTTTTTTTTAACTCTTTTCATAAAACACAAAGCCACAGACCTGAGCCTCTGAATCTCACTCCCCCGTCTCTCTCACTGTCCCCCCCCCCCCTCTCTCTCTCTCTCTCTCTGTGTCTCTCGCTCTCTCTCTCTCTGTCTGTAGCGGTGGAAAAACTGATTGGGGAAGAGGAAAGGCAATGAAGGCTTCCAGTGGAGCCCTCTGGCCCCTCATGAGGTCGTACAGTTGAGACTCAATATGCAACATTTCCTTCTCCGAACCCGCAAGTCTTGGGGTTCACTACCAGGGGATACTTAGTCTCGAGAGCCTCATTTTTCACGAGCCCTTATAATATGTTCATCGCACCGGTTTAAACTAATGCAACATTTTTAACTGACACCTCGCTTTGTAGTTTACTGCATGAGGTCAAAACAGTTGGGGGGGAAAATCTAACAAAACTGATTTCATTTTACTGAATAATGAGTTCATATTCTTTTATTCTTGAGTTGAAGCACCCTTTTGTCTTTGCAAATGGGTTGATAGAATATAGATACTCTGTGTGAGTAAAAACTGTTCTATAGGGAACAATAATAAAAGCAACAATCTGCCGTAACGGCCCGGGAAAGTGTCCGAGCTGTCCCTTTTCGATGGATCATTTGCTCAGTAGTTCTTACGCGTGTTGTGCGTTGACACTGAGCCAACACAAACACACACACACACACACACACACACCATCCGCTGATGATGGCGGTGAGGTGCAGTCAAAAGCTCTGGAAAAAGGGCCTGCAAGTGCACCTGGAGTTGAGACTCAATCTCTCAAAAAGTCAAGAATGAAACCTCGTGTTTATTTCTGCTTTTTGTTTCCCCCAGACATGGCCTTACAGCGTCTGGATTGCATTCATTTGGGGTAAAGGGAACAACTGTGTGTGTGTGCGTGTGTGTGTGTGTTTATTGATTATGCATTTAGGAGCAGTGGGCCGCTGTGAAGCAGGAGGAGTTTTAAGATGCGTGAGGAGTCATCTAAGTGGCAGTGGAGCAAATACAGAATTATAATTATAACCAGATTGTTCAGTGACAGCTATAATCCTTTACACTATGGATTTACAGGAGCCTTTTAAAAACAAGGACCGGCTGCCCGAGCGCCCCGACACAATGGCAGCCTTGTGAAGCAAAGTGCAAAACTGAATGAAAGCGGCGGAGACAACTTTGCTATTTGCACGTCTTTACCACTAGGAAGCCAAATATTTGACAATTTGGCTTGCTGGTGTCACCAGAGGATAAGCCATAGTGGCTGCGTCCCAATAGAGCTGCAGGGATGAGTCCTAAAACCTGTGAGTGAGTCATTTTGCCCGTCTTGAAGTCGATGGGTTTTTTGGTTGTTTTCGGATAGGTAACTGAAATAAGGTCTTATCTTCTCTCTTTGCCGTCCCCACGATAAGCTGCACTACAGGCTCATCGCTAACAGGATCACAAGCTCGTGTTTATAGTTCACATGCTACGTTGCTAACAGTTAGCGTGTAATGTTTGGCTGGCGCCGAAAACCAAACATTAGGTTCGTCATCCTGAAAGCCCAACCAGTGAGAGAAGAGGAAATAACACGTGGGGCATTCTGTGAAG
The DNA here is from genome assembly GCA_028022725.1 of Lycodopsis pacificus. Lineage (NCBI taxonomy): Eukaryota > Metazoa > Chordata > Actinopteri > Perciformes > Zoarcidae > Lycodopsis > Lycodopsis pacificus. The sequence continues at coordinate 3,595,942 of CM051702.1, forward strand.
CTGATCATTGTATCAGGACATTCACATTCTAATGCAACACTCGCTTTCTTCCTCATATCCAAACTCCAAACACGTCAAGAGTGGATCGTCCTTGCTAAAGGGGGTAATGGTCGAAATTCAGCATTTGGAAAATTGATTATAAAGTGCAAACAAATGATGCATTCATTCATAACGGTCATGAGACTGTTTTATTACTGACAACACAAGCCTAATAACTTGACATCCCGTGATATTGCCTCATAACTCATAATCATAGTCAGTCCCTCTAAATTATTCATATCCAGTTATAAAACACTGGCTTTGAAGTAAATATTTGAGCTACGCTTGTTGAATACCGGGAGAGACGGGAGAATCGTTGTTCTGCACAATGAAGAACAACTTATTGGTTTGCAAAGCAGTACGGCGCGCGTGTGTGTGTGTGTGTGTGTGTGTGTGTGTGTGTGTGTGTGTGTGTGTGTGTGTGTGTGTGTGTGTGTGTGTGTGTGTGTGTGTGTACACGACACCTTCAGGAATCAGAAATGACAAAGGCGCGCACCGACACACAAAGGTTTTCCTGCTGGGTTTAAACTTTAAAAAGACTTCCCTCTGATGCAGGAATTCTTCCATGTTGGACACCAACATGGTTTGTTAAGTGTGTGTGTGTGTGTGTGTGTGTGTGTGTGTGTGTGTGTGTGTGTGTGTGTGTGTGTGTGTGTGTGTGTGTGTGTGTGTGTATGTGTGTGTGTGTGTGTGTGTGTATATATATATTTTCTCACACATTCCTAAAGTGGCAGCGCTGAGTAATGGCTCCCACATGGCAGAGAGAAGCTGGGAGCACCTGGTAAAAAAAAAAGAGACCATCCTCCTTTACCCCCCCCCAATTCTCTTCCCTTTCCCTTCTCTTCTACTCTCAGTCACTTCACACTTGTTCCCTGATAGTTTTCACCTGTCAGCACCTTTTTAAAAACCTCGCACCCCCCTGACTAATCCCCCTCCTGTCAAATATCCCACACCTCCGTCTGCCTGCTGCGTTCGATGAGACTGAAAATACTTTTTGAACGAACACTGACGCTCTGCCTCTGAAGTGTCCGGGCCTCGCGTCGCCTCACGTCCTAAACGGTGAGAGCAAGGAAGGCGAAGCACAAAGGGGCACAGCGCCGTCCAAATACTACGCTACTTCAGATTACTTTTGGCCACCGCATGGATCAAACTTCAGTCACGGGCCATTAAGTCTGCCACGAGACGGAGCCATCTAGAATCTGCTGGAGGGAGGGGGGGGGGGGGGGGGGGGGGGAGCTACCACAGTACATCCTGCACGTTTTAACTGCCATTCATTCAGCTGTTTGTTTGTGGTTGTCTAACACATTACTTCACACATTTGTATGTTTGGTGACTGCGGGGCTCAATAAACGGAATTAAAAGCTGAGAGAGGGGAAGAAAAGATGGTGGTATAACCAAGACTGGCTTTCTATTCTTTCTTCAGTTATATTTTATCAAGTGTTTATTTTTGTTTCATAACTTCAAGGTGTCCAAATGACAATTCATAACTGCATGTCTACAGGGGGAAGTCGTGTCTAATAGATTGTTGCATATTACAGATATGCCTTCACACTTCATGCGACATCGAATCTCCAGATCGTTGCCATAATGGCAGAGATGTCCTCAGACATGCAGACATGGGCTGATGAGGATCTGCATTTCTGCAGCCCAGTATGAAAAGAATCTCTTCTCACCATGAAAAAACCCGGACCGAGTTCAACCACAAGAGGGCGCCACCCTGATGGGTGAATCCAACCGTAATCACCTGCATCAGCAAAAATAAGACTCAAATCAACAACGCGGCGGTAGAATAGTGCAAGAACGCACTTACCTGAACAGATTTCAAACTTATGATCATCTGATTCTGTTCAGTTCTATAACACGCTTCGGCTACACTTTATACTTTTTAATACGCTGTCAAAACACACTGATTTCAAGGCGACATGGTTATACGCCCAGGTTGATGGTTGAGTAATGTGGTGTTACCATATGTGCCAAAGCAGGCGCGCCATATTCAGAGAACAGTCTAATGTCTATTAGCCCACAGCGGACACACTTACAGTACCTGCGAGACGCACGCGCGCACATTTCCTGTGAAACAAATGGCAGTTTACCTCGAAGCACACGCGGTTCATTCACAGCACTCGGACACGCACATTGATGGCTGACAACGCCCCTTTCATTTCCAATGTCTGCAACCTGGAGCCACGATCCGTTTAAACAAACTGAATAGGGCGACAAGGACTCCTTAAAACTAACCCGTGGTGAAACTAAATACACCTGCTCCGAGTTTTAAATGGCCTGAAAATATCGAGACAGAGCACCAATTATTTTAGAAATATTTTAGGCTTTAAATATTCCACAGCAGTAAATGAGGACAGTTGGGCTAAAACTCACCAGAAGACACTTTAATAGTGTAGTTGGTATATTAAAGAGGAATATCGCGGCCACATGGAATGGGACATGAATCCCGTAGAGAAGGTTCCGAGCAGCATTCAAACAATATGCAAACTAATGAAACTCCGTTTACTCACCGGGTTTTGGTCCAGATGTGACTGTGTGTCAATGTTAGACGGGAAATCAGGGAACAATAAATTGGGAGAAAAAAATGCAGGAAAAAAAGCCTCCAAACGTGACGAAACGGCAGCAGGAGCTGGAGCTAGTAGTCTCCCCCCAAAAAAAGTTAGTTCTATGCGCACGTTCTCTGGACAGGCTGTCGTGAGCGCGCGAGGGAGGGCTCGAGGGCTGGAGCTGGGTGTGGTTTGGGATTTAATATAATGGGAGGTGTGTGTGCGTGTGCGTGCGTGCGTGCGTGCGTGTGTGCGTGTGTGTGTGTGTGCGTGCGCGTGCGTGCGTGCGTGTGTGTGTGTGTGTGTGTGTGTGTGTGTGCGCGCGTGTGTGCGTGTGTGCGTGTGTGCGTGTGCGTGACACACGAATGGAGAGGTGACAGGAGTTTAGGCCTCGGCGGGAAAAGTATCTATAAAAAACAATGATGGCGGTGGGAGAGGAAGTCAAAAGGAAGTTTAGAAGTCTGTGTTTCCTCACATGGCAGACAGACTGAGCAGGAGACAAGAAAACAAACCGCCGAGGTCAGACGAAAGGAAATCAAGAGGATGAAATGGAATGAAAAATCATGAATGGTTGGAAAGAATGGTGGAAAGGACCAAGAGGGGACGCATGGCTAAAAGAGAAATGGAGAAGTGAAAAGGAACAATGAATATGAGGTTTTGCACATACTTCATGATTTTATTAATAACCTATATTCCCCTTTTTCCACATTTCATTGGTATTACAGATCCAAGAAGAGTAGTAATTTCCCTGTATTTGTATAACCCTTGACTTCTTTTTGTATCACCTGGGAATACTTTGTTTTATTGTTGTGGTGTTTCTGCAACGCCTAGAACAGAATGGGCAGCACTGAGAGGTCAGTTTGGATTCTCCGCTCTTAGTTTGTGTTTCTCTCTTTTCTTGGCTGGCTGTCACAGCTCATCATAATAAAAACAGTTCTTCTTCTCAACTGCTGGCCCAAATGTGAGAAATCACCGGTTAGATTCCACACGCTTTGCGAGGCCTACAGCAAAAAGCATGCGTGAAAAGCAGAGCAATCAAGTAACATATTGGAAGAAGAGACTTTCTGTCCCTCTTTTGTTTCCTTCCCCCTGATTCTCTGCAATCAAAGTTCTGACCTCCGTCCTCTCCCCGTCAAGCACCACCAGCTGTTGCACGTCATTTCTTTCACGTCATTTTCTGCTGTCGTTCTTATTCACGAGAACATCGGAGTGCTCGAGGCTTTACGACGACCCCCTCCCTTTCTGTCCCATCATTTTACCTCTTTGTCACGGTTTTGGATCTTTTGTACGATTCAGGTGGTTTTGACTTAGTTCTGTGTTCTGTTTGAGGAATAGTTTGGCTTGTTGAATTTGTTTAGCTTTCTTGCCAAGAGTCAGACAAAAAGATTGATACCACTCTCATGCATGTTTGGTAAATATGAGGCTACAGCCAGCAACAGGTTAGCTTAGCTTAGCTTAGCTTAGCACAAAGACTACAAACAGGGAAAACAGCGAGTCTGTCTCTGTCCAAAGGGAAAAAACCTGCCACCAAGGTAAGAACGAGACTCCAGGAAGTCACTGTGCTAGGCCAAGAATAGTCTCGTCAACTTGTATTAATTTCCAGCTGAACGTGTGAAAGGCCTGTGTGTATAGTCACACCCATCTCTCAAGGCATATCTGACTCCAGGGCTGAGTCAGCAAACAACTCTCCCATCGAGGCTCTCCATCTGCACATAACTGATAACTGAAATATCAACACTTGACTGAAACCTCAACAGTCATCCAACGTGCAAAGGTCCGCTGTGATCCGTTTAAAACCTGATCAAGTTCACATCACGAGCTCAGGACGTCAGGTTCTGTTTGCCCCCCCGTCCTCAGTGGTCCGATGTCACCAGAGCGACGGGATGGGATCGTTTTGTGGGGTCACAAGGAGACAGTTAGTTAGGACGGGCACGAGGTGATGAAGAGGGCATTGTCTGGGGTTGGTATGCAGCACGTAGTTCTTTGCATTCTCCAAGTGGCCACGACACATGACTGCCATCACGGCTGGAATAAATGAAACTCCATCCATCCAACCTAAAGTTTTCCATTCAACGTTTTTAAATCTTTACGTGTTGGGTAAATGTGAGCTTGTGCCTACAATTAATGCCGTTCTATAGAACACAGACACACAGACTCTGTAAGGGCAGGAGTGGCCCGTTGGTCAGTCAGGGGGAGCACTTGTGCTGCCCCGGTGACCCTCTGTGACATTAAGCATGGAGATGTGCAGATTTAAGCCAAACTAATGTGGGACAAACACAGCACCGAGTGTGAGAGCTGCTAAATTACACCCGCAAAAAGTAACGTCTGGTGGAACTCAGTGATAACAAGCTTCGTCTCCAGTGTGAGCAGGTTAGCCTCGAGTGCTAGTTTCAATAATATAAGCATGACAGCTTGATGGGTCGAGTTGAGAGCTGAAACCACATGTTGAAACCGTGGAAATGGAGTGTGTCTCCTTGCAGCAACGGCTCTACAGTTTTATCAGTAAAACATTTATTATCAAGTGAAGAAAACTCAAAATTCCAATTGACTTTAAATATAAATAGAACCAAAAGGGGGACACTTCGCCAAAGCCTCCAGAAAAGATTTACAGAGCGCCTCTGTCACTTTTCACTGACTGCCATGTATGTTTCACAGTTAAGCTCCAAAGTTAGATTCAAATGTAATCAATTACTGTGACGCTGGAGCCTTCATAGGCCTTACATGTTCCCAGAGCCGACAGCGGGTACGAGGGCTATGTGGAAAAGCCTCAGGACGCTCGTGTTGCTGTGTCGGGTCACCACGGACAAACATTCCCGTCATTACTCTCAGTGATTCTCGGTTGCACACATTCCCGTTTGCACACGCGCAACGTGCACACGCTCATACACATTCCCCAGAGTTACAACGTAATGTGTGCATACTCTCCAGAAGCCTACAAGTGAAGTGTTGTGCAGGTCAGGAGAGGGATGGATGGAATCTGTATGTTGAGCTGATGATGACTCATTGTAACGCTTCATACAATGGACTCTCTCTCTCTCTCTCTTTTGCGTTCTGTTTACTCCTCATCGGAATCTTCACCACACACACACACACACACACACACACACACACACACACACACACACACACACACACACACAGACACACAGACACACAGACGCAACCACACCTTTTCTGCCTCTCTTCTACATGTTTCAATATGTTTGAGATGTTTTTAACAGCCAAAGGTTACAGGAAACATCCAGGAAATGGCACAGGATTTAAGTCTAATTTTAATTAATTAATTTAATTAGATCCTGAATTTGTCTGGGCGGAGATGTCTTTTGCAGAAGAGCATCGATAAAAACACAACTGCCGGTGCATTCTTTCATTTGTGTCCGTCACCTGTGTGTCTCCGTTCTGCACACTTGTTGTTCTTTTCAACATTGCATCCCTGCACATACTGTAACAGCACACACACACACATGCCCATAGCTTGGCTGTTTAAACAACAAAGCAATCCTATCATCCTCAGCTCCTCAGCACCACGGCTGTCACCCAAACACACACACACACACACACACACACACACACACACAGGAGGGAACAGGCTTAACCCCTCTGCCAGGTGTCAGGTGTCCTCCGCACAGGTAAAAACAATACAAACACTGGAGACCCACTCACACCGTACGTCACCGTAGACACATATCAGCTTCATGCTATTATATTAGACACATAAGTGAAGACAATGATGTGTGCACAGCTCCACCCTGTAGGGGTTTAGTACAGTGTAGTATCTCACCCGGGGCAGAAATAGCTCATTGCTGCCTCGTGCTATTTAGTATAACCCGCACATTCTTCTCTTCAAACAAAAAACGTTGCATATTAAGAAGTATTACATGTAAATAGTCTGAATGAGAGCTTTCTTTTTCTGAAGAGGTATTCCACCCAATGTTTAAGAAATACAGAAATGCATTTCTCACCTAAAAGGTGCAAACACAGCTGACTGTGTTTCATTCTAGTTATATATGAGAGTCTTATGGCGGAAAGTGGAAATATATAACAATAATAGAAAACAACTGAACGATCAGTTAGAGAAGACCGACAGAGTGAGCCAACATTGTGAAATACATATATAAAAGTGGAAGAGGCCCAAGTACTGCAAATCAGTGGCGGAAGAAGTATTCAAAACCTGTAAGTTCAAATGTAGTGCATTAATAGTACCCATAATGCAAAATATTTAACCTGCTATAATGCATTATATTTCTGAAATTATTAATTGTTTTGTGTAAATTCTGAACCTGCAAAGCACCTATTTCTTTCCAATTGATGTGTGAAAAGCCCATTTCTAGAACACGATTGATGGTTATTGGCTGCGACACGCATTCCTCAGCCTCAGCTTGAGCCGCTCCTGTATTACATTCAGGTCACACAGAGAAGCCGGTTTTCTGAAAAATGAATCCAATCTGTGAAGGTTGTTTATCATAATTCACTGCTGTTCTCAATGCATTTTCAGAATTCCTTTTTTGAGGCTCAAAGACTCTTCTGATCATCTGGATGAAGAAAATATTCAAACAGATCTTTCAAGCACGAATTGAAGCGATTACTTCATTATCAAATAATAAGTGTATTATAGATTCTGTTGATTGTTCAGACTTCAGAAACTTGAATGCAGTGGTCTGTGACTCAACCGTTACTGAAATAGCAGCACAAAGTGTGACTCTTACTCTTCCTCCTCCATGATCTGCAGTGTTTAGTTTGCACAGTTCCTCCTGCAGTGACATCCTGTGTAGAGCAGCAGTGCAGCAAGCATGTTGCCAATCTGATTCACTAGTCGGTGAAAAGGTGAACTTCGGAATTTAAATATATATATTTCACATTTATTCACATTTAAGGCAATTACGATTTTTTTTGTTTTGACTAGAACATGAAACTCCTTCAAAATGAAAAAAAGTTCAGCTAGTGTCTCCAGTGTGACCATTGAAACTAAAATCCTCTCCTTGCCCGGCACTTTTACTCCCTGGATGCATGCCAGAAACACACACACACACACACACACACACACACACACACACACACACACACACAGTAAAAAGAAACACACACACACACACGGAAAAAAGAAACACACACACACACACACACACACACACACACACACAGTAAAAAGAAACACACACACACACACAGTAAAAAGAAACACACACACACGGAAAAAAGAAACACACACACACACACACACACACACACACAGTAAAAAGAAACACACACACACGGAAAAAAGAAACACACACACACACACACACACACACACAGTAAAAAGAAACACACACACACACACAGTAAAAAGAAACACACACACACAGTAAAAAGAAACACACACACACACACACACAGTAAAAAGAAACACACACACACACAGTAAAAAGAAACACACACACACACACACAGTAAAAAGAAACACACACACACACACACACACAGTAAAAAGAAACACACACACACACACACAGTAAAAAGAAACACACACACACACACACACAGTAAAAAGAAACACACACACACACACACACACACACACACACAGTAAAAAGAAACACACACAGAGATCTACAACCAGACAGGAAGCAACCCCCCACCTCCCCTGTTCCTGTTTCTCACAGCGTGTGTGTGCACGTGTGTGTGTGTGTGTGTGTGTGTATGCGTGTGTGTGTGTGTGTGCGTGTGCGTGTGCGTGTGCGTGTGTGTGTGTATGCATGTGTGTGTGTGTGTGTGTGTGTGTATGCGTGTGTGTGTGTGTGTGTATGCGTGTGTGTATGCGTGTGTGTGTGTGTGTGTGTGTGTGTGTGTGTGCGTGTGCGTGTGTGTGTGTGTGTGTGTCCATGCTCGCTCTGTACAGGCCTTCTACTGTAGGCAATCAGCAGGAGGCAGATTGAACAACACAGGAAAAGAATGGCACAAAGACATGAGTAGATAGTGGAGGATAGAGGCAACATTACTGGAGTGGAAAAAACAAATGTATAAAAAAATTATACAGAGCAAAGAAAAAAAGAACGGAGACAGTGACCAAGTTTGAAAGAAGTGATAGTGGGACAATGCTGGTGGTCTAACTGTTGTCTGCACCTCTCTCCTCCCTCCCTCCCTCCCTCCCTCCCTCCCTTCCTCTCCACTGGCAGCAGGAGGGGGAGACTCAGTGTTCACACCGACACACACAATGAAAACTGTTTACATTCTTTGGACATTTTCTAATCGTTAATGTACACACTGCAAGTTTCAACGCAACTATAGTTCGATGAAAGTTGTGTATTATTGCAAATGGACATAGAAAACACAAAATAGAGGCATCGCCTGGGCAACTTCTTTTTCTGTTGATGTTATCAGACAGCTGCATGGGTTTAAAACACTGATGTTATGGAGGACCGTATATACACCCAGATCCATCAGCTGAACATCAGCACATTGCCCGTGTTAGCGAGAGGTTTGTCACATACAGTCACGTAAGAGCTTCTAAAAGGGCGGTTCTCCCGGCACAGGACAACAATTTAGACACATTTTCAAATGTACTGGGACCGAGGAGACGTTCGCTGTGACGGCGGCACCTTAAAGAGAGGTGGGACTCGTCTGCTTTTGCAGCAGAAATGACTCAAAGTATAAGACGTGCAACTAAAACATAGCGGTGCAAAATATAACCGCAACAACTATAAGTGCAGAAATGAAAGACTAAACTGGCCACAGCCTCACAAATCAGATTTTCTAGTGGTCAAAACTATCAAAAAGAAAGGAAATTACATAACTTATTTAATTCAATTGACAAATCCGTTTTTGCATCAACAGCTTGGGGGAGACACGAGGTCGCAAGGAGCAAACACAAAGAAGTACATTCAGCAGCTGCACAGTTTTGCTTCCGTTTCACCTTCTCTCCCCACCCCCCACCCCGGGGTCTGTGTGTGTGTGTGTGTGTGTGTGTAACCAGACCATAGTGTAGTAAAGATAAAGATCACACAGTCATTCAAACACATGCTACTTTCCATTGCATTTGCATCCCCAGATTTTCATTCATTTGCTTAAGCGCCTGGCGACATGAGACAATGTTGGACACAGAAGGAGCCATTAGAAGCAGACTGGAGTTTAACTGGAGAAAGAAAATCAAACTGGGAGAGAGCTGTAAGATTTAGGTCAGGGTTTGTCCCTTTTAAACAAACAAAGAGGGCAGAGCCTCCCAAAGCCCACAAATCAACAAGGAAATGACCACTGGCACAAGAACTGCACTGATAAGGCGGCGGCGGCGGCCATCAAGGATCTGTAATTCACACATCGTAGTTTATCACTTTCTCTCTCAGCTGATGAACACACAAACACAGACACACCTACAAATAGCACACGCACAGATTCAGCCCTGTGCAGACTCACTGTTCAATCATCTCATTTGTCAAAACCAAATACTTTATGATTGGCAACCACCACCAATTTCCAAATATTCTTTTTTTCGTGATGTTTTATGATTGTGCATTTCATCGAGCAAACTGCTCCGATGGAAAAGCATCTGTTAGATAAATGATTATAGTTACAATGCAACAGAAAATGATATTTCTGTTCCAGTGCCACGAATGCAAACAGCTCCATGTTCTGCTGCATTTCAAAAGGTTGAGCAGTCGTAATTGACAGCTGAATAAATCTCCATATTTTCCTGATGTAAGTTCCCAAACACACAGTGTCAAGTCACATCTGCACAACGTCGAAAGGTAAAAAGGGGAGATTGAATACAGCACTTAATTTAAGAATAAATAGCCTTACTTGCCTGTTTGTGATTGATTGTGTACGTCTTGACGTCAGAGTAGTCGTGGTTCGATCACTTACCATAGTTCTATGGTAGGAAATGCAGCTTTTTCTGCAGTTGAATGCAGAGGAAACACTTCTATCTACGTCGCTGTTACCAGAAATAGGCTGATTGCTAATCTTCCTTCCTTTACATAAATACTTTGACGGTCGAGGGCACGCACGACTGGCCTCCCTTCCTCGGAAAACAAAGATATTTTCATTGTCATCACAACTGCCCGCCAACTGTCAGTTCAGACACACACGCGGGCGGAGAGATAACGACGGTTATTCCGCTCAGGCAGCGAGTCGGGACAGCTGAGAGGGAGCAGGGGACAGCGCCCGGCCAGCCGTCAGTCCAACACCCAACCCCCCCCTCTTTGACGACCTCTGACCCCTTCCGACTGTGTGTGTGTGTGTGTGTGTGTGTGTTCACACGTAGGCTATCTTGCCACAGGCTGTTTGAAGTGGGAAGGTTTTGGCAGGCCAAACGTCGAGTAAAGATAATATCCCCACACAAACACACCGCCATCTCACGTTCACACACACCGACACTGTCATTTATTTATTAAATATGACCTTCATTTTGAAGATTTGGGCCAGATAGCCCCTACCTAACCGTGGCAGCTGAGTTGAGTTTCTCTGGAGTGAAGGTTTTATTTACTGTAAATGATTACTTCATTATTAGCTATGTATTCATTTAGTTTGGTCATGGGAGCGGGTGGGGTATGTGAGTCGTGGCATGGTGTGATGGAGGCTGGGGGATGGAGGCACGAAGATAGAGTCGATGTCTGGGATCCTTTTGGCTGCAGCCTGACCAGAATAACTGCAAGAAATATCTGAAATCCCATGTGGATAGCATGTGTGTGCACATATTCTACTGCACAGTATCTTGTAAGATACTACATATAGCAATTTACATGTCATATACAGGGCATTCATATTTAATATATTCATTTATATTGACATTAAAACACAAATAACAAAAACAAACAAACCAAGACTACTGCCAGGAACAAAACCATTTTAAATGTGGATCTTGTGGGCTGCAGTGTGGGACGCTGGTGAGGAATCATGTGCTACTCTTTGCAGAGGCATGAGAACATCAGTACAGTCTTTGCAAATTAGGAGGAAATTATAAATAATGTTGTTTTTTCTTCGCATTTCATCATCTGTGATCATGATGTCAGGACACTATGAATTTGAGCTGAAAGTCTCCTCTGAGTGCCTGATATGTGACTTCACTTTTTTCAAGCAAATCCAGAAATCGATCACTTCTTTGTGTGTGTGCATCGTGAGAGGTCTGTCTATTTCTCTGAAGAATCAGCAACAAAACAAACAATCTTAAATAGGATATGGATGAGTGACTAGCAGAGATTTGCATGTGATATCACTCAGGGAGTGTCCACACACAAACACACACACACACACACACGAAAGCAGGAACAAAAGTGCACGCATGTACACAATGTGAGCCTTGTGATGGCGAGCAATGATTTTGCATCGTCTATGTTTAATGCGCGTGGGTGTGTGTCACTTTGCATTGTCGTTGGGTGTGGACTGTGCAACAAACATTCCTGTGTCTGAGGAGAAAAGGGAACTTTAAAAGTCTCTTTAAAAAAGCAGGTGAAACAGCTTGCAGTTTATTGACTTACATTTCAAACACTGACGTCAAGCTCTTTGGCGCTCTCTGTTCACACTCAGTGTCGGCCAACAAGGTGCAGTTAAAATAGTCTCCGAGGGGGATGACCCGACGTGACCGTAGCAGCTGAGAATTTCATCAGAGAGGGAGGAAGTAGAAGAATGGAAGAGAGAGGGAAGGATCAGAGGCAGGAGCACGATGGAGGAGGATCCCAAACCAAACAGAAGTGGTTGTTTAAAGAACTGAACCTGGTGCATTCTGTCATCCTGCCTCTGAGGCTCTGTAACCACCAGGCCACCCTGAATCTCACTCATTTCAATCAGACCAGTGTGTTTTTCTTGGTTCTTTCAGAAATGAAATCCAAAAACTATTTGTTTCCTTGTGTACTCCTGTAACCTGATTGCCAGATCTTTTTCCCATAAACGACTCACTTCCTGTTTCCTCTTTAGTTGTGTGACATCTCAACCGTTGCACACGCTTTCACCCGAACACACACAAAACTTCCTGTTAATCCTCATAGAATAAGTGTGTTATGTTAAGGCTGCATGGCGTGTGTGTGTGTGTGTGTGTGTGTGTGTGTGTGTGTGTGTGTGTGTGTGTGCGTGTGTGTGTGTGTGTGTGTGTGTGTGTGTGTGTGTGGCCTTGTTCCCAGTGTGATGACTGTTTGTGCAGCCAAGGCTTAACTTTTGTGCGGAGTAACTCTGTGACCCAAGTCTGACCTGAGTCTATTAGTGTGTGTGCATGTGTGTGGGGGTACTTGTACTGCTATCTTTGCGAGGACCAATATGAGTTTTAGACCTTTAGTGTGAGGACCTTTTTGGAAAGTGAGGACATTTTGGCATTCAAAGGCCTGTTTGAGGGTTGCGACATGGTTCTAAGTTGCAGGTTAGGATTAGGTTTAGGTTAAGGTAACGCATTAAGGTCTAACAGTTAGGGCAAGGCGCTAGGAGATGCGATGAGTGTCCTCACAAAGATAGAAGTACGAGGTTGTGTGTGCGTAAATCACTTGCTGATTCGTCAGAATGTGCGTGGCTTCATGATGGACTATCTAGTCTAGTGTGTGTGTGTGTGTGTGTGTGTGTGTGTGTGTGTGTGTGTGTGTGTGTGTGTGTGTGTGTGTGACTGACTGACAAATGATGTCATCGCTCAAATGAACTGCATGCACTTGCACAAAACTCGCAAAATGTTTAACATGTTTACACTAATTAAGATTAACGATTGGTCCAGGAGCTCTTGTTTTATTACAGAGAACAAATGTTCTAATGTATACACACACATACACGACTGATGGGCGATTACTGTGGCTAAAATATCTCAACAACTACTGAACAGATTTCTATGAATTTTTCGACAGACATTCATGGTCCCTGGAGGATGAATCCTACTGACTCTGGTGAGCCCCTGCCTTTTCCTCTAGCGCCACCATGAGGTTCAGATTTGTGGTTATGAGTGAAATGTCTGAACAACTATTGAACCGATTGCCATGGAGCTTTGTTCAGACTCGTCACGTTCCCCCTCAGGGTGAATCGTCCTTCACTGTTCATCTTGTGTCATCGTCGGGTCCATTTTAATTTGTCCAATATTTGGGTTTATGAAAGAATACCTGCAAAGAATATTGACATTCCAATCAGCCGTAGCTGTACTTTGTACTTAGTGCTAATAAGCAAATGCATTTTATGAATGTGTTAGACGAACAAGATGTAACATGTCAATCCGTGACTTTCAGAGGCGTTGGTAAGTGGCCTGTTTCCCTCCGTTTCAACTCTACATGCTAAGCTAAGCTGCTGGTATCTTTATATTTACCAAACAGACATTAGATGGTGGTATCTCATCTAACTCTCAGCAAGAAAGCGAATACAAATACAGTTTAGTGTCAACACTGATCTCCTTCCTTCAGACAAAAATACCAGGATGGAAGACAACATTTTGCAGTGTGCAAGCCAGCATGCTTCACTGGCTATTCTGATCCACAGTTCTCTGCGTAGCGGATATATGAGAGGGTCAGAGTTGTTATGACAAAGTAGTATGTCCCAATTAAATGCATACTGCATGAAACAGGACATACTTTGTGAGGGCAGCTGTATGTACAGTAAAAACAAAAAGTATTACAGATAAAAGTAAGCAATTTGGAAGGCAGTGTTGTTTTCATTGGGTATTCATTTGTTTACTTTCTTCCTGTATTCTATCAATAGGCAATACAAGTGTACAAATGTACTGTAGAGCCTACACACATGAGCACTAACTGCCACAATAGGGGTTTGATTCCCGCTGGGCTCGTCCAGTTTAAATATGCATGATCCCATATGGATAAAAGTGTCCAATAAAGTTAGTTCTCTCCCTGTCTAGAGGTTCAGCAGAGCACTGTGCGCGGGGTAACGTCAGCTTCTCTCTCCACAGGTTGTTAAATCAGGAGAAACTTAATTTACAGAGAACAAATACATTTATTAAATTGTGCAAAGTAAAGTAAAACTTTTGGAGAGTCGACACTGGTGGGGGTGTTGAAGACAGCAGGGGCAGGCTGCAGATCGAGATGACGGCATGCTTGAGTGGGACTGCCCTCAGTGGAAGAAACCTTGAGCACCGGATGTAATGATGAATGGGGAGGAGGGTCACATCGGTTTGTACTGAAATGACAGCTGACTGCACAGAAGAGAACAGGTCTTTAAAGTTTGACGGGAAATATATGATTGGTTGAGGGAGGCCGAGGCGAAATCGCCCACTGTCAGCTGAGTAGGAGCCAGAGAGCCAGAGAGATGAGTGAGTGAATGAGAGCATAGCAACACTGTCCTAATGTAGGACGTTCGAGTAAATCCTCAAACTTTACATAGTTAATTCATTTACAACTATGATTATAAATACTATATTTCAAAATATCACTCCTCTACGCAAAGCTCTAAGTTTTACTGAAGCTGACCATAAAGTAGCACTTTGTTGTGCAATAACGTCACACTCAGTTGCAAACTTGTTAGCGATACCAAGCTAATGCAGTCTAATATAACACAGCCTGGATACAGCAACACATCTATTTAACAGTTTGAAGATGAACTGAGCATTATAAAGTGCACAAAGGGAGGATTCAATGCAGGACTGTTGAGTGTGTGCTGCTTTCTTATTTTAATGAGCAATGTGAGTCATTTGAGTTTGTCAGCTTGGTAGATTGTCTTCAGGCCGAGCTTAGTGGCTTCCAAGGACCCAAGAAAAGGTCTTAAATCATATATTAAAAGAAACGATATTTGACACATTAAATTGATAGATTTTAAATTCACTTTAGCATAAAGTCCCTCCAAATACGACAGAAGGATGGAGGCATTAAGGCAAGTTGTATCTGTGTTTTACTGCTCATGTTCACTCACTGACTCATGTGACATAATCCCATCTGATTGAAAACATGGATAAGAAAGCGACCTGGGACCGCTTCTACACTGAGAGCACAAACACCTGCAAACACCTTGAGTGGTTCTTTGGCTTCGTTGCTGTCCGGGACTTCATTATGCCCCTATTGCAGACCAAGCCCCACCCAGACGGTTTGCTCCAAGTCCTGGATATGGGCTGTGGCACTTCTGCTTTAGGGCCCTGTGTTTACAGACACTCTCCTCTCCCGGTCCGGGTCACTTGTGCAGACATTTCCCCCATAGCTGTGCGACTAATGCAGGAACACGTCCAAACCAAAGCCATCCAACCTCACAATCTTTCCTCTTGGCTGGAGTTCGTAGAGCGCTGGACTGCACACAGCTCCACGAGCACTACGGTTGTAGCAGTGTTGACCTTATAGTTGATAAGGGCACCACAGACGCCTTGTTGAGGTCGAAGGAAGGGAAATGGAAGGCCAAGCAGGTGCTGAAGCAGTGTTTGAAGGTGTTGCGGAGCTCAGGGTCCCTGCTCCAGTTCTCTGATGAAGACCCTGATGCCAGGCTGCTGTGGCTGGAGACGGAGGCACAGGAGCCGGGGGTGATGGCAGCAGATGTTGGGGAGCGAAGGGGAATGACTTACTACTGCTACCAAGTGACTCCTCGCTCTATTGTATAGCAACTTTCTTCATCGGGATGGTGATAATATTAAAGAGTAAACTACTGAACTGATTGTAAAAAGTAATTGATCAGGTACACAGACGGAGTGTGACTTATCCACCAAACTGGACCTCCACGTTCCGACAGCAGAGACAACAAGAGATTTACTACTTACAAAATAACCTGAAGGTAAAGAATTACCTCTTTATGAAATGATAAAAGTTGACAAACCACTTAAAGGGTGTGGAGAGGCATGGAAGGACGAGTGAAGTGGAAAGAGGAAGGATATCATAGCAATTTCACAAACCATTCTTCCAAGTCTCGAGCTGCACTGTTGTCTTTCTCTGCTTAGCCTCGAAGGATCAATTGCACTTAATGACACCCATGTCTTTGCTCCGTCTCTCTGCGCTGCACCCTTCTCTTTGTGTCCGTCCCTATCGCTCCATTGCTGTGAATACAAAGTACAAAAGACAGCGATGGTTTGGATCATGCAAATCAGTGTGTTGTTGCAGCTTTGAAAGAGTAATGGTGAGCAACTGTTGGTTGAAAGACTATATCATATACTACTGAGAAAGCAGTGAATGAAGCTGGTGAAAGGTTTGCCTGAATACGGTTCTCAGATAATGACAGATGGGCCAACACAAAGAAAATATCACATTACACACTCTTGACAGGGAAAACAATCGGGGGAGGGGAAGGCATGAAAACACACACACACACACACACACACCTAACACTTCTCCTTGTTCTTCGATTGCAAAGCCAGACAAACGATATCTGTCGACCAATCACCTGTTCCCATGAGGCCAGTGAGCCAATGAAACAGCTTGGTCACAAAGTTTAAATGTGTTCGAACAGAAACAACTGTGGGCTACAAAGACACGCGTTATAATCAAGCACAATTTTTGAAGCTGCTCTGTACATAATTACCATGTAACACATAATACATGTGAGTAGTTCAGAGATTCAGTAGGGCCATAAAGAGTAAAGGGTACTAATATCCTCAGGAGACATCAACAATGCAGTTGACATGAGTAATACCATGTTGTTGTGTAAACAATGTACATACTGACTATGGTAGATCATGGTAACAGTTACTTTAAGATTGTGCTTCTTTTTTAAAAATGCTACAACACCTGTATTGTTGCTCTATGTGAGATCTTTCTCCCCGTTTATTACGTCTTTGCATTGTGGGAGCTCGTGCGCTGTGTGTGTGTGTGTGTGTGTGTGCGTGCGTGTGTGTGTGTGTGTGCGTGCGTGTGTGTGTGTGTGTGTGTGCGCGTGTGTGTGTGCGTGCGCGCGTGTGTGTGTGTGTGTGTGCGCGCGTGTGTGTGTGTGTGTGTGTGTGTGTGCGTGCGTGTGTGTTGTACATGTTAAGTCAGCAAACCTTGCCCTAAAAAATGTGCATTGCATGAAATCATACTGTGCATTATCAAGAATCAGTTCAGAAGTATTCATTTCAGTATCTTTAACTCAAAGTTGTATTAAACTTAAATACAATCTCTCTCTCTCTCTCTCTCTCTCTCTCTCTCTCTCTCTCTCTCTCGCTCTCTCTCTCGCTCTCTCTCTCTCTCGCTCTCTCTCTCTCTCTCTCTCTCTCTCTCTTTGGAATGTGTGGGAAAGTGCTCAATTTAAACAACAGCACAACCTAGTGGACACAGTTATATTCAGCTCAAGTAATCACACACAAAAAAATAATAATAATAATAATAATTCAGGTTAGAATTTAGTGCAAATGTCTCTAATCCATTACTGTGCAGACCACGGACCAAACCTGAATCCTGAACTCTGATTCCGAAGTGATCTAATTGGTATGGGAGTGGTATTTCAGTTCAGGTACTAAATGGAATACTTTCAGTGCAGATGGGAAGTAGAGACATTCTTGCTGAATATAAGTCAGTCCTATAACGATCTTGTGCGGTGCACCACTGTGGCAGCTCTTTAAATAAGACAGCTACGGTTTGATGAATTACTATGGAACTGACACAGTTTGCAAACATTTGCATATTTTAACGTGCAGGTGTTTTGTTTGCCTGGGAACTTCCAAGGTATGACCATGTAAATGTAGGTCAATGTCAATGAATGTACTGTTATTCACCAACTTGTTTCATGTTAAAGGTAGTTAAATACTAAACCTTAAGAAGAATCTTATCACAATTGTTTGGGCATTTGTATGACTCTGAGACATGAGTGACGCGTTCCGTTTCCTGTATTCTGTTGCAGGATGTATGAAAAATAATCCGCCCCCTAAAAAGTGTAGATATATTTCCAAATAAAATCGTTTATTTTTCTCTCTCATTAATGTTGTGTTCATTACTCTTTTCTCTCCACTGGGATGTCAAAGGTCAGGTGAGAAAAGGCGTCAGGAACGCACTGCGCGATCGGATCGAACCTGTGCGCATGCGGAACCTTAGAAGGGGGAAGACTTTAAGCGGAGGACACTCGTGTGAAAAATGGAAGACGTACCGGATAATGCACCTGAGCGTGAGTCTTTAAACCTTTTACAATTTGTGTGGGTACTTTTAGTCAGTGAAGTTGATTCGTAATGTGTAATATTGCCGTTAACAAACGTCAGTGTTACCGTTAATGTCTTCCCTGTTGCCGTTAATCTCTCTGTTGCTGTTAGTGCAAGAACGTTTAACTAGTGTTGCTGTCTTACAGGGTATCTGTTAGCTAAATTATTAAATATTCATACGGACTGTACTATAAAACAAAACAGAAATCGCGTGTGGAGTTATGAAGTTCAATGACGCACTGACTAAAGTGTATCCGAACGTGACGCCATTAGATACAGTAGCTAACGTTAGATCAACGTTAGCGGCTAAATGTCGGAGCAGACGTTGGTCATTGTTGCCTGAACAACAATATAATGAACGCACGGGTCCCACCAGCAGGCGGTGGGGTTGATCAAATATATCGTTCAGTGACAGACTTGAGTTTAACTTCAGCCACCAGAACCAGAACACGTGTTGGGTTCTGATGAGTTTAAGATGATCTAATGATACCCGGTCTGTGTTCGATGCTTTCAGACTGCCCGGGTACACAAAGTGAGGAGGCAGGAAAGTCCTCGTCGTGTCAGGGCTGTCCCAACCAGAAAATATGTGCTTCTGGAGCCACCACGGCCCCCGATCCGGGTAAGGCTGTTACCGCATCAGTGTGATCATTCAGTGACAGTTCAAGAAATACATTCGGGATTATTGGGAGGATTTTAATTGAACAGTAACAATGTAGCAGCTTTAAAACAACCAGAATTTCAGTGAGCTGTCTTTTTGAGAGTCTTCTCCGTCCCGTGTCTCTCCTCCTCCTCCAGCCATAGCAGAGATAGGAGCGAAGATGTCAACAGTCAAACACAAGATCCTCGTGCTGTCTGGAAAAGGAGGGGTGGGCAAGAGTACCTTCAGTGCTCACCTGGCCCACGCTCTGGCAAGTGACAGCACGAAGGAGGTACGATTTTCATTTTCATCTATCACTGTGCAAAAACCACAGAGCCACCAGCTGGTATTTCAAAACACAAAACCATGAAGGCTACCAAAATATTTGGTTAAATTAGACATGGATGGTATTTTTTCTTTGAGGGCTTCTGCGTGACAGTTTCAACCTCTCGAACCCATTGTCTGTGTCCTTAAACGCTCAGGTTCAGTCTAAAAACGGTTTCTGTTTCTTGTGGAAATGAACTAAAGGCCTCTAGAGGTCAGTGCTGACATGGTTAACAGAAGTGTACGGTCATTAGGTTCAGTAGAAGGATTAAAACTCAACCTGTTCCTACCTGCAGCTGAGCGCGTCAGTGGCTCATTGTTGTGTTTCTGATGACGTAGTTGCAGCGTGTTGAAGACTCGTGTAAACGGCTTTCTGTGAACCACACGCCTCACTGGTCATTGCTGTTTTTGAGGATGAAAGACTTGATGTGGACTGGAAGGCCAGTTCAGCTCGTCACAGCCTCCAGTGCCCAGGAGGCTAAAGAGTGTCTCTGTTCTTAGGTTGCCCTGCTGGATGTGGATATCTGTGGTCCATCCATTCCGAGGATCATGGGCTTGGAGGGAGAACAGGTGAGTTTTGGGCAGAAACGTTCCCGGCGATGCAGACGTACAGTGATGGAAGAGTCACGCTAAGCTGTTACTAGAGCTGTGGTCTGTTCTCTGTTGCAACAGGTTCACCAGAGTGGCTCAGGCTGGTCTCCTGTGGTGAGGCCGTTCAAACAATGCTGCTTTAGTTTTTAATATTTCATTCGTTGACATTTGCACATTAAATATATCTATATGTGTTTGTGTGTGTATTGTATGTTGCAGTATGTGGATGACAACCTGGCAGTCATGTCCATTGGCTTCCTGCTCAGTAGTCCTGATGATGCTGTGATCTGGAGAGGACCCAAGAAGAATGGTTGTGTTTTCATGTGCGTAAAATGTCTCAATCTTTTTTCCAAGTGTCACACCATTATAACCTGTCTGGTGTTTGTCTGAAATTAGGGATGATCAAGCAGTTTTTGAGGGATGTTGACTGGGGGGATCTGGATTACCTCATCGTGGACACGCCCCCCGGCACCTCTGACGAACACCTGTCGCTGGTCCAGTACCTGAGCTCCACCCACGTTGACGGAGCAGTCATCATCACCACGCCACAGGTAGCACACACACACACACACACACGCACGACCTATGACTGGCTGCAGTAACTCACATGAACAGCTGCATTTACACGTGAAAGGGAAATTCCACCCTCGAATATCGTCTGCGTCCACTCCTGCTGATTTGACTACTTGTACTTTAGTTGGTGGTTTCCTACATTTCTCAGAATATATTGCAACCACCATGACTTTTTACCGTGGTGTTTTTTTTGTAACACTAGAGAGTAATAATGATAGTAACACTAATAGCCACAACGATATTAACAGACAGAGAAAGAGAGAGTGATGACCCTTTACTCAGCCGCTTTGCATTATGCAATAGTCTCGTGCTGCATTCAAATGCAGTCAGACAGACGGACATCACCTCCTGCACAGCATGGGGAGGAAAAACAACAGTCAGACTGAATGGCAGGACGGCGAAACGAAACGAAAAAATGATTTTGTGTAATTATTCTAGTGATGCATGTAGTTACAAAATGCAGCTCTCTCTTCATATTTGATCACAAACAGCTGTTTCCGGTGTGAGGGAGATGCGTAACTTCCGGTTATAAATTAATTTGCAGAGGACGGAAAAAAGTTAAAATATCTTAACTTTGGACAATACCGTCCAGCTTCTATCGTTGCAGGTATTATCTGTCGCCTCAGCTAATTTTACCGCCCTGCTATCCGGTTTGCCGTCTGCCTGATTCCACGTGAATGCAGCGTAGCTGCTACTGACCATGTGAAAACTAGCATCTCTGCCTTATTGCGACACAGCACAGATACTTCCAGCCCAGTTACAATGCTATTTGTCTGGACAAACAAAGGGCAGTTTCCAGTAAACGTAAGGTTTTGTTGTAATGTCCCTAAAGAAATAACTTTAGCAAACGCAAAGGGCGAAGAGAGGACGACCTCATTAGCCCGTTATGCAAGGTAGTTTTTAGTAAAGGCTGAGATCTAATTTCATCTCAACTGGAAAGCCCCCTCGCTTCCATTACTACTGTGACTGGCACCAATCTTCTCTCCACCTACATGTTTCGCCCACAGGTAGATGCAGCGCGTGACCACCCGTTGCCGAGGGGTTGTGGAAGTAAATGCTGAGAAATGTTCAGTGCACGAGGCTGGTTAAGAAACATAACATTAGTACACATTATCAGTATCTTTTTCTAATCTTAACCAAAGGGTTTCGTCGGCCTAAACGTCAGCACACAGGCCCGTGCCACAGGACGGCATTGTAGTGATGAGCAAACCTTCTGGAACAGTGTTGCAGATGCAGTACACGTGACGAGGACGAGGGCAGACTGCAGCGCATCGGTCGCTCTGCTGACAAGGTTGCAATCTGCCGGCCCTCCAAGACGCGTTTGTCTCCAGGACTCTGAGGCAGTTAAGCCATAATCACAGCTGTCACTTTTTGTTATTGTGTTATTCAATAAAATAAAATAAAAAAACTGTCGTATGGTAACTGACAACGGATGCTGTTTTATCATAAACCCATAAAAAGACTATGCTCCAGTGGGACCACACACCTATGACCACACCACATAAAGTTATACTCCACCATGTGAAGTAGTTATTAGTTTATATAAAACACAATGAACCCTATGCATACGCAGGTGTACTCTTCTAAGGTACACACACTGTCAAAAGGTAGTATAAAACACACAAATACAACACAATACCGGTACTATCAGGCTGGTTGGATTAGGACTTCTGGATTGTTTGTATGATAGGGACATACACCTTAAGCGTCACATGGGTGTGTGAGAACTATACAGGCTCCAGAAAGTCTGATGCCGTAACAATTAATAAGTGTGTGTGTGTGTGTGTGTGTGTGTGTGTGTGTGTGTGTGTGTGTGTGTGTGTGTGTGTGTGTGTGTGTGTGTGTGTGTGTGTGTGTGTGTGTGTGTGTGTGTGTGTTATATAAAGACAAAGCTCCGGTGCTGCAGCTTTCTGGCCTAATGTTACATTCACCTGACTGTCGGCCATATTGGAGATACTCTGTCTGGTAACCAGCAGCGTGGTTCCTGTGCTGTCCCTCAGCTTGGAATGTTATCTTCTGATGTTTGTGTTGGCGTCCCTAATCAATCATGTTGTACTGTGCTTGGTGAAGGATTAAATCCGAGCTAACACTTCCTCATACTTCAATTCGACCAGGTCTACAGCAGTAGAATCGCTTCCTCATTCCTCCGGCTCTTACTTGACCAAAACTAACTGCACATGAGCTGGGAAATCACCCAAACTCTGTTTAGTATTACTAGACGAGCTGCCCAGCTCCTTATATCAAAGACGATACCTTTTTATTTTCTCTCATAAACATTCCAAGCTGCCAGGTGATCCGTGCCAACTGCTTTCTCTCAAGGAAACCATGAAAACACTTTCCATTCCTTTCCACTAGTGCGTTTGTTTCCTCCCCGTCTCCTCTTGCTTCACCTTCCTCTTTCTGCTCCTCTCTCTCTTTCTAGGAGGTGTCGTTGCAGGATGTGCGAAAGGAGATCAGGTTCTGTCAGAAGGTCAAGCTGCCGATCATCGGAGTGGTGGAGAACATGAGCGGCTTCGTTTGTCCCACATGCAAGGTCTCTGACAGACGTGCGCACACGGTGTTGCAAACGGACGACCAGACACGCGCACGCACACACAAACGCATCGAGGCGAAACCAGCAGCCGTCTGGGCGGTTTTGCCACACACGGCAAAAGAGAAACCGCGGTCGGAGGACACGGTGGAACAAACATGGCCACTGAGCTGTCACTGCGAACGGGTTGGGACGTGCTGTCGTTAAGGAGCGTTAAAGCTTCGTGGTCGTCTTTATTCTGTGCTATGAGGATGTGTGAAGGTGCTACCGTTGCAGTGTAGATCAGGTCAAAACACAAGCTGGCGTTGTGAAGCGGGTCTCTGCTGCACGCAGACCGTGAGAGAGTCACAGAAGAGCTCACGGTCTGCGTGCGCAGCAGGAAGAGACGCGTGGTTTATCTCCAGGCCTTCTTAATGCAGTTGCTCATCTCTTAAAGTGACACGTCTCCAGAGGTTACCACTCAGCCTGTGAAGGAAGTACAACGTCCTGTGTGGCTCTACAAAGACTTTTGTGCAACTTAAAGGCTGCGTTACAAACTTTGGACAGCAGATATCCAACGAAGGAAATTGAGTTGCATTGTGGGAAATGCATAGTTTTTGGCGCTTGATCCATAGGCTACTAGTGACTAAAAACAAATCAGGATATCTCGGCTGCTTTGATTTTGACCGCTTGTTTTGTAATCAGTAACCCAACTTCATGATCCACACAAGCTTCATGTGTGTTTTTGATGTTGCTGTCTCAATGGAACTAAATAAAGGTCAATTAAGAGATAAAGAAATGTAGGTAATATTAGTTTCAGTCAAAGTTTAGTTGTTTTACTTTGTTACTTTTAGTCAAAACAAAATGCAGATTTTGTCGTTGAAATGTTTTCCTTTTTGTCATGCATCATGTTGATGTCTCCTCAGTGTGTTGAGGCCACAGTTGCCATGGCAAAGGCAACGCTGACTTCAGGGTGTCGCTCTGCTCGGCAGTAATGCAGCGGACTGACTCTCCTCAGTGAACAGTTCACTCTGGCTGTTCATTTCCTTCCAGAGTTCAGCATGCATAGAGGGCGTACTAGTAGTTTAGGATCCGTAGAATCTGAAAATGCAAACATAACTTGGATTATTTTTCTTTGTCCCGTCTCTTGCAGAACACGTCACAGATCTTCCCTCCCACCACCGGGGGCGCAGAGCGGATGTGTGCGGACCTCGATCTACCCCTGTTAGGAAAGGTACCGCTGGACCCGAGGATAGCCCGATGCTGCGATGAGGGCAAGTCTTTCCTCAATGAAGTCCCTGACTCGCCTGCTGCTGAAGTCTACCAGAATATCGTGCAGAGTGAGTGTTTACAGGAACACAAAGCCAACACGCATACACCAGCTTCTGAGACGTGCGTTTGGCCTCCTCTCGCTTCATATTGTAGATTCTGTTACATTCCATAGAAAGGCCGTTTGACGCATGTACGGATTCCAGCGAAGTCCCCTCTTATTTCTGATGACTAGATGGTTTACTCAATGTTCCAATTCCGATTAAATGCAACGAAAGAAGAAGCGATCACTTAACAAATGGGAAGCAGTCGACTTAAAGGGAAGAGGAAAAAAACGAAATTGAATAACTGTACTTACAGCCTGGGATCATAGATGAGGACTCAAATGTGGTTTGTGTAACGGATGAAAACACGCACACACAGATCTTTAAACACAGGTATATTCATGTGTGTCCTTCATCAAAACTAGCGTTGTCCTCCTCGTCTCACTCCTCTGCTCGTCTCACTCCTCCGCTCTCTCCTCCAGGTATCCAGGACTACTGCTCCAACCGTGTGACGGAGGAGCAGAGCAGCACCTGAAGCCACTCCGATGGCGGCCATATTGGACCAGAGCAGTGAGAGAGATGACACGATGAGTGTGGTAGAAACCATTAACTGCTGAATAAGAAGCGCACTGAGGAGAGCGAATAGTGTTAATAATGCAACAATCACCAAAGTCAGAATTCTGTCAACGTGACGACGAGTCACGCCAGGCAGCAGCTCGCACTCCTCACAGGGCCGTGGTGCGTTCTGCAGTGACTATCCAGAGGATTCAATAAATGTATATAATGAAAAAAGGACTTATTCCTTTCAATATGTAGAAATAATTGCGGCTTTATAATGATGGGTTGTCTTATTCAAATATGCACTTGAACATCATTTTGAACATGAAAGCTTGCATCAAAAAAATAAATTCAAACATAACTTCAAACCACCACTCTGGTAATACTCTGTATATAACATGTTTATACTTGAGATGAGATAAATACTTGAAGTATAATTGGTATAAGGCAGTTTGTAATGTTTATCTTAAAGAATAAAGCTGGCGATATTCCTTTTTGTTATTGTCTTATAATAATAAAAATAACATACCAATGCGTTGTGCTGTTTCTGAATACTGTCGGCATTACACAGCCTCTGTGGCTCTAAAGCCCATTGGTTCATTCTGAAGATGTACACTTACACCAGCTGGGTCCTATAGATCTGACTACACTTTAGGCAAAACGGGAGTAAATACTGTATTGTTTTGGGCTGCGGATTAATATACGAGGTGTTCCGGTGAGTGTTATAGCAGCAGGACGGGATTTACTCAAACGTCAGAGCCCTGTTGGTCACATTAAAGGAGCGCGTCTTTCAGTGTAGCGGTTTGGTAGTTTTGGAGTGCTGGACAAGGACCTAAATACAGACGCAACAGCAGGCCGACTGGTGCAGTTAAAGGATTTAATGAACAAAAAGCTGACAAGCCGAGAGTCCGAAAAGCAGGCAGAGAGAGGTACAAAACTCCATGCAGCAACGAAGACGACAAAGACGAACTGACGAAGGATAACGGGAGCACGGAGACTGAATACACAAGACGGAAGGGAGAAAACGAGCGACAACTCGCAGCAGGGCTGTCGAGGAAAAGATGAAGCAAATCAGTGGGCAGGAAAA
The DNA here is from genome assembly GCA_028022725.1 of Lycodopsis pacificus. Lineage (NCBI taxonomy): Eukaryota > Metazoa > Chordata > Actinopteri > Perciformes > Zoarcidae > Lycodopsis > Lycodopsis pacificus. Next base: position 3,622,080 of record CM051702.1, read on the forward strand.
CATCACAAAGGCAGGAAGTTTAAAAAAAAAAAAAAAAGATGAGACAGACGAGAAGTTAAGTTTCAAACTAAACAGGACACAAACGAGAGAAAGAAGACAAACTCCAGGACCATGAAGGACTGGCTCAATGATGTGTGTTAATGGAGTTTACAGCACAGAGGAAGACATAGTTATGTACACAGACTACTTCACAAATTAAAGTATTGAAGTTTTTGGTCCTTGCATGTAAATAAGTAGATTATCACCTGACGTATTCATTCATGTAACAGTATAGGTGGGGACCTGAGCAGTGCCCCACATGTCGTGAAGACATGAAGTTGAATGTGTCTTTGTCCCGGACTGATGAGGATGCTGGGATGCATCCTGAGTCACTGAATAGATACAGTCAGGTGTTTTTGGTAGATGTGAAGAGGTAGAGACTCTCCACATTGTGCTGTAGTCATCGAAACATTTCCTACGAGGGCGTTCTGGAGTGAGAGTCAAATGATGGCACCGTCACCGGGTTTTAACCCCAGTTGATCAAGTCCTTCAAATACAAAGCGCAGTATCATCAGCATAGTGTCAAATCTAAACTTCTGATTTTATTTTGTGTTCATCTAAGATATGCAAACTGTAGATAAGGAAACTGAACTTTCTCATCTTCGACTGGAGACCAAATGGTGCATGATTTGAAAAATGTTTTCATACAAAAAAGCTGCCGGCAAAATATCCCAACATTTGATTCAGTTGAGCGTTCTGTGATTAGATGATGTATTTGTTATAAAGAGTTGTTTTAGACGCATTGTGTTGTGTATTGCACTTCCTTTAACTGATTTATAACATGAAATACCAAACATGAAACCACCATCAATGTTTTTTTCTGTCAACGTTTCTGAACTATTAATGCAGGATTCTTTTGGTTTGATCTGTTTATCAAAGAAAAGATGAATTAATATAACCTGGTTTTTAATATTGAAACCCGCACTTTGAGTATTTTGACAACATATTTCCCTCATAATAATAATAATATAATAATTGACTGTGTGGACAGTGTTGGTATACGTGGTGAGGACACGGTTCCACCGGTTTCTCACTGCCCAGTCTTGCCACCATGTTTTATTTGTGTGGGTGTCTGAGTGTGTACAGGGTGGTAGTTCCTCCAGGGTTTACCAAAAAACACATGTGAAACTGCATCTGCATCCTGCTAATGGATAAAACAACAGCAGCCACACAGAAAGCGCTTCTCACACGTAGCTCTACTGTTGTTTGATGACTGGGTTGGTTGCACTCTGTTGAGTTATAAAAGTGTGACTTAAAGCACTGAATTGTTTTCCTCCGTGTAAGGAAATTCAGTCTATGTAGAGAATATATAAATACAAATATTGCAAAAAATAGTTTTATTTCCTAGAATGCAAGCACAACTATTTTAAAGATTGTAGAGTCCATAACTAATGCTTTTAGACGCTTTAAGAATTCAGTGCACAGGAAACATAATACAGAGGGTTCCAAATATGAACAGTGCAGCAGAGCACTGAACTGTTATATGGAACACTAATACTAACAACTAATACCAGCAAACGACTATTATCTGTGCATAGATGCACCTTTAATTGATGACCTCTTCTGTGGTGATACTAAGGAAGTGAAATAAGGTTAAAACGAGGCATGGCAGTTGGGCATCCATTGTTTAGCCAAACCAGTTCTGTTCCCTCGAATAGACAACGGAGTGGGCACATTTAATGGTTATGGTGACACAGGTTAGCACCTGGAGGACAGAGCATACTAAGAAGCATTCAGTGAAAAGTATCATAAGCAATATATATATACAGTATATATAGATTATTATTATATTATATCAAAATACAATATATATAGCAATACATGTGATAATCAAGCATTTATAAAGAAATGCCTACATGTGTAATTGTGTTTTTATTAGTCATGGAAGTGCGTGGGATGTGATACTGCACTTAAAATGATGTGTGTGGACTGACAAAATGCCATCGGGCAAAATGCATTCTAGTTTGCTTCATAAACATCAGGGGTGACGTGGGAAGATTGATGAAAGTATTCAGTCTGAAGCAGAACAGATATTCTCCTTGTGTAAGCATAATCTAACCTCACTTCCTGATGATACTGACGTCTCTGTCTCCAGGAAATTAGAGTCTCTCACGTGCATACCGAAACCGATCGCTGAAACAAGTCTTCCAACACACCTCCCCCTCCAACCACACAAACTCCTCCCTCTTTTAAGGAGAACGCCTCCTCAACAAAATCAGTGTGTCCCTTTAAAATCAACATCAACAACCTAAAGCTCTCTGCCAGCAGCTGCCTTTTTTTTTTTTTAGACATCATTGTCCCGGCAGCAGACGCCATCGCCATGGCCCAGTTCGAGGAGGTTCTGAAGGGGTGCAGCTGGCTCTGACCTGGGCCTCTGCTGCCGAGATCCGGGCCCTGCTGGACCGGTTCATCTCAGAGACCTACGGCAAGAGCTCGAGTCTGCAACGACGTACCATCAGCGGATGAACCTGACAGCACAGGGTTCAGGCCAGAAAACATCCACTGTTCAGGAATTGAGGGGGGGAGGGGGGGGGGGCAGTGTTGGACGAACGCCGGTAGTATGTGATGACCCAATGCGGTCTCAGAGCAGACCATGAAATTGCAGAACTGAAGTGCAGAATCAATGCAGAAGCTGTGAAGTGATAATGAAAGTGTGGATGAGGGGAATTTGGCGAAAGAGAAGGAGTGGTTAGAGCAGGTAGAGGAGGCGACTCGAGGGATAGCTGTCCCTCTGTGGCAGCACTGGGACAGAGGACGGAGGATGTTGCTGCCCATGGTTCCTTGTATGACTCCTGGCTGTGCAACAAGTGAAAACACAGCGACAGACAGTGAAGCACAATGCCCTGCTTTGTATATGGAAGAGGAAACTGAGCTCGCAATCGCTTGCAGGACATTAGATTGGTACGCTGACGACTTTAAATGTGCCGAGGTGAAGATTACGGGCCCAAGCGTCCCACTGGATACAGGAGGAGCACCGGAAGGCCTCTGTTTCTCTACAGACGACATGGAGACAACTTTTCTGAACGTGGATCATTGCTTAACCTCCGAAGCGGGAAGAAGCGCCTCGCCTGTTCAAGCCCGCGCCGCAACATACGGGCTGGGGGGAAATGTGGATGTCTGCTGGGAGGCGGACAGGACAGCAGACACAGCAGAGGACCTGCTCTGTTTGATGAGACAGGTGCAATGTGGCGCCGAAGCAGGATTTGCAGAAGACATTGCACATTTATTTTCTCCCTGTGCACCGACAGACACTCACACTGACGCCCGAGATCACTCTTTTTACTCGAACAAAGATCCCAGCATGACATTGGGCATTGCAGAAAACATTTTCAGGACCGCTTATAGTACAGACACTTGCAGCGCTGACGATTCCCACGACAATGGAGAGGCTGAGGAGAGGGTGGAGACACACCGGGGTAAGTTGGCACTCAATCGTCATATCGTGTCCCCTCTTGCTGGTTTTCTATTATTCTATCATGCCTTTAAGTCTTTGTCTGTTCTCGTCTCCGTGATGTGCCTGGGGGGTTATCGGAACACCATCAAAGCCTTGGTTTCATGGTTGTATTGGTGCTGAGAGAAAGTTCTCCAGGTGCTTTCCGTTTTCCCTTTGGTACTTTCCACTCACAGTCACCTGCATGAGATGGCAGACAGTATTTGTTTAGTGGTGCTTTAGGCAGATTGCATGGGCAGGATTTGGAGGTTAGGGTGTGCCTCACTTTCACTTTTGATTTTGAGTTACTCCCAGGCTGCGGGAAAAGAGGGTGTGCCTGGCAACAAAGAAGAATTTTGTTTTTGTCTGTTAGGAGTGTAAGATGATGTCATGCAGAGGATTTGATATACACACCGTAGTTTTAAATAATCAAATTAGTGTTTTGTATTCTAAAATATTCTAAAAAATACAAGTCAATCTCACATCTCTGCCGGCTTGAATATTTCACTCAATTTGAGTTCGAGCAGTGATCCATTGGAGGCTTCGGACGGAGGAATTAAAGGGGGCACGTGGGCTCAAGGGATCCTGGTGGACTTTGCCGTGGGGGAACCTGCTATCAGTGCACGCAACGCAAAGTTGAGGCAGAGAACAAGAATGCTTGGCCCACAGGAGATTAGTTGAATGTAACATAATTCAATTAAAAGACAGGGCTCCATTTTCATGCACATGGGTGTTACCTGTTGTTATTATTAATCCACTAGCATCTGGTGCATGTATTCAGCTCAGGTAATGTTGTTACATTTCAGAATGACATCAGTCTGACTTGAGATCATGCTGACTACTTTCAAATAGCTACAGACCTTCCTGTTTACCATTGCTTTCGATTGGTTTTCTTTTAAATCTCATTTATTGGTCATTTACTGGTTTCAGTGGGTTTTAGTGCTTTTGTTTGCTTGCTCACATAGTTTTTATCATGTGTTTCTTGTCTGTAAATGACTTTGGGTTGTCTCCGGGTGTCCTGACGTTGCCTAGTGCAGACTTTGAGTTTTTGTTACAGGGGAAGGACAAAAGACTACAGTCTCTGACTCAACTTCATAAGCATAGACACCCATCATAAAGCCTTGAACTCCACCTCCCTTCCCTTCGTCTTTGCTTCCTCCCGCCTTCGGTCACCTCGCTCACACTGACCTGACTTTTACACTTCCATTATCCTTTAGGACAGAACGCCATACTTCCAAGTATCGACCGTGTGTGTGTGTGTGTTTGTGTGTGCATGTACCCACACGTTGTTTGAGCTGGAACGTTTTTGACAGTACCACTATGTGGAAAAACAGGTATTAATGGTACATCTGTGTGGCAGCCTGGCACACATGGTTTATCTAATTGGCACAGAGGAACAGGTAGAGCAGGTACTGTTGATTTTGGAGCAAAGACTCCTCGGTTTCCTTCAACGTACCAGTGTGTGCTGTATTCCACTTGTTGATAGATGTCACACAGGGAATCAGTAGATTTCAAAAGAGCACAATATTCAATTGTGTAATATTTGGACCAGAAAGCGCCTTGCTCGGTGAAAGTGCTCCACAAGCAAAACATGAACATGTGTCTGCACACAGTCTGGTACAGCTCATACTCTTGTATACGAAAGAGGACCTCAGACATAGAGGGAAATGAGGAGGGGAAGTGACAATAATAGTGACGTAAAAGATAACTGAGACTTCATTTTGTATAATAACTGATCCGGAACACGTGGAAAAAGGTGACTTTTGAGTCAGGTGCTGGCTGTCTTCACATGCAAAGGGAGGTTGTTTTTCGGAACCGCAGAAATTAGTTGGAGCTGGCATGGTGGAACCAGGGGTCAACGAGAGAGGTATCATGGCCACATGTCTGCAAGAAAATCCTGGAGAAGTCCATGAATTGATTTTTTAAAGTAAAAGGAAAGTACTGGAAGCCAGAGCATCAGGGACTTAAGTGACAGGCTTTCAAAGACGTGTCTTCGTGATGGCAGTTACACGAGGACCTAAACCCAAACTGCCCCCATCTATCCCCCGCCACAGATCGGCACCTCTGGTGCGCACTCGGTCAAAGTGAAAGTAAAACCCCCGTTTAATATCAGACCGTTGTGCGCACTTACTAGAGGTACTATAAGGCGCATCAGAGAATGCATGCTGCGTTTGAAGAACACACAGCACCTGACAAGTGTATTGCACTGCGGGGGGGAAAAACGCTTTCGAGCCGGAGTTCAGTGGACATGAGGGACATCCAGTGAGGCGACAGGCAGGTAACTGTTATCCCTTATCCGAAGGTGCGACTCGGGCACGTTTATCCAAAGAGTGCAAGCATGGGCAGGAAAATATGTCGGAGGGGGTGTGCGGTCCGCTCGAAATATTGTGTCGTGTACATGAGCTCCGTTGTGTAAGGATTTCAAGTTGGCTCACTGATGCGCAGTGTTAACAGTTTGATCAATGCTTTGCGTCATTTAGGTAATCAGAATTAAGAAAATGAGCTTTCTAAAAATGCATTTTACCATTTAATATTTTCTGCCTTTAAGTAACATTTTGCCCAAAAAATATTGCGTTTGATAGACTTCTGTAAGCTGTGGTGTTTTTTTTTTTGGGCTTCCAAACTTTCCATTCGAGTAAACTCCGTCACGCAGGTGTAAAGTGTCTCTTATACTCCAACATGTTTTGCATGTGCAAAATGGTGCATTGGTTAATGAGAGGGCGTTGCCCGGGTAAGTTGGTGAAAGCAGGGTATTTAGGGGGACTTCCAGGGAATGAAAAGAAAGCAACAACTAAAGGCATGCACATGTAGGCGATGGCCAGCGTGGATATGTTCTTTTATGAATGATCAAGATTCAGCAACATTCAAGGCTTTTTCTTTCTTGTTCTTGCAGCTTTTCTCACCTCGGCCATGTGTTGCGCAGCATGTAGTCCTGTGCATGTTTTTATTGATGAGGTTGCTGTGACAGAGCATGCCTGATGTATGACCAGTTCTTCATAGCATTTTTTTGCGTGTCATCATGCGGCACTGCTATTGTTTTTTAATATGGACTAAAATGGCACCTGATGTATTGATGTCATCCTTTACAGTACACAGTAAGTGCACACGATATACTCGGCGTAACAGGAAACTTGGATAATGGACATTCAAGATTTATTGGCAGAGTTGAAAGTCTACAGTTGATGCCACGAGTCTGTGTTCTGGCTGGAAGTCAGGGTTCTTGGTTTTGTATGGTAAGGGTGTGTGTGTGTGTGTGTGCGTACGTGTGTGTTTGTGTGTGTGTGTGCGTACGTGTTTGTGCGTGTGTGTGGCAGGAATTCTAACCACAAACTGCGAATACAATGTAACCTTACAGGTCGTCAAACAACATACCTGCCATTGTATTTGGCAGTCTGGCTGTGCCATCCGGATCCTAAGCCTATCTTGGACTTGTAAAGTTTTATGACCCAGATACGTGTGGCTAATTTTCGTCAAATGTTTCCTCAAGTGGAGCCTCTAGAGGGGCCTGAGTTTGGTGGTCCGACTACTAGAGGGTTGAGAAGGCATCCCAGTGGAAAGTGATGAGGGGCACTAAACATGCAGCTGACTGTCAGACAGAGATGAAATGACCCCCACACAGAGAGAACAGTTCAGGTGCTGCCTCGTGCTTGTTCAACCCCTCAAACGCCACCTGACGTGGATCAGATCAGAAGCACCTTTTTCTGAATCTGCTTGTTTTTGCGCTCCCTCTGCTCCAAACACACAGGAACCGTCTATGTGCCAATTATAGGAAACCCCTAACTCCCTTTGTGGTCTTTCAGGCAGCAGACACTGTTGTTTTGTCCACCTGCCACCCTTCTGGACCGGGTCATCAGTGATTTATTGTGTCCAAAGTAGCTCAATGAGTCATCAAGACAAGCATTTGAAACGGCTCGTTGGTGGTTTTGTCTCATCCCCTGTCCAAGTTTCAAAGTTCAATCAATACAGTTTGATAATGATTTGAAATATTTGTATAGTCGCCATATCAGAAGGCAACTGAAAGCCATCACCACCCAATGTGTGCCTGAGGAGCCTCGAACTGAGACCATCATGCTCCCGACACAGTAGGCAGCCCAAGTTTGAAGGTTGAGTAAAAATCCTTTCTTACTCCTACTAAGAAAGTCATCGTTTGTCTTTTGATTTATGAAGAGAGCTCAGGTTTCTGAGAAGCCGTTTAGCGTCCTGGACAGCTGCAGCACAGAGACGGAGGCAAGCGTGCACGTTTTGTGATGACTGTACAATATACTGCAGCATTGGTCATGATGAGTAATACGGTATCTCTGTCCATCTGTGTGATTCAGAACAGAATTGTTTAGCTTAACTGTTGCTTTCTTGTCAACTGTAATCCCTGAACACACGTTGCAGACGTTGCAGCACTCCTTGCATTTGTCAATTAAATGGTTTTTATATAATATAATATGGGACTGTTTGCTAAAAGAATTATTCTCATAAATATTCCAAATCACCTGGACTTGTTGTTTGCTGCCAGGTAATATTATTACTGTTCTATGTGTGCTTTACATCTCTGTGTGCTGTTCGGCAGCAAAAGTGGGCAAATGGTTTTGTGATTCAGAGGATTACATTTATATCTATATTTACTTATTTTAAGCTAACAATGACGGCAACATTTGGGTTTGAAATGAGATTTCGAAATGAGGAAATTTTGAAACTTAAAGTGGGAACATGTGCAAAGCTTGATTCGATTTCTTTTTAAAAACACCATGGCTGCCAAAACATGCCAACTCCTCATCTGTGAGGAGCCAATCAGTGCACACAGATCAAGAGGTGGACTTCAGTCTAACACAGTACTCACGCAACTTCCCCACTCATGTGTCAATATGTTAATTTCATTTTATGTGTGTGTCAGGTGTAAAGATGCAGGAATTGGATCAGGACCCGTTTTTCTGTCCTTTCTTGGGAGATCTACCAGGTGAGTGTTGTTTGAGTTTGAATAACTCTGGAAGGGTTGAATGGTTCAGCATGGATCAACGCGCTGATTACATGGAAAGCTGCTGCTTTTACCCCATCTCATGAAGCAGACCGTGTTTATCCCAATAACCTCATAAAACAAATACAACGGAACATTAATGGAAATACAGTGAGTTTAATACGCCAGGATCACCACCAAGCTACTGTGGCATTAACTGCAGCAATAGAGAACTTAATTATTGAAATAATCAAATCACTATTCCAATGGGCATGTTGAACATAACCAGATTAAGGAAAGCTTAAAAAGCTGGTCTAGGATCTGGGCTGGTTGGTTTTTAAACATTTCTGGCATTTAATATCTTCATTTTCTTAGTCTTATATTATTATATATTATAATTGAGACAAGCTGGATTTAGAAAAGCAGCCCCAGAAACAGACATGCAGGCCGAATGAACTGTTAAACTTTCAACGATTCATGTTTTGTCCAATAATGCTCATTATTTGTGTTTTAGATGATTTATCTGAATACTTCAACGATGATTACCTGGGGAAGTTTGAGGGTAAGTTGCAATCAAACATTCCCTTTCATTTACATTCTGGCTCAAATGGCTGACACATAAACACACATGTTCAAGTATGAACACAAAGGTGATCTATTGTCTGCTTCCCTCTACGCAGTTCCTGACCTCGACACAGATGGTCCATGGTTGAATTATGAGGATGAACTCAGCACCTGCAGTAAGGAGCTCTTCTTTTCATTTTTTCATTTTACAACCGCTAACACATAACAAGCAATAAATCTAAGTCAAGGAGGAATATAAATACTTTTATTAGATATTACAAAGTGTTAATCATAAAAGACCAAAGTCCATATCACATATAATTCATATATTTCCTTATTTGGTATAATAAATGGCGTTTGGCCATTGTAGCATTTTTGTTACCTTCCGTAAATGTGCAAAGAGAAGTGTTATGAACACGTTTACCGAGTGGGTTTTAATAAGATCAACATTGATGCAGAACATTTTGCGGTGGAGTGTGTAAGACCCCAAACACCAAGGAAGTAAAGCCAATGCCAAAAAAACACAAAAGGGTAAAGAGTCTATTTCCACGGTGATATTTGAAGTCACAGTTGCAGGTTTTACCGTCCACCACTTCCTTTTTAAAATCTGCAACATGTTTGGCGAAACATGCTTCACTACCCTGTTTTTCCGTTCACCACTGAAATGCATGAGAGTAACGACCGTTTCTGGTTACTGTGTCTGTTGACTGCATCACTGACTCTTTTACTTTCTCTTTCAAACACTTCAGGTGCTCTTCCTGGGCCAACAGAGCTGCCGAGCCCAGACAGCCACCAGCAGCAGCAGACGGACACAAATACAAGCAAAACAAATAACAGAAGAAAAAGACCCAGAGGTAGAGAACCGTCCACCAACTAGAACCTACTAACTGCAGTCTGCTCGGCTGTGTGAAAACCCTCCTGATCACTCCTGTGTCATAGAAAACTTAACTTTAGGATTGCAGACACAACATTCTACAAGTAATGCATCTGTTTCACTTGCTTGGAAAGTTGACATGTTTTATTTTAAAATGTCTTCTCTCCAGTTCCCCGGTCACCACAGTGCACTGATGAGAACACACCATCAAGGCCCAAAAGACAAAGAGCAGCAGGTGACCTACCCAGACTGTTTGGTTTCTGTCTAATATGTATTAATGGCGTGGCTCTAAATGTGGGGCACTGGGAAATATATAACCTGCACAGTGTCAGCCACCAGCCCACCGTGTGGCTACTTTAATAATTCTGCAAACCATGCTGCTGTGTTTTAGGAGACGATGTGTTTTGTTGACTGTCTCAGGCCGCCATTGGTTTCATCTACGTCCGTCTATTCGGAAAATCATTGAGCAGACTTTTGAAACATCACAGTGAAGATCAAGTGGGCATCAATGTTTTTCAACATCAACATGATATGATGCACTGCAGAGCTTTCAAATTAATCTGTGCTGTTAATCTGCATGCAACAAAGATGGCATAATGGAAACCAATGGCTGCGTGGAGCAGCAGGGAAATCTGAAACTGCAGCATTCGTTATCAGAAATGCTAAGATGCTAACATGTTTTGTCGTTAAGGAACAAAATCTTCCTCATACCATATTTTCCTTTAGCTAAGAACCATGTTGTAATGTTGGTTCTTCAACTCTTGTAGGTCAACCAAAAACCAAAGTGGCACAGGCTGATCCATCTGTCACGCAAGGTATGTTTTTAATGTTCCTGCTGTAAACTGATGCAGTTGTTAGGGGAACAGACAGACATTGTACATTTTTACATACAATTTAAGCCTCTGAACACTCGTCCACATATACACACTAACAACATACATATACACTTCCACCGTCTCTCATGAATGAACACAGAGAGCAAGTGCCTATGGTCTTCTATTTTCAGAAATATTCTGGCAAAAGAAGGAGTAAATCCCATGGATACTTTTTTAACTCATACAGAATAAACATACATTAGAATTACATATAAATAAAGTGACATTTCACAACCGAGGCAAATCTTGTGCGGCTTGGGTACAAACATTAGACTCATGCTTTAAAGGGATGTTGGTCGGCTATACTTGACTTGGTTCCTTCGTGCCATTGAATTGCAGATCAAGAAACAGGAAGTTTAATTTTGAAGACATCAGATTAGGACAAGTTGGTAAACTGAAAGAAGAACTCTCACTTCACCCAGCTTCCTCCAGATCAGTTTGGTGCTTTTTAGATATCCAATCTAGTTCTCTGTTTGATAAAAACTATTGTCTTTCCAGATGAGTTGTTGACGATTACTTGCTGTACACTGTTGTAAGTTCAGGGATATGGCTCTACTTTTGAGCACTGAGCTTTCCTTTTTTAAGTCTTTCAAGTCTGCTAAAGTGAAAGTTTCAGTCTTGACACAAACGTGCTGAATGTAAATCCCTTGTTATTCACTTGGAACCTAAACTATCAGCTTGTTTTCTTTGTCCAATCCCAGTTTTTGATACGCTCAAGGTTAACAAAACTTGTCAGCAGAGAAACGATAAGGATGTTGTCTCTGCTTCTTTTGCAGGCACTGACACAGGGTCAGAGCCGAGTTCAGCAGAGACGGCCGGCCTCTCCACCACTCCACCAAGAATCGTTCATCTCCATCCCGCCATTCAGTTTGTCCCCATCTCAGACACTCCAGCATATCAGGTTGTTCGGACACTGAGGCTCTCTCATCCGCTTATCAGACTTCCACTCCCCAATACAGCTGCTACACCTACTTACATATTGGGTGAGTTCACACATGTGCATGCAATGTTGATTGTGTAGTCCCATTGAATACTATGCTGCATTTGAGTCAATCAGATTGATTTTGAATATTGTTGAATATTTTGTCTCTGTTTGTAATAACTTTATGTATCCAGTGGCCTGCGGAGTCCCTCAAGGCTCAGTCCTTGGTCCTCTATTGTTTAAAGCCCCCACCCCTTCCCACAAAAGGATTTGAACATTTCTAACTTTGGTGACTGCCAGTTGCTGTATTTAAAAAGGGCACTGCCACTCACAGTAATGGATGCCAATCTGCCTCCCAGAAGATTTGAGATTTGTTGTGAATCTAATTCCACATCCTGAACTACATTTGTGTTGTATTGTGTTACTCTTTTACTGTTAAATGTATTCCGTGCACTATGTAAAGCACTTAGTATATGAAATGTGTCAAACTAATTAACTTGCTTTGCCCCCTCATGTATGTATATGTATTGAACATATGCTATATCAACAGTAAATACTCTGACACTTGTTTCCTATATAGTTCCTGCTACCTCACCACCCTTCAAACAGCAAGTGCCACCCCTCTCCCCGAGTGAGTAAAAAAGTCTTTAATCTGGGATGTGCATGTATATGTGGGTGTCTGCCAGTCTGTAAATTACATTTCCACATGTACAGTTTGAGCTTTGCCTTTATGGCAGCAACATGGAAACCACGCTCTGCAGACTTCTGTATGTGTGAATGCAGGTTCTTAACAGTTCTTCTATTGTGTTTGTAGTGGACGGAGCAGTAGCGCCAGTCCAAATGAGTTCAGCCCCACCAGGATCCCTGTCAGACACCGCTAGCAAAGCCATGTCTCCACCTTGTGCCTTACCCCTCTCCCCCATCAATGGTGAGAACCAGTTACTCTCTGATTTCTTTCTTCTTGTGTGTATATCACTTTGTAGAGTTGTTTCCATGATACAAATACCTTGGCCTGTTGCATTTCAGAGATGTCTACATGTAGGGAATCACCTCTTCCTCAGTCTCCCACAGTCCTTGATATTCCACGTACGTTACCACATGCTTTTATTCCTCTCTTCTGCGTTGATGTAAAATAATTCCTGTATAAATCACGGAGAAGCAGGTTCAAATTCAGTTTTGTTTCTTTTTCAGCGGTTGTAAAGGACTACATTCAGGAAGCCAAAGCACACGTGAGTCAAACCTGCCAGGATATGGAGTCAGGCCTTAGTCTGACTTCTCATTACGTAGATGTGCAAGTGAGCCAGAGAGAGATTCTCCGCTCTGGAAAGAACACCAACAAAGTCCTGGACAAGGAACTAGTCATCACGGGAGACACAGATCGGCAAAAAAGCTTGTTGGGGCACATTCAGGTAAGAGTTTCACTTTAATTCAGTCGTAAAACAGTTACGATCAAGTGCTTTCAGCCAAACTTAAGTATACTTAGTGTAAGATTTCTGATTTGTTGATAAGACTAGTCAAACAGGTCAAGAACATTGCTGAAACCACTGGCTGGTACCTACAGTACATGTTTGTCTTTTTCCACTCAGATATTCGAAGGCTCAAATGGAGACAAACCCAAATGCTACATATTGCTGCTCGGCAATGCTGGCATGGGAAAAACCACCCTGATCAGAAAACTGTGTCTTGACTGGTCCAGAAACTGCATCCCACAGTTTGACTTTGTCTTCGTTTTAGACGGCAAAGCACTCTCTTTATCGGAAGCAACCTATAGCCTTCAGACCCTTCTTTTAAACTTCTCCTCTTTTGCCTCTTCCTGCATGGACCCAGAGGCAGTGTACGCTCAAATTCTCGCAGCCCCCAAGCGTGTGCTCGTCATTTTTGATGGGTTTGACGAGTTGCGGGACTTTGAAATTCTCCTCCAGACTCAGGAAAAAGACTTGATAACGTCATTGCTAAAAGACAGTAAAGCACAGAACTACACAGTAAGACAGTTATATGCTGCCATCCTTCAGAGGGTCCTCCTTCCAGGCTGCACTCTTCTGCTCTCCACTCGACCAAGAGGCACTGCCAGCCAGCTACTCAGGCGGATAGACAGTCTTTTAGAGGTGAGTGGCTTTAACCCCACAAACGTAGAAACATATTTATCCCAGTACTTCACTGATCCTGACCTCAGAGCACCTGCTTTGAGCTGTTTGAAAAGCTGCAGATATCTACAACTCCTCTGTTGGAACCCTGGACTATGTCGGTTGGTCTGTTTGGTTTTAGAGCAGTGCAAAAGTTCGGAGGACCTACCGAGAACTTTAACCGGGCTCTGTCATCAAGTGCTTCGTCTGAAACTGGAAAAGGACCGTAGTAGCACACTCCCGGAGGCTGAAACTCAATCAGAAGTGTCTGCGCAATCAGTAGAAAAACCGCAGACACAAACCTCAAGACGTTCTCAAGTGAATAGGCGTCAAAAAAACACTCGGAGAAAGTCCAGAGCACTGGTTCGCACTCGCTCTCATACCCAAAGCGAAAAAGAGGAAGATGATGTTGATGGGGAGGGGATGAAGAGTGTTGGCTGGGAAGTAGATAGAACAGAGAGAGAGTTGCTGTCCCAGCTGAGTTGTCTGGCCTGGAAGGGGGTCAAAGCAAACTCTTCCATCCTCCCCACAGAACAGACAATATCTGCCAAACTCAAGGCGTTCGGCCAAAGGACGGGGCTCTTCTTCTCCTACCACCTGAGGGCGAGGCAGGGTGTCTCAAGTGGTGAGAGGGAGGGAGGAGGAAGAGAGGACAGAGACAAAATAAGAACACGAAAGAATAGAGAAAAGAGGGGAAAGAAGGGGAGGACGTCTACTGAAGACGCTGATGCAAGTGATGACCACATCCTGTTGTGGGCCAACCCTTTCCTTCAGAGTTACCTGGCAGCGGTTCATCTGTCTCTGTCAAGGTAAAAGTTTCTTGATTACTCAGAAGTAAATAGGCCTCAAGATTAAATGGGTTGTGGTTGATTGATAGCGTGAATTAAAGGCAGTTTTAAGGTTTTAATCAGGCATGATATCGTCTGTGCCCCTTAATTGAAAATAAAAGAGCATATCCCTTTCCCCTCCCAGCCTCCTTTCTCTTTTACTTTCAGTGCTCTGGATCTCCCTGACTCTTTCTTACTTTCTGTTTCCCCAGGACCGTAACAGACCGTGCCTTCCTCCAGACCCTCCCTTTCCAGTCCGGCCAGAAGGAACGTCGGCGGCCTCAGCGGGAGGAGGTCGATCTCACTCAGCGATTTGCAGTCGGGCTCCTGTTCCACAACAGGACAGAGCTGCAGAGGCTTCACTCATACACAGAGACATCCTTCAGAGATATGGTGGCCGCCAAGCAGGCTTTAGTGACAAGACACCTTGAGGGGCTCTCCCATGGTGACCTGAGCCCCGCCCAGGTCCTGGAGGCTTGCCACTATGTTTATGAGGCGAGTTCCATGCATGGCGATGGCAGCACACGACTAGTCGCTCACCTGGCAGCGAATCTTCCAGAAGTCCTGACGTTTCATGGAGTTCCACTCAAGCCGTCGGACGTGTTCGCTGTGCAGAACGTTCTCGAAAGGGGTGGAACTGAAGGAAGAAAGTTCTGTTTGGATCTGGAGGATTCTGGGATACAGATTTCGGGACTCAGAGCTCTGGTGGGGCTCAACAACATCAACACATACAGGTACTGGTTACAATGTACATCTCAAAAAGTAATAGCTTAGCAAGGCTAATACGGGTCTGTCAAGTTTGGGATTTTGCCAGAATCCAAAGGGATGTGCATGGGGCTGTACCAGTAATACTTTACATTAAACGTTTTTAGAATGGTGTCATTGTTATGTCTGGCTAACTAGCTTACTACCTACAGTAGCAATTTTTTTGCCAATCTATACCTCCATCAGTGTCCGCTGACATTTCAGTGATGCCAATGTCAACCCTTGGGTGTCTTCTAGGGCATGCATTGCTGATGTCATCACCTTATGGGAGCAGCTGGAGCACAGTGGTGAAGAAGACCTCCTCCAAGAGACGGTGTCCAAATTCAAGATCCATCCTCTGAAAGCCACACAGGTGTGTCACGTGGAGCACCTGGCAAAGCTGGTGAACATACATACGCACAAGAGGCTGTCGGACAGGTAACACACTACACACACACACACACACACACTGAGACACAAAGATACACACAGTGACCCTTTGCAACATACTATGTGTCTGGCCCCTGAAGTGTGTGTTGTGTTTAATTGTAGTTCCAGCCAATCAGATTCCATTCTGGCGGAGGGAGTGCCAGCTGTCAAAGAGCTACACAAGCTGGAGTTTGAGTGAGTACAGCTCTGACATTTGAACTGATGATGATGGTGGTGGTGATGATGATGATGATGGTGGTGATGATGATGATGATGATGATGATGATGATGATGATGATGATGATGATGATGATGATGATGATGATGATGATGATGGTGGTGGTGATGATGATGACATTATTTTTCTCTCTAGGCTTGGTCCAGAAAAAGGACCCCTGGTTCTTCCCAAGCTTTGGGAGCTCCTGCCAGGTCTACATAACCTACAGCACTTAGAGTAAATATACACCCCTTTACTTCTAGTTCTCTCTCTGTGTTTATGTGTTTGTTTCTAGTGTCTGACAGTCTCTCTCTCTCTCTCTCTCTCTCTCCTGCTTCAGTCTAGAGAACAGTAAGTTAGGGGACAAAGGAGCAGAGAAGTTGGCCGACGCTCTACTCTCACATGGTTCCCTGGAGATACTCAAGTGAGTACAACATGTTGATGATATAAAAAGCTAAATCTGACCTCACAATACAAAATAAATCATTTTGTGTTTTACATTGTAAGATCTTAATCCTGTAATTTCCCCACTGAGGGACTAATAAAGGATTATCTTATCTTCTCTTATCTTATCTTAGTGTTAACCCTCTACTTGTGGTTTCTAGTCTCTCACAGAACTGTATCGGAGACCAGGGGGTTAAGAGATTAGCAGCAACACTGAGGGATCTGCCCAAACTACACTGTTTAAGGTATATATTACACACACACACACGCATATACCTAAACAACAACACCCACAGTTGCACGTACCGTGGACTCACTATAATTTCACCTCCCTCTATTTTTTCCAGTCTCTACAGTAATGAGATTTCTGATGAAGGGGCAGAGAGCTTAGCAGCTGTCCTCCCACACGTGGCTTCACTCACTGACCTGGAGTAAGACTCGCTTTTTCATTTGACATTTGGGTTTCCCGTGTGTATGCGTCTGCTTTGATAACTTGTTGTCCTCATATTTGACTCTTTAAGTATCACAGCAACAAATATCTCGTAGAAACAGAGAAATGCATCTTGGTTTATTTCCTGAATTAGAAAATGTACCACATCTGTATTTTGTAGTGACTATTGTTTTCAGCAAACCCTCAACAGACAGATGAAACACACACACACACACACACACACACACACACGCACACACACATCAAAAGAGGAACCAGTGAAATATGAATAGAAACATGTAAATGTTGATCAGCTGATCGGTTGGTCTGTAGTCACTGATATGTTGACACATTGAAGAGACATTTAAAGTGTAAACTTGTTTCTGTTCGACAGCGTGAAGTATAACAAGCTAACAGACGTTGGAGCACAAAGTTTGGGAGCCAGTCTGAGAAACTGTACAAAGATGAAGACTCTGAGGTGAGAAAACCCTTTGTGTGTGTGTGTGTCTGTACTTGTACAGCTATCTTTGGGAGGACCAATTCCAATTTGAGACATTCGTTGTCCTCGCTTATGGACAGACCTTCAAAGGCCTGTTTGAGGGCTCAGACTTGGTTTCAAGGTTCAGGGTAGAATGAGCTTTAGGTTAAGGTAACGGTTGGGGTCAGGTATTGAGCTTTTTATCGTTAAAGTTAGGGTAAGGGACAAGGGAAGGCATTTGTGAGTGTCCTCACAAAGATATAAGTACAAGGTTGTGTGTGTGTGCGGGATCATTGTCAGGTTTAATAGCTCCACAACCAAAGCTAAAGACTTGTTATTGTTATTTCGTTTCCTTCACGAGCATGTCAGATTGCATCATAAAATCTTTTTCCATCTCATCCTGTCACAGGATGTGGAACCAGTGTATTCCATACGGAGTGTTTGAGAGACTTCAGCAGCAGGACAACCGGATCCAGTGGCAGTAGAACGACGTGAAACCTGGACATGGACTTCTTATCGTGTTTCTCATGCATACATGTTCACACTACACAACAGTTTTTAAAGCATGTATGTTGAAGAAACAATTACTGGAACAAATAGAGAGAGAGAGAGAGAGAGAGAGAGAGAGAGAGAGAGAGAGAGAGAGAGAGAGAGAGAGAGAGAGAGAGAGAGAGAGAACGCACTAAAACAAATCCAAAATGGAAAAATTCTCCGCTGCTGTATTCAACAGTTCCTCTTGCCAGGTTCAAGTGCTACGAGGGAATACCTCAGCGTCACACAGCACTGCATGTGTGTACGGTACGGCGGTGTTGTGATGCTCGGTAGACGTTCAAGAAGCACATTTGCACTATGATACTTGTCTTTATGCAATTATCGATTTGTTTCCTGTCTGTTGTCATTGCCTGTGAGGTCTGCTATTTGATGAGCGTTCTTCACTGTGTGACTTTAACAGCATTTTTGTTTGCACTCCTTCTGTGGCTCTCAATGAGACATTGCTTAACAATCACATGGCACTTTGACATAAATAAAATGTTTCATATTGTCACAAGGTACATTATTTCCTTTCCGCCTTTTCACTCATTTGATATGTTAACTGAGTTCATCGGTTTATTACCAACGTATTTTCGCTTCCTTCCCAACAGGTTTCTGTTCTCTATTTTGATGCAAACGGACCTTTGCATTGTTGTAGTGTCTGCAGCACTGAGTTCAACATATTACTTTATTTATATTTCCACCAATATGTTACGGAGTGAGGGCAGACCCAGTTGTGCTATCATGCCAAAACAGGTATCATAAATACTTGGTTATCACTTGTCACACATCTACCAGACAGGGAGGGTGTTGATTTGCATCATGGGAAATGTAGGATCCAGTGCTTTGGGGGCTAGGCCCATAGCTGAGACTAAAAGTCAGGATATCTGAGGCTCTGATGCTTTGATTTTGAAAATGATTTCATTATGTATCTGTCCCCCACCATTATGGAAAAATACTACTAAATTGCTGCTGCAAAAGTAAAATAAAACATAAATATCAGGTCACTTAAGGGCTCAAATATCAGAGAATCACATCGTATTTTGGTTGTGTAATTGATTTTAGAAGGAAGAATACAAGTAGCAGTTTCTTAGTAGATTAATGCTAAAGGCCTTAATATGTATGCACTAGTTTATGCGCCCTCAGAAGTGAATTACAGTTCTATATTCCATTAATGTGTGAATGGACAAAGCCATACTTGATTCTCAATGAATAGAAAAGGGAAATTGATCATTCAAATGTATTCTTCCGTATTTAACTATATGTGGAACAGTATCATGCCTTGGTAAACTTCATGACTGCGTAACAAATATCATTGGTATTACCGATTAACTTACGGTGCATCACAATATGTCAAGTAGCAGCGTCCATCAATCACTGACATTTTCCTGGCATACATAAGTCTGACCACCGATCTGTCACGGATCCACCAGCGGCATCAAAGTGTTCCACCATAGCTCTTGTTGTTGTCTGGTGAACTGATGCTATCTTGTGGACAAAATGTGAAGTGACACCAAACGAGCACGCGGCAACAAGTAAACAGTCTGAGATCAACATGTCCACTTTAAAAGAACAACTTCTCCGTCTACTGCAAGATAATCAATGAACACGCATGACAATAAAGTAAGAGGCGGAGAAAAGAACGCTGCCATTCGCTCAAAGTTTATTAAATACACATCGGAAAATAAATCTCTGTTACCATCCATAGCTTATTACAGAATGTGCATGTCTGCAAAGAAGCAGATGTGGAGGGGTGACACTGGGTAAAGGCTGCATGTAGATGATCCGTCACAGTCCAAGTGAAGTCTCGTAGGTTTCCACTGAAGTTGATCAGAACCTGACGAGCACAGTGTGTATCATGCTGGGAAATAGCACAAGCAGTCAGATACCTGCAGCCAACACCAGCGGTCCATGAACAGTTTGTATACAAAACTAGTGTCCTCCACGGTTTCTTTTTCAGACTTTAGGCAGCGACTTTATGATTTGAACTACCCAACTCATCGTACTGACATCAGCCTGTTAATGCCCTCCACCTCCAGAGGGCTCGCTTACACACACACACACTGTTCATCTACAGTAAGACCTTTCCTGTTATCCATTCATTGACTTTTAATCAAATTCCATACAAACATGTTTCACATTACTTCATGAATATTAGTATCCTGAGCTTTAGTGATCTAAATGCTGCTGATTCATACAAACGCATGAACAACAATCCAAACATTGTACATGTCACCACAAAATATTTCATACTGGCAGCCTTGATCCAATGAGAAGAAATCATTTGGTGATCAGCAATCCTTACCCAACACTGGATGAACTGCAGCATGAACTCAGTCTTGCATGGCATCAGGTTTAAAATGGTAAATCTCATCGTCTGTTCATACCAAACTGTGCCGTCATTAATGTTTGAGAGTGATTTCTTGTTTGTGTTTTCTTTTCGCGAGTGTTCTCCTCTCGCATTTCTTCTTTTTAACATCGCTGTTCTTGAGTTGCAACACAGACGTTTCTTTTGAAATCATGAGGCGACGTGGCTGTGAACAATGATCTCAGACCATCTCAGTGAAAGGTTGTCCAGCAGAATGTAACGTTCATGTACACTGACAGAGTAGTACGTTCTGACCTAAAGCTTGTTTCGAGTATGAAGCGTGCGTGAGCAAATATTTTTGAAACATCTTTTGTCTCTACGACGTCATTATTTGATGGACAACAACCACATTGCTATGATTATTGTGCACGGTTTGCTTATTCTGGTGCCGTTTGCAGTGAAAAAATACTGGGATATACTGGTCTAAAATCAATGTTGAGTTAATTAGCTGGGCTAGAGGATGTACAGGACAGTATGTACAGTACCTTCAAGGCTTACACATATCCAGTATGGAATTGCCTCATTGCTCGAGTCATGTTTATTATTGCTGCCAAGAATATACATCTTATTAACTGAATTCTAAATCCATAAACTGAACAGAAGGATAAAACAGAATCTCTTCAACTAAACCATTTCTTTAGACACCCAACCGATATCATGCGTTGAGTCTTTTCTTCATGTGTAACACACATCTGTAACATTAAAACAAATAAAGAAATATGGGATAAAAAAGTAAAATATGTGACGCACATCTTCTGGGATTCTGTTTCCTTTGACACGACTCACTGAAAACACTTTGACACAAACAGATGATCACAGCTGTCATCACGACGGCTGCTAACTTCTACGTGGAAAAAATGACATGTGCACGAGACCCCAATTACTAATGTGGTATAGATCATCAGAGGGCTTACTGTATCAAAGAAATAATACTTTCTGCACTACAGTGAAGTGTTTCTGATTCATAAGAGAGCTTGTAGAGATTAGCGCTCTCCTATATCTCACAGTTTGACAGCCTGTGTTCAGTGTCCGTGCACCCAGAGTTCAAGCTGTGCTCCTGAGAGTGTGCACATCCCTGAAGCAGACATACAGCATGGGCGACCTCAAAAGACACATTCTGAATTACGTCTCAAGGATGCGTGAGATTGCAGAGTAGCAATGCATTCTGAAAACTTCTAAAAGAAGAATAAAACTAGTGGTACTGTCGATGATTGAGTATGCAACAGACCTACAGTGGACATTGTTTTACCGAAATGTCACTTCCTTCAGCCGTCGACCTGGGCAGAAAATGCCAAGTCATATCGGACTACTTTATCTGAACTGGCTGCAATGCAGACGACCCGAGTCATGCTGCACACCACTCGTAACATTTGTTTCCCATCCGCAGGGAACAGCTGCCTCCTTCCACTTGAGAGCACATTGTGCTTCCTTTTTATCTTTCATTGTGTCCACAGTGAAGGACACAGATGCCAGTGCGAACCCCATGGTGTGCAACCAGCCAATCGCGATTAGGATGGCAACAAACTGACCCGACAGCTGAACCACTGTAGAGAGCTCTTCCTCCTCCCACGGGACAAGTGTTGATCATGTGGGCGGCGGTGCTGAATCTCTTCTCAGGCTACCTTTGTTTTGAGCGCAGAGAACCTAGAGCTGTAAACAAAAACACAAAAAAAGACAGAAGATCATGTCCAAAACATTTCATACAGCTTATGTTACACATCATAAAAAAGGGGGAGCTTTGTGAATGAAAAATCATATTTAAAATGACCAAAACCTCCTCTTTGCATCAGCTGCACCCCATGTTATTTTCTGTGAGGGAACCACTGGATCGTGTAAGTCCATAATATTGTACATGTCTTGTGTGCTCTGCTTACTTTTTCACTGATGCGTCTGTGTGAGAAAAAGGCAGCAACAGCATCCGCTTTGAGGGACTTTTTCGCCACATGAATAACCAGGGAGTGTTTACGCTGGTCCAGTCCGTCCCGGACCTCTGCATCTTCACCACCACCACTTGAATTTCTTTTTCTTCCTCCAGGACCGCCGTGTCACTCAAGATACCCCTCAAACACATCCAGCTCCGTGTCCGTGTCATAAGGGAGAGAGGCCGGATCGGACAGCACCCCGAGGTCCACCAGCGCCTGGTCCATATCCTCGGGAAGAAATACTATCCCCACATTCAGGACGATGTACTCCATTAGAAAGGCATAATAGAGGATCAGGACGTTCACAAAGAACAGGCCCAGATAAAACATATATGGGAGTTCGTCCAACAGCGATTCTACCGAATCTAGCTGGGCATAAATTGGATGTGTCATAGAAAAGAAGGAGAGCCACGGTTTGTGTTGTTGCGGGGCCAGGATGTGGCGGACCGGAGTCGCTGGTGTCACCGCTAGAAATCTCTCTGGGGGGATGGGGAGTCCATCTCGGCTCGTCCCGACCTGCAAACAGTGATTGAGAGGCAGCTTTGAGTGCTAATGTAGAAAAACGACAGCAACACAGGTAGACTGAATGGTGTAGCATTCATAGCTAATAATAACCGGCGGATGGGATTAAAATACCCCGTTAGTTAGCTCGACGCATTCTTGACATTGGTCCTTCGGGTTTGCGAAATTCACGCCATGCCAGCTGGCTAGGGCTAAAAACAGTAGCATGCAATGCTAGTGTAAAACAAACATTTCTATAAGTTAAGTTATTTGGAGTTTTCATGTATACACAGCCGTACCGGGAAATACGAAACATTCACAAAAACACGCTTCTGGTGATGATTTAACAGCTAAACGTCCCTTCTAACATGTTACCGAACTACATCAAAACAGTCCTGACCACGAAGAGCGTCATCGGAGGCATCGGCAGTTGATTGGCTCACCGCTTGTCAGGCTCTGCAGTGATTGGTCGTTGCGGTGCCGATCAGTTAAATAGCCCCTCGCGAGGACGTGTCGCCTGCTTTAATTGTCACTGCCAACACAGGAAGTGACTAGTGTAGTTTTAGAACCACTCGCTTTGTATGCTGTATCGAGGGTATATCTATGGGAGAAAACTACAACTCCCAGAAAAACCGTTCACAACCGCTGTTACGCAATGACCCCTCCGCGCAGCTATCGCCGCCTATCACCTTCTGTTTGCTAAGTAGCTATCCACACGGGAAAAGTGGGTGTTATGTATAGATGCGGACACTAACGTTAGCAAAAATAACGCACCTGTCAAAAAAACCAACATGTTTGGCCGGTCACGGAGCTGGGTTGGAGGACCGGGGAAACCGAAAAACATCCATTCCCTGGACCATTTGAAGTGAGTAGCTAAGTATTAGATATGCTAACGTTAGCCTCTATGATTATCGGTTGAACGACAGTCAGCGTTATCATTAGCTTTGTTGTAAACAGATAAAACAACAGTTAACCGTAGCTGTCCAGTCAGCTAATATAATGCATGTTTGTTGTTCCGTTTGGACAGAAATAGGAGCTAACGTTAGCTGTTAAATTAGCTCAAAAGTGAAAATCCACCCTAATGCAAAATTGACACTGTAACGTTAAATTTCTCTATTGGTTTTTGGAAAATGAAGTCAATATTGATCATAAACTGTCCGTACAAGCTGGAAATATGCTCAGGTTGAAGTAGATGGAAGCTGTGCTCTCTATTGTGCGTTACATATCTCTATGTAACGTTACCAGTCAGGATGGAAGAACTTTTAAATTGTCCCATCACAACAGGTGCAACAAATTACCCGTAGAGTGAGGGAGATAATCCAGCTCAGTCCCCACACACACACACACACACAGACAGAAGTAGTCCAATCAGGCGGAATAAGTGAAAATACCTCCGTGGGTGTACAGTGTCGGGGCTTTAATTGGATTGCTATTACGTTACACTATTTGGAGATCCATTGAATATAAATAAGAGTTATTATTTTGTTGTTGTACTATTCTGGCCTCCAGACATGTATTTATATCACTTCAGTTTGTCTTTCTGCTGTTAAGTTTAGCGATAGATTTGTACACTGTGTTACCGAGCTGTGCTTTTACCCTCGGTTTATGTCGTTCCATCAGGTATATGTACCATGTCCTGACCAAAAACACCACCGTGACAGACCACAACCGAAACCTTCTCGTGGAGACCATCCGCTCCATCACAGAGATCCTCATCTGGGGGGACCAGAATGACAGCTCTGTATTTGAGTAAGTACCGATCGATGTCTTTTTGACAAATCCCTCACCTGTACCTGCAGATGTGACTGCTGCGTGGGAATCATATTTAGATCTCTATTCATATAGGCAAGGTTTGCTAAATTTTGCTCTCTCCTTTAAGAAACCTCACATTCATGCATTTGACCAGAAGCACACAGAAGAACTTTGAACAGACAAACTTGTAAACCTTATCTCCAACATTAAAACTAATAGATAGATGCATAATCATACTCTAATTCACACTCCTAGGCAATTTAAAACTCTGACGCCCTCTTTTTTTCTATATTTCAACATTTCTAACAACCGAGTGGTTGTTTTCTGCTCTCTAACTGAACCATAAGTTAAACTGTGTATGTGCTTCACAGAGAGTACTGATTGTCTTTCTGTTATGCTGGCTTTGGAGAGAGTAGTAACATTTTGACTTGACCATTGTATATTATACATTTATCTACATTTCATTGCAAAACCCTGTTCAATGGCAAAAATAAACAGTGGAATCCTGTATATAAAAATATATACATACAAGACTCAAGCTGGGGACTCAAGCTCATGAAACCATGGTGTTTTGTTCAGTCAGAAGCAGCTCTGCAATTAGTGCTGCATGTCATCATTTCGTTTACTTTGCCACCTCTGGCTTTATTTTATGAAACAGGAAATGGCTTTGAAGAGCAGAAAAGCCACAAAGGATGTTGAAAGATGACTTTGTGTGATCAGGAAACCCTTAGACAGTGTGATAATGATCTTGTTATAGATATGGTGCAAAGTGCCAGAGTACTCTTATCATTCTGAACTCAGTATTTACTGTAGATACAGCCAGTCATGTAATGACTGTAATTAGTGAGATCTGCTCCAACGAACAGTCGCTTGAGGTGAAATTGACAGTATGTGAGGAGAGAAGATTTACATTGTACAGCATAACAATTTCTAATAAAGGCAATGTGCCAAAGAATAATCTGAAAAAAAGACATGAGAGAGGTGTATACCGGTACATTCAATAAAGGTCCGTTGCCCTAATTAAGTGTGTGTATACAGTATGGGTCTAAACTACTAGTTCACCAGGATGCTGCAAAAGAGAATCATTCTCGTCTTTGATAAATATATTTGAAGATGAAATCATCATGAACTGACTCTTTTTGTGTGTGTGTGCGTGTGCGTGTGCGTGTGCGTGTGTGTGTGTGTGTGTGTGTGTGTGTGTGTAGCTTCTTCCTGGAGAAGAACATGTTTGCCTTCTTCCTGAACATCCTGCGTCAGAAGTCGGGCCGCTACGTGTGCGTCCAGCTCCTCCAGACTCTCAACATTCTGTTTGAGAACATCAGCCATGAGACTTCCCTTTGTGAGTATTTGAATTAACACTGGTTGACAAAATAAAGGATGTGATGCAACGCATTGCAATTTAATAGCACTGCAACATGTAATACATGTCTTAAAGTGTATTGTTTTAGAGCGCAGTGTTCCCTTCTACAATCACTGGGCTCCTAGATGGTTCATAGAGAGATTTTACAAAAGGCCACTTTTTAAAAATGTGCTGTGTGAACAAGCCTGATGAAGTGTCTTCTCTTCTCAGATTACCTTTTGTCAAACAACCACGTGAACTCCATCATCGTCCACAAGTTTGACTTCTCGGATGAGGAGATCATGGCCTACTATATATCCTTCCTCAAGACACTGTCACTCAAACTCAACACCCACACCGTGCACTTCTTTTACAACGAGGTGAGGCTATAGACGGGGGGGGGGGGGGATCGAGGGTCTTTTAGTCAATGTCAACTGTGCTCGTGAGTGATGGAGCAGATGATTAATACTCGCTCGCCTGCTGCTTAAATCAGCTATTACTACAACTTTAGATGTTTTTACTGGTACACAAAAACATTCTATGTACAGAGAGCCAGTTAAGTTGCTAAAACTCCAGAAGCTCATTTGTCCCTTGCATCATGTGCAAGTTGAGTCAGCTTCCTGTGTAGATGGTTTGATTCAGCCAATCTCGTCCACAAATCATCTTTCTCTTCACCAGCTGTAACAAACGCATAACAATGTTGCCTTCAAAGTTATTCATTTATTATATTTATTACTATTTATTTTCACATCTTGATTCTCTGAAAGGGAGTTTCAAAACTGATTTTATTCTTTATTTTAAACGATTCATAGATTCTTATCATTCAGGCCTGTTGTTGTTGTTGTTGTGGTGGTGTGTGTGTGTGTGGTGATAGAAACTTTAAAAAACTGACCACCTGACAATTAACTGATGACGTCGTTGTTACTGCTCAATGTTTCAGCAGAAGTAGTCCTTCCATTGGCCTGTGTGTGCTGGGGAGAGTTATTGGTGTACTGTCGATGGTTGCTTTGCCCCTGACGCCAAGACCAGACCCAACGTGTAGATCTGAGAGTATTTATGTATATTGTTTGATTAGCGATCGGAAATTAATCTTAGGACATTTGAGTAACTTACCTGACATGCTGTCAGTCAAGCAAATCATATTTATGATACAAAACTGCAAACTAATCATGTTTTATAACGAATCCCTCACGTCATTCATCAAGTCATTTATAATGTGAAGATTAGTTGTTTAATCTCCTCCAGAGGGCGCTATTGGACAGCTCATTACGTTGGCCACTTGTGTTGCTGTCAGATCTACACAGCTACATTTTTCAGACCAGAGGACACGCTTTGGTTTGGGTTTGGTGTCGAGGTTCTTCATTTACTGCGACCTCTGTTGGTTTCTGGCCCTCCACTGTGATTGGCTGGAGGTGTCAGTGACTGAGGAACGGTTGGGTAGAGGATCAGGCACCGGCACAGAGAGAGATCGCTAAGATGCAGCCGGTTTACTAAATGTACGTCATCACATGTTGCCCATCTAAAGAACTGTTAGATCAACTGAGTCTCTTTGAGTGCCTCTGTCAGGTTTCAGGATGAACCAAAAGCACCCAAATCAAAAGCTTACAATGTGTTCTTTTGAACAGAACGGGCTCACATATCCATCCAGTGTAGCATCCTTACTGACTGGATATTAAGAGTCATGAAACATTCATCATGAGTTCTGTAAGATGTGAGTTGTTCCATAAGGTAACTCGCAGGCTGGTTGTCAACAGAAAGTGGAGAAAGTCAGTGTCGTTCAGCAATTCTGAAACACCTCAAAATAACGTAGAGTTTTGTGTCTTTGCCCAGACCTGCACTTTCACATTTATGGAACATTTTCTCAGTTAAATAGAGAAATAAAAACCAGATTGTTACTTTTGTGAAGACCTTTGTTAACAAAATGCAATACTGCCTAGAGTTTCTGTCTCCACTAGAGCTTTCTCTCTCTCTCTCTCGCTCTCTCGCTCTCGCTCTCTCGCTCTCGCTCTCTCTCTCTCTCGCTCTCGCTCGCTCTCTTTCTCTCTCTCTCTCTTTCTCTCTCTCTCTCTCTCTCTCTCTCTCTCTCTCTCTCTCTCTCTCTCTCTCTCTCTCTCTCTCTCTCTCTCTCGCTCTGTGGTCGTTGGGCCTGAGCGCTGCGATGCAGTACAGTGTCTTGCTCACCGGCGCCCCCTCTCTGTCTCCCACACACAGCACACTAATGACTTTGCCCTGTACACCGAGGCCATTAAGTTTTTCAACCACCCTGAAAGCATGGTTCGCATCGCAGTCCGGACCATCACACTCAACGTCTACAAAGGTGAGTGCCGGGAACACGCATGCGCACATGCTAACCACGCACACGCGTGTGTGTGTGTGAGAGTGTATGCGCACGCAAACACTCCCGGGATGCTGGGACTGTCTACTGCCTTTCTATGTCCTCCTGTCCTCTTCTTGCTGCTGCTTCTGGTGCATGAGCATGACCAGCAGGTAACTCTGTGACACGCACACACAAGCTGCTCATTTCTTGCTCTTAAATGTTTCATTGCCTTCTAATGGATGCGATTTACCGTCATTCTCGAGTAGAAGAGTGGCTCTCTAAAAGCAGGATGTATTCCAAATGGTAGCTTTTTTTAGCCGTTATTTAACAGACCTTTATTGGACGTTCTTCTAAAGGTTCTGCATTTAAAGTTGTACATACCAATCTGAAATGATTCGTAGCTACCTGGTGCTAGTCGAGGCATTTCAAGTATCCAGAGAGTGTCCTGTTTCTTTACAGTAATACCATCTGCCATTATGCACACGTCTCTTCTAATGATATCTCACAGAGCAACTCTACAACACGGACTAGAAATTCAATAAATATTTGCTCAGAACCAGACCGATGAAAGCTGTTGACCTCTAACACTCGGATGAAAATCTGTAGAAATACTTGCAGTTCAGAGTCTAAACACAGCAATATCTGCCTGTAACCCTTGAATCTCCACAGTCAGCCAGCAGCTGTGTGGGTCTAATGCAGAAAATGATCAAATTAGATAAA
Organism: Lycodopsis pacificus; assembly: GCA_028022725.1. Lineage (NCBI taxonomy): Eukaryota > Metazoa > Chordata > Actinopteri > Perciformes > Zoarcidae > Lycodopsis > Lycodopsis pacificus. Next base: position 3,650,871 of record CM051702.1, read on the forward strand.
AAATACCATCTGTTCCAGACTGTTATAATGTGCGACGTTTAAAGTAGCATCACCACAACCTTCGGTTTCACTGCCTCACTGATTTACTTACTTATTATGAAGGAACTAACTCTTCTGCAAGTCCACTAACAAAGTTCTTGAAGTCTTTCCACCCAGAAATCAATTGCAACATGCAGGCCTTTTCAAAATAAGTGCCCTGTGAGTGCAGGACTGTTGGTTTGTGCCGGCCTCTGCTGCTTCTTCCTGCCGTCTCTCTGGCTCTGAGCTGCTCGCTGTCTTTCCAGGGTGGTGCATTTTAGCGGGTTTGGCTTTTTCCCCACACGCCGTGCTTCTCTTCACCACACATAACATTTACCTTCCTCAACATCCAGTCACTGCAACATGTCAGCTATGGCGTCCCGTCTGTTTAGCCCTGCATGTGACACGTTGCGCCGTACAGCTGTGTGTGTTACATTGTCCATAAAGTCTTGATTAGTTGATAACAGTTAGCTGAACTGACTTTAACCTTAGAAACACGTCATGTATAAAGTAACCGAGTGGCGTTGGTACTGTATCACTGCTGGTCTGGTCCATGTGCTATGCTATAGTAAGGAATCTGTCAAAGAGAGAAGCATCAACTCAATGCAGCTCCTCTGACTGAGAATTATCAGGGGACCACACAGAACATCTGTATCCTGATGAGCAGGCTGAGACACTGCTGCAACGGAAGCTATTCATTGCATTATGCAGTCAAAAGTACAAAACACTTGTTCCAACAAACCCCTTGCTGTTGTAATTACTTTCCGAAATGAACCCATAACTGAAATACTTGCTAGAAACGGGTCAGGATGTGGCAATAATAACCATTTTAACATCAAGTTCTGATCATATCACGGTTTGATGCTTCCTACGGATTCCTTAAGTCATGCGCTGCAACAAATGACAACCTGGAAAAGGATTCGTCAAGATATTAAAGTAGTTTGTTGTAATTTAATTATCTTATGATTGTTGCTACACTAGCCTTTTCTCTGGTTACTTGCTGTTTGTTTCTGTTGTTGACATGCTACACAGTGAGAAAGCAATGTGATATCCTGAATGTTTAAAATGATACGGTAACATATGAACTCCTTTGCCAGATGTGCCATTGTTTGCAGTTTGTTAAAATACCCCCCCCCCACACACATTAACCCTGTCTGTTTTCCCCTCCCCCTCCTCTTCAACAACCACTCCTCCTCCTCCTCTCCTTGTCTCGCTCCTGCTCTGCGTGCCCCATCTGCCTAACTCCAGTTTCATGTAAGTTGGTTCCATTCATTCAGTCTTTTTATCTGTAGGGCTGGGTATCGTAGAGACATGTCATGTTACTTTCCTTCCTTATACTGTTACCAGTACAGTCGTGCCGATACAATTCTAGAACCCGCCAGTGTTTCTCTAAGAGGGTTGATTTTAGTATAGTTGCTGTTGATCTGAGACCTGTCTTTTATTGATTTTAATGCCTCAAATATGCAATGTTTACAATAATTTGTCCAAGAAGAGTTGTTGGTACTCTTTACATGTCAGTGTTTGTTGATACCCAGCCATGTTTGTTGTAAATGTACCAGTATGAATATCCTTATTGTTCTTGTAAATCAATCTGTATCACCCACACACAGAAAACCCTGCGTAGCCTTTTAATTCGATGTTTCTTGGCTTAATCGTTGCACAGTCTTACTCTCCGTTGAGCCTCACATGGTGGTGGTTGTTTTGGTGTCTGTGGTTATTCAGTCAGTTTGATCCTCAGTTCATCCACTAACTGATTCAGCTGGGAGGACATTGTGACTCTGACTAGTGGCAGCTTGTCATTTGTCTCTTTGTTTCCTGCTACTGTGTAATTCATTCATCTGATTTGGCTGCTCATTCACTACATGTCTCATTTTGACCCGTGTGGGTTGGTAATGTGGAACAATCATCAGCTTATATTTGCTTTTGCACTTCTTCTGGTCACATTTCATGTCGGTGAACAGAATTATCCAAAAGTAATTGTTTAAAACAGTAACCCATTGCCCAGTAACAACTAGAAAGTGCTCCACCAGCTTAGCATTGCACTCCTATAAAACAGACAGACTCACGACGGGCAGGTTACAAAAAGGAAAAATTGGTGCAGCAGAAATATTGTCTTCTATATTCCTTTTGATGTGAAAAACCGCTGGAGTTCCTATTTACCTTTCTCTACATGAATGGAATTTATTTAGTTTTTTTTAAACATTACACTCTGATGAATTTTGTGTCTTTCATCACTACTTATACAAAGTTGGACCAAACCTCAGGTCTTGCTCTTGTCTGAAGATAACTCGCTGAGTGCAGGCTCAGATCACAGGTTTGATTAAGCAGACAGTAAATCAGTTATTGCAGCGAGTAGCCCCAGTCCCACTGAGCTGAACTGGCTTTCCTCCTAATCGTACTCCAGCAGTATTCCCTTTAGATTGTAAACCAGCTCATGTACTTCATTTGACTTGGCATGGTTTGTTCATTTTCATAGTGTGTGTGTGTGTGTGTGTGTGTGTGTGTGTGTGTGTGTGTGTGTGTGTGTGTGTGTGTGTGTGTGTGTGTGGTGTATTTGATACTTGATACTTTTGGGGCTGCCTTGGGAACCCAGATATTAATCCTGACCCTTATCTCTGCAGTGGACAATCGGCACATGCTGCACTACATCCGAGATAAGACGGCGGTCCCATATTTCAGCAACCTGGTCTGGTTTATTGGCAGCCATGTCCTCGAACTGGACAAGTGTGTGCAGACAGACGAAGAGTAAGCGCCTTCCGTCGTTGTGTAATTCTCACTGTGGCCTCTAGAGGTCAGGCACGTCTCTATTGTGTCTCCTTCAGGGAATGATGCTTTGTATACATTACATTATACTTTCACTTTGTCAATCACTGAATTCAACCTTTATATTTCATTTTAATCAACTTTCAAGGTGGAAGAAAGTGTTTTTCTTTTCGCTGCACACAATTGCAGCAAAAAGAGTCCTACATTATGAATCTGCACATGCATTGAGACGCCGTTGTGACACTAATGTACACTAATCACGCAACATCTGTCTCTTTCTCTCTGCCTTCCTTTGTGCGCCAGACACAGGAACAGAGGGAAGTTAAGCGACCTGGTAGCGGAGCACCTTGACCACCTGCACTACCTGAACGACATCCTCATCATCAACTGTGAATTCCTGAACGACGTATTGACCGACCACCTCCTCAACCGTCTGTTCCTGCCCCTCTATGTCTACTCTCTGGTGATCCCTGAGACGGTACGTGACCCTCATGTCCAAATGAATTAGTTCACACTGACGATAACAGACGCTTCTTCTATTTATTTTTATAAAAATAAGCACATGATGCATTTTAACATGCTTTGGAAAATAACTTCCAGTGTTAACAGAAGGTGTATGCACAGTAAATGTATTTAGCTTAAATACAAAAGCACTTCTACGGTCCTTTAAACAATTTAATGATTACCAGACTAGCTCTATGCTTTGTCTCTGGTCACACTCTTCAGTTTAATCTCATTGTGCAGTTCACGATTCCTTTCATTTTATTATATGTACTGCATATGTGTGACATTGACTGGTCTTTAATTGTTCCGTTTCTTTAGTCCGAAGAGCGAAAGATTAACCCTCAGGTGTCCCTCTACCTGCTGTCTCAAGTAAGCAACACACACACACGCATCAGGTGCTGCCACCAGCCATCACCAGAGCACTGGTGTATTTCAGATGTGTGGAGGAAAGTGTCTACCGGCCACTTTGGTACATTTTAGTTTATCCAGTTCTGAAACTGAACTCGGAGATATTTCTGTTACTGAAAAAGAGTCTCAGCTACATTTGTGTTGTTTTTGTGCCTTTGCGTTACTTTTCCATGTACGCTAAACCTGTCCAATGAAGTCCTTTAGGGTTACTTTACCATACATTTTGTTCACATGTACTTCATTTCATTTTCAACGACCGGTTCTTGTTTTTAAAGACGTTTTGGATTACCTTCTTAATTGTGTATGTCTGCGTGTTTCCCAGGTGTTTCTGATCATCCACTATCAGCCGATGGTCAACTCCCTGGCCGAAGTTATTCTCAATGGAGACCTGTCTGTCTTCACCCCACAGACGGATATACACAGCACACACAAGAATACGGTAATACACACACACACACACACACACACACGAACATGCTGTATACACCAGCACTCAGAACATCAATAAAAAACACTTAATTGAAATATATACGCCCACACACACACACAGCAGAGTGTACATTGTGATACAGGGTCACACTAGCATATACACGTACACACACCCGAGTGCAGCGCACAAACAAGAACACGCACACCTATGCAGGCAACCGCATGGATACACACACACACACACACACACACACACACACACACACACACACAGACTGGAGTTCCAGAAGTGTGTGTAGGTGGCGATCGCGGGCTCATGGTTGTCTCCATGAATCACCCACATCAAGGCAGATATGCTAATTATCTCCATAGCTTTTTCTTCTTTACATTTTTCAAGCAGTCTCTCCTTTTATCTTTCCCCCCCGCCCAGGCCTTCCTTCTCTTTGTGTTTTCATCTGAATGTTATTTCCCTTCTCACTTTGTTTCCTTCTCTCTGTCTCTCCCTCGTCTGCCCCTTATCTTCCCCACCTGACTCCCCTCACCTCTCTACCTCTCTTTTTCTAAATCTCTCAACCTCCCAGCTTCTTCTTCTCCCGTGATTCAGTTTCTCTTCTCTCACCCCCCCCCCCCCCCCTCGCTTTTCTTCGTTTTTTGACCATCTGTTTGTAAAGTCAGGTGGGTGTGCAGAGCTAGTGAGCGTTTCTGAGAACTCTTGTGGTTATTCTTTGTGCTGTGTGTGCTGTGTGTGTGTGTGTGTGTGTGTGTGTGCGTGCGCGTGCGCTAGACCTGTGGCTGTTGTAAGACGCAGCCCACCTTTTCAGTGAATGTGAGTTGAGGCATGATGTCTTAAAAACGTCGGTCTACCACAACAGGAGGCAGCCAGACCCAAACTAGTAGCTGCCAGCTATTCATTCAGCTGTGCTTTTCTCTGCATTCTGAGGACTTTAAAAGCGCCACATGTTGCATCTTTAAACTTTAGTCGAGCAGTTTCCCAAAGATTGGAGAAGTATAGTGTTCATAGTAAATATACTGTCCAGGCCATTGTCATGGTCTGGATTTTAGGATATTCTAACAAATGAAATAAACCAGAGAAACAGACTTGAGATGGCTTTACTGTCATGTGTTTTTTTTAGACGGGTAATCCTGGTCTTCACTTTATTTATTGATCAACTTGCAACAGGAGCTTTGATGGCCGGCCTTCCTCAAAGGCACCACAGAATTAGACATGACTGAAATCGATCTCTTTCTCCATTCTGGGGTTGAATGAAGCACGAAAGACTCTTTGATTATTTCTGAAAATGCCGAAGACATAATGTACAGAAGTACTGGCCCTTTTTGTTTGTTTTTTTCTTTTACATGCATGTCTGGTTGTGGATATGAATTGTTTCAGCCACATCAGATGGAACTCTTGGTGTGTTATTGTTTGATTTATTGTAGATGAAACAGACGCATGAAGCACGGGCTCCGTTTCTGTGCAGGTGGTCAAATGGTTCTTCCTGTTTGTCTGTGATGTGGCAGGAAATTAGGTCACATGATGGAACACTGACAGAGCTGGTTCACCTAACCCAAATCTCTTTCCTGGAAGTATCTTTTTTTTCTCTCTCTCTATTGTACACATATTGTACACACGTTTTCTTGCAAGTGCACCAGTTAGATCTGTGTGTGTGTGTGTGTGGAGTTTATCTTTTTTCTTTTTCAAAAACACATGCAGCTGTTTCAGTTGTGTGCATCTATAAGAATATCTTTGCCCTGCAACTGGTGCTCTATTTTGTTGTGCTGCTAGCTGTGTTTGTGTTTGTAGGTTTGCCTTACATGCTTGGTGACCTCCATCAATTTCTCAGCATAGGCTCAGAGTGTGAGCGGTTTACCAGAACATAGTCAGCTAACAGGTGCAACACGCACACACACACACTCTCTAAAGCTAGTCTGTGGGTTATGTCTGACAGCACACACACACGCATGCACCGTGTTTTTAGCAGCGACTACAGAACAAAGCTAAGTGCTCACACTCCCCCAGTGATACAGATGTCAATGTTTTTGTTGGCTGGCTTTAGGAAGGATTACAGAGACGTGTCTAATTGTTCTGTGTCAATGAGTTGCTAAGGCTTTTAGATTTATGCTTCAGGGTAATAGTTTTAAAAAATAGGTTTGACTTGATCTGAAACACAAACCATTTACAACACATTTTAGCCTTTAACGACCACAGTTGTGTGTATCGCTTACAAAACCACCTTCTCCTGTCATGAGAATATGCAAAAAGGCCAAAGAGGGAGATAAGAGAGGGAATATAAATAAATACTTAAGCATTCACTATCATCAAGCAATGAACAGGTTTAGTCAGAGAATAGAAAACATGAATTATAACTAGTTATTTATTCATGTGGCTCACTGCTCCTTCCAGTAAATGTGTATTCTGAGAAACTGCAGCTGTTTGGGCATGTAAGAAGGATGGGCTTGTGTGTACATGTGTGTGTGTGTCTATGTTCCTATGGCTTGACGTGTGTTCGGTGGTTTGTGTTGGCGTATGAGGTGAAGTGAAATAGGGCCACCTAGTTTCAGCGTGAGATACCTGATCCTCTTCCTCTTTATCTTCTTCAACAGAGGCAAATCGTTTTTCTGCAAATGAAACCACTGAAGCCAGAGTATTTTGGTATTCAGTGGCTTTTCATTTTTGCTGCAGCATTGGGCTCTCTACAGTATCAATCTATTTGTTTATGTGGATCCTCAATAGCTTCTAGGGAATAAAAACAGTCTAAACAAGAGTGAATATAGTATTACATGGGTATGCATATACAGCGGGTAAAATAAGTATTGGACACGTCACCATTTCTCTCTGTAAATATATTTCTGACGGTGCTATTGACGGGAACTTGTCACCAGATATTCTCCCAGTATTTCACAGGCTTGTCTAAATGTTGTGCAGCTAACTTTTAAACGCGCTTCAACATGCTTTTTCTTCAGCAATGGAGTCTTGGCGGTTGAGTGCATTACTTATTGCTTTCTTTGAAACTATTGTACCTGCTAGTTCCAGGGCTCTCTGAAGCTCTCCACAAGTGGTCCTTGGCTCTTGGACGACTCCTCTGATAATCCTTTTCACTCCTCTGTCACAAATCTTGCGAGGAGCACCTGGTCGTGGCCGGTTTATGGTGAAACGATGTTCTTTCCGCTTCCGGAACAGTGTTCTCTGGAACATTCAGAAGTTTAGAAATCCTTCTGTAACCAATGCTGTCAGTATGTTTTGCAATAATAAGGTTGCGAAGGTCTTGAGAGAGCTCTTTGCTTTTACCCATCATGAGGCCCACGGAACCTTCAAGACCAACATCACACCTGAGTCATGATTTTATTAGACGACACTATATTCAGGCACATTTTTGTTCATGGTGTTGGTGCACTTTTCAGGTTCACCTGAATTAGTAGTGAACTCGTCCTGATGATGCGTATATCTTGATGCCACTCTCAGTCCTAGTCCTGCATGAAATTGAATGGAATTTATTTATAGAGCGCTTTTCACAGACATGACATCACAAAGTGCTTAACAGCAGAAATTTTAAAGCATAAAAAAACCACAATGTGACCCTAGAGTCAATAAATTACATGCACAGAATAAAATTAAATAAAAAAACAAAAAAAGAAATAAAAAAAAAAAATTAAAACATATTTTAAGAGCAGGTCTAGGACATGGGTTTTTACTCAAACGCCAGCCTAAAAAGGTGGGTTTTGAGCTGGTTCTTAAAAGTATTCACAGTATCTGCGAGGCGTAGAGTCTGCTGTAGCCGCCTTGTCTTTAGCCAATCGATTAAATGCATCTCTCCTCTGGCCTCGCACGCAGTGATAACCATGCTGACCTGTGGTTTTTATGTGGTCCATAAACATGCGGTTCTTCCTTTTTACTGCAGGTCAGTGCTGACATATCTTATCTTCACCAGCTGTTTCCTGTGTGCATGAACTGCATTTTGCTGTACATTTCAGGGCTATATGTGAGAAGTGGGTTACTTCTACTTACTTCGTGTGTGTGTGTGTGTGTGTGTGTGTGTGTGTGTGTGTGTGTGTGTGTGTGTGTGTGTGTGTGTGTGTGTGTGTGTGTGTGTGTGTGTGTGTGTGTGTGTGTGTGTGTGTGTGTGCGTGTGTGTGTGTCAAAAGTTCATTTTCTCTGATGAAGTGTATCAGGGAGGAAGAGGCTTTTGTGTGTTAACATACTTTGATCAGCAGGATAGTGCTCGATGGATTTACTGTAAGGCTTGGTGACTGTGAGCATGTGCGATAAGATTTAGGCACATCCGTTATTAAAGTCTTTTTGTGTTAATGTGTGTATTTGTTTTGCTTGCGCGTCTGCCAGTAAAAGGTGGCAGACGTTGCTGCCTGGAAACAGGACAGTTGTTTTTTTTCTAGGTATCCTGTTAGTCTACTCCAGAATATCATGAACTTTCTAAATACACCTGTTTTCTTTATCTCACTTGTTTTGTATTCGGCACATGCTGGGAGGTTTGGTGCTGTATGTTAAAAACCACAAAGCAAAGTCACAGAACGGCCACTGCTTTATTTTAACTAAAAACATCTTTGAAAGGACATCGTGGACTTTCATGATCACAAGAATGGATTCAGACAAAATGTAGAGTTGATAGAATAATACTGCGTGAGTGTCACTTCCAGACATGTGAGTTCCTCCCCCCTCACACCTTTGCCTCTCTTTCCGTCTCTAAACCTCAGGCCAGTGCAGGAGGTGTGCGTCGCTTCACCAAGCCCTCGGAGTCTCTGGAGCGCTCCCTGGAGCTGTCCCGCCATCGCGGCCGCAAGAGAACTCAGAAGAGGCCAAACTACAAGAATTTAGGGGAGGAGGAGGATGACGAAAGGCCTGGGGGAGGAGGTGGAGGTGGAGGAGTAGAGGAGGGCTGGGACGATGACGGCAGAGGCGGAGAAAGGGAGAAGGGAAAAGGTACAGAGGGAGGAGGAGGTGGGAGTTCTAAGGGAAGCAGAGCGAGTGGGGAGACGGCGGAAGGTGAGTGTGTGTGTGTGTGTGTCTCACTGGACACAGCAGTACAGGGCTGTGTTTCTCAGTTTTTCTTTACTGCCATCAATCAGACGTAGTCTCCCATGATGCACCTTGGTTACCCATCAGCCACCACAGCAGCAGCCCTCGTCTCAAAACTGAGAAGAGAGAAACTAACTCCTTAAAACTGAATAACAACATTTTTCTTTGACTGTAACTGTTTTGCTTTTTTATTTTTTCTTAATTTAGTGTGCGCTTTACTGTTACTCTCATCTTCATGCATTTACTGTTGCTTGTCAATTTCTAAATGTTTAAATCCTGAAACAAGAAGTGTTAAAAACAACAAATGTCAAAGAATGAAGGAAAAATAATTGCAGAAGACAAACTGCAGAAAGAAAGTCCATTTAACCAAAAATTCCTCTTTGGATAGTTTTGAGATGAGGCCCCCCCCTCGTTAGGCTGCTTCCCCACTGACCACAGCCGACTGTCCATCTCCATGGTGACACACCATCCATCCTGTGCTCCTCACCTCTCCGCCTGTCTCTCACTCCTGCTCTGTGTGCATGTGTGTGTGTGTGTGTGTGTGTGTGCGTTAGTATCTGAGTAGGTTTGTGTTATTTTAAAATGTCACCGTTTAGCTCATCTGACATGATTCCTTCTTTACTGTGACTGAACAGACTCTGCTTGCAGAGTCTTTGTGCCGCGCTGCACAATCTTAATGACTCCTGAAGGCTCAAATGCACAGTATTGTGTTTGACGGCCTGCGTTTTAACGCTCATGACATCGTGGGTTGCAGAGGAACAGATAGTTTCTAAATGACACGTGTATCATTCGTGGTGGAAAGATGACGCCCACCCTATTTAACCGATTGATAATAAAAGATAAAATAACCTTTTGAAGGATAGTTTCTTAGGTGCTAAAAATCATTGATTGAAATATTCTTGCATTTGAATGCATCACATAGTACATTTTATGCATTGAAAAATCTGTATTTTGTTCCTAATCAATAGTAGCAGACACTGATTGGCTCGTCTTTACACGTTTAAGATTTTTTAACTAAAGAAGGAAGCACATCAGACTTTACATTCATCTTCACTGGTGACAGGAGCTCATTTTTGTGTGTTGTGAATGTTCAAAAATACATATAATACAATTTCACATTTATGTATATACACATGTAAGTAGGTACAACGTGTGTGTGTGTGTGTGTGTGTGTGTGTGTGTGTGTGTGTGTGTGTGTGTGTGTGTGTGTGTGTGTGTGTGTGTGTGTGTGTGTGTGTGTGTGCGCACAGAGATCGAGATGGTGGTGATGGAGAAGTGTAAAGTGTCGGAGCTGACGGAGCAGAACACCACTGATGAGGAGAAGACCGCTGCAGCCACCCGCACACACACTCAGAGGAGCAGGTACACACACACACACACTCAGAGGAGCAGGTACACACTCACACTCGGAGGAGCAGGTACACACTCGGAGGAGCAGGTACACACACACTCGGAGGAGCAGGTACACACACACACACACACTCACACTCGGAGGAGCAGGTACACACACACTCGGAGGAGCAGGTACACACACACTCGGAGGAGCAGGTACACACACACTCGGAGGAGCAGGTACACACACACTCGGAGGAGCAGGTACACACACACTCGGAGGAGCAGGTACACACACACACTCGGAGGAGCAGGTACACGCTCACACTCGGAGGAGCAGGTACACTCACACTCGGAGGAGCAGCTACACACACACTCGGAGGAGCAGCTACACACACACTCGGAGGAGCAGCTACACACACACTCGGAGGAGCAGCTACACACACACTCGGAGGAGCAGCTACACACACACTCGGAGGAGCAGCTACACACACACTCGGAGGAGCAGCTACACACACACTCGGAGGAGCAGGTACACACACACTCGGAGGAGCAGGTACACACACACTCGGAGGAGCAGCTACACACACACTCGGAGGAGCAGGTACACACACACACTCACACTCGGAGGAGCAGGTACACACACACACTCACACTCGGAGGAGCAGGTACACACACACACTCACACTCGGAGGAGCAGGTACACACACACACTCACACTCGGAGGAGCAGGTACACACACACACTCACACTCGGAGGAGCAGGTACACACTCACACACACACTCGGAGGAGCAGGTACACACTCACACTCACACTCGGAGGAGCAGGTACACTCACACTCGGAGGAGCAGGTACACTCACACTCGGAGGAGCAGGTACACTCACACTCGGAGGAGCAGGTACACTCACACTCGGAGGAGCAGGTACACTCACACTCGGAGGAGCAGGTACACACACACTCGGAGGAGCAGGTACACACACACACACACTCGGAGGAGCAGGTACACACACACACACACTCGGAGGAGCAGGTACACACACACACACTCACACTCTGAGGAGCAGGTACACACACTCACACTCTGAGGAGCAGGTACACACATACACATTCAGAGGAGCAGGTACACACACACACACATACACGTTCAGAGGAGCAGGTACACACACACACACACATACACGTTCAGAGGAGCAGGTACACACACATACACGTTCAGAGGAGCAGGTACACACACATACATACACATTCAGAGGAGCAGGTACACACACATGCATACACATTCAGAGGAGCAGGTACTCACACACACATAACTGAACTAGATGTGGAAAGAATGATGGAAAAGGAAAATAAGGTGTTTGTGGACTGATGAAGTCGTGTCTTTCTGCAGGCCGTTCTTGGACATGGTGTACAGCGCCCTCGACTGCACCACCGATGACTACCACGCCCTGTTTGTCCTCTGCCTGCTCTATGCTGTCTCACACAGCAAAGGTTGGCCTCTCTTTTCATTTCATGGGGTTGGTTTTCGTGACTCATTCTAGATGCCTGGTATATGAACTTAACTGGCATCCATATTGGAGGTCCGTATAGAATCTTTCATTGCTTTCTTCCTGTCAGCCACTGCATTAAGAAATGGGCAACGGGCAACGGGCAATACAAAAGGTCTCATTTAGAATGTTTTTGTTGTCGCGTTTGAAAATGTCTGCACATTACTGCTTACATTTCTATAAGCAGGGCTGACTCAACAGAACTGAATACATCTGGTTCATTTCTGAGGCGTCTTTGACACAAAACTGTTCATTTCCTACTTTGCATTTGATCAGATTTGTTTCAATACACACTCGGTTGCCGTGCAACAGGCATTATATGTTTGAGCTGTCCGTGGGTCTGTCCGTACATTCTTGGACTCTTCGATGAACTGATTGGATTTTGATTTAATTAAGACAATGTCACACACGTCTAATTGGATAAAATGATGAAGTGATGACACTGGACAAACATGGATGTAAACTTCAACATGACTGGTTGGAGCAGGAGTGTTCAAAGTTAGCATCACCCACAGTGAGTCACTATGGCTACTTTTTTGGGGAATTACGCAAGTTTGAAATAGACTGTAATTTGAGAACCGTAGATTATTTTTAAGTAGGATTGAAGGCGAGGCAACTGAAGACGAGGCAACAAGCCTGTAACATCTCAGTATTCATGTTTATGCCACCGAATCTGCATTCTTCCTGACCTGACCGTCTGTCTGTCTGTCTGCAGGTATAAACCGAGATCTTCTGGAGCGTCTGCAGTTACCAGTTCCTGACCAGGAGAAGAGCTCCTACAGCCTGGTGCTGGTAGAGAGACTGATCAGAGTAATGAGTCATGCAGCACAGCCAGGTAAGACACACACACACACACACACACAGATCTATTTATATTTATTTTATCTATTGTGCGTGCCAGTGTGATTATTATGAAATTACTAACACCTGCATGTTTCCAAGATGAACATATGAGCATGGAGGCTTTCCAGAGAAACCTGTTTTAACAGAAGTTCTCTGTACAAGTGAATGGAAATGTTGTAGAAGATGTTAGATGTGTAACTCAAAACCCACACGTTCATTTTATTTTATTAACTACATATTAGATATTAACGTCGCGCACACTGTTCCATGCAAACTTTGGCTTTGTTGAGTTAATATGGAGAAAAATGTCCTCATTACTTATTCATATATTTCGTGTGTGTGTGTGTGTGTGTGTAGATGGTAAAGTGCGTCTCGCTACCCTGGAGCTGAGCTGCCTTTTGTTAAAGCAGTCTGTGCTGTCTGGAACCCACTGTATAATCAAAGATGTACACCTGGCCTGCCTGGAGGTACAGCACACACTAACATGTACACGCTACACTCCGACGTAACATATCAGAGCAAGCAGGTGGGAAGTTGGATCTTGTTCCATTCATAGCAGTGACTGTATCACCTTCTGAGAACCCGTAGCTGCAGGGTTTTGTGGTTATGACTTAAGAAATATTTCAGCAGGGACGAGCCGGACCACCCGTTTCCTTTCCTCCAGCTTTCTCTCCAAACCTCACATCTCGGCTCGTTAGCCGTCTTCTCCTCCTCATTGACTCCCTCTGACTCCTCTTCCTCTCTCCCTCTCTTCTCTTGTTACCCGCCCTGGCTTGCACAGCACTCTGTTTTTCTTTCTCATTCTTCTGGGAATTTTATTGTTTCATCTTCACTCACTTCAGGGTAATCCTCCACACCCTCTTTCTCCGCAGTCCTCATTTCAAAAGAGGCTACAGGAAGTAGTTGCACTACTGCTTCTGTGATGCTTTTTGTCTGAATTTTAATTTTTGAAAAGAAACCACGTCTAATCTGACTGAGTTTAAAAGTGAATTGAAACCTGACCATGGCCATGTTTCACCTCCTGATATCAGTCGCATCACAGGGGGTTACTGCTTGAAGAACGTCCCACTTTTGACACAGCTTAATGTTAACGAAGCTGCTTCTTTGGCTGCAACGGTTGAGGGGTTTTCCAGGAATTAGGATCATTATTTTGCTTAACTGTCTTCTGGCTCTCGTCTGTGTGCAATCCAATAGTGACACAATGATAAAAAACTGACCTTACCGACCATGAAATAATAATTCTGTTGCTATTATTTTTCGTTGACCCTTAACCTGCTGATTGCCTTTCTGCCCTGCTGCTGAGAAATTGCTGACATATTACTAATCTCTGACAGGGAAACAGTCCACATTTCCAGATTTAGTTGATTTAGTGTTAATTGTTGTTGGCTTCACATTGTTGGAGGATTACTGGATGTAAAAGCACTTTCATTCGACCATCACTGCAGGAGGAAGACTGTCCGTCCTTCCTCCAGCTCTCTGACACTTGATGGCAATAGAATAACCAGGGAGGCATGCATTGCTGTTAAAGGAAGTGGCCTTGCGTAACACATTCCTGTTAAGTGTGTGATTCACTAGTAGTTACGTGGGTTTAATTGACAGGTGTGACTCTTTCTCAGGAACAGAGTGGACAGACGATTCACAGTAATTACTGATGATGTTAAGTAGTACTTACAAACTGAGATTGTTGTTCTGTTTATTTGTTTTGAATGAAGTACTGGAGCATTCCAATGTATTTTATTCCTCAATTATTCATTATTTATTTAGCAATAGTTTGCAAGCCAGAAGGAAGATGTAGTAGCAGTAATATTAATAGTAGTAGTAGTATAAAGAGCGGCAAAATATGTCTTGAAGAAGTAGTGAGCAAACTTGAGCTTTATTTCAATCGTCTCACACATACAGGTACACACTATACCTGACTTTAAACCATCCTTTTAGGAGGAGTGGCTTGATTGTTGCATTTTTATAATCAATGCAATTTGTCAATTTGTGTTTGAAGATGTGTTGCTTCTGTGTCACATGAAAAGATGGTTCAGACTGTGTATTTGCTAATATTATTGTTTGTGTTTGCAGGGTGCTAGAGAAGAAAGTCTGCATTTACTGCGGAGATTCTACAAGGTGAGAGTGAACAGTAACACACAAACACACACACACACTAACCTACATAAACATGAGTGCTTCTCTCCCATCTACCCACACACACGTGTATATATACTCTATATGCACACAAGAAGGAAGGACAGACTGAGCAGCAACAGACAGCTGGAAACACTCAGACAAGCAGACTGACGCCAGCCAACAAATGATATTAATGTCACATGTCTGCATTCTTCTGACTGCACAATAGGACTTCAGCTGACAAGTCATAGCATGAAAAACCTTTGCTGTTCTGGCTGCCCAGACAGAGACCTCTGCTGAGACAGGCAGGCAGACGGGGAAACAATCATTTAGGGAGATTAATAAAGAAACGATCTGGTGTTCCAACCAGTTGTTCCAGAGATACGTGTCTCACTAATAGCTGAATCATCTACCCGTCCTGTCTCCATTGTCTGTGTGTGCTCTACTTATTAGAACCAAGACCATTTCCCTGAAGGTGTAATAGGTAAAAGTGAAAGTGTTTCCTGTATATTATACAACTTCAGATGTATACTGGTAGGCAAAGTGCTTTCAGTGCTTTCTGTTTCCCTCTGAGTGTCTTTGGATATCAGTTTTGGAATCAGTCACAGGAGTTGAGTTTTGCTGACTTTTACATAATTCAACCAAGTGGACCGTCTACGAGACGCAGAGCGCTCTGTTTCAACATTCAGGGAAATACTCAGCAAAAGAAGCTTCCTGATCGGTAAAAACATAAATGATTGTTGCTCTCGGTTAGCTATTGATTCTCAACTGGTGCTCACAACAGGGTGAGAGTTTAAAATCATTATTAACTTCCTCAAGCATCTACACCAGGGGTGTCAAACATACGGCCCGCCACGTCATTTTATGTGGCCCACGAATCCCCCAGCAAAAAAAAAAAAATTTTTTTTTACAAAAATTAAAAGTTAGATGTGAAAATAAAAATATCCCCATGGTTGAAATTATGAGATGAGCCATTTGCGCCGCCAGTCTCGCCGGGGGCTATTTTGTGTTCATTCGCACTGGACGCGCCGGAGAGGGGGCGTGGCTTATCGCCCTGAAAGCCGTTCAACTGTCCGCCATTAACCATGGAAAAAAGAACCTCTATTTCTGCTAAGTAGGTGTTGAGGAAGTCACAGATATCCCGGGAAACTAAACTAAATATGGTAGGAGTAGTTACATTTACACCGTCTTACATTTACAACCGGCCCTTTGAGGGCGACCGTGATGCTGATGTGGCCCCAGAGGGAAAATGAGTTTGACACCCCTGATCTACACGATACAAAGAGATTCAGAATCAGTGAAATAACATAAACAATATAGCCTTTTTATTTTTTTTTAAGGAAGCAGAAGTTTGAATTATGAACCTCATGAGATTAAATGTTTATTTGATGAAAGTGTATTTGGATCACTGTGTGGTTAGATGAGCACGCTGATACACATCACATAAACAACCGCTGTCCTGCAGGCTGAGATGCTCAACTCTGCATGTCCAAGCAACTCGTCTTATCTGTCCAGCATTTCCTGTTTTGGTTCACATCATCATTCTGCTGATGGGACGTCCTTTAAGAGTTCCTCTCCCTCTGCAGCGATCATTTATGCGGGTTGTGTGCTGGAACACACAGCTGATAAGTAGGGTTTGTGCACAGAGAGGAGGGTGTCATGTTTGGAGACAGGGGGCCTGCGACACTTTCAAATCTCCAGATCACAAACGGTCTCTTTTTAATAAGTCACTTGTGTATAGCGTGCAAGAGTAGACAAATGTGGGAACTCTGCGACGCTGGAGATATGACCAACGCAAACAAAATGATCATGAACGGCACTTTAACCGCAGAAAACTATATTATCAGAAAGAATTGTGAGTGTCGATGCTTCCATTCACTGTAGCACAGATGAGTCAGCTGAGTGTATGATATTGACATATGAGTCATATCCTATGAGGAAGTGAAGGAAAACACGATGCAGGGATTTTTTTTGGGGAATGTTTTCAGGACAATGTTTGAGTATCATCAGATAATTTATACATGTGTGCGTTAACATTCTTCTTTTTACTGGCATCAGAATGAGGCCTGATTTTAAATAGTTACAATTAAGAATTTAAGCACAACGCAGGTTTTTAATAGTGATTCCTCCTGTGATATACATATACTCTGCTCTTAGCTCCATGTTTTATATCTGTATCTCTACATGCACCAACATATAACGGTGTGTAAATGGGTTTTGCCGTTGTCGGTGTTCCAGGATGATGCCAAAACAAGAACATGCGTGAATCAGTGGGTATGCAATGCATGATGTGTTTATAATTCAGACGCAGAAGATGCATTTGCTTATTTCTGCTCTGCACACACGGTTCTTATTGTTTGAATGCATCTGATGCTTTCACCGCTGAAACTCTTTAACCACACATTTGAATCATGTCGTCACAGGGCGAGGAGATCTTTCTGGACATGTTTGAAGACGAGTACAGGAGCATGACGGTCAGTTTGACATGTTTTGTGACACGATTCAAATATGCTCCTGGTGTTGCTTGGAGCTTGTCTGTACTCGTGCACGTGTGTATGTTGCAGAGTAAACCGCTGAATGTGGAGTATCTAATGATGGATGCCTCCGTGCTGCTGCCACCCACGGGTACCCCTCTGACTGGTATCGACTTTGTCAAGAGGCTGCCCTGTGGAGACGTGGAGAAGACACGCAGGGTACGTCCACTCATTCACCGGAGCGCAGTCCACACTGTACGTAACTGACCGTCAAAAGCCATGACTCTCTAATGCAACACCTTGTTGGACTCCTATTGTTTACACTGTACCACGTAGCAGGTGTAACTCACTTTGCATTCTTTTGGTTTTGTGTTTCGCAACCATGCTGCAAACCGATGACGGCAGCATGGCGGCACTCCAAAGATCAGATGAAAGATAAAACGTAAGCCGTTGTAGTGTGTGTGTTCATGTGGGGCCTGTCCTCTCTCTGCACAGGCGATCCGTGTGTTCTTCATGTTGCGGTCCTTATCGCTCCAGCTTCAGGGGGAACCTGAGATGCAGCTGCCTCTGACCAGACCAGAAGACCTTATCAAGACGGATGACGTGCTAGACCTCAGTAAGTCACACACAGAGAAGCAGAGGCACACTGTATACTTTACCAAACCCAGACCGCATCCTACAGGACCCTCGACGCGCTTACTTCTTTCATCATTTTTACCCTTTTGGGAAATGGCGTCAAACTTCAGGGTGGGACACTGTGAAATACTAAATTTAAGTGTAATTGCTGCAATAAAAGTACAACCACAGAAAGTTAAGCAAAGATAGTTGGACACGTCTCTCTCTGTCTTACGCACTCTCTCTCCCTGTAAAAGACGGCATTAGATCGACAACACAGACATGCGAGTGCAGTCCTAACGATACACGCATATGCAAACGTTCACAACCACAACGACAGAGTAGAGCGCACAGACGCGCTTGCAACTAGTGTGTCTGCACACAGCTTCCCACACTGAGATAACCTGAACCATCGGCTCTTACTGTACACAGGTGTGGAGGTGATGTTGTGGAAACTTGCGTGTGGTTAGCTCTGCCTTGCAGGATATCAGTACTGCAGAGTTTGTGTTTTTTGTTGTTTTTTGCTGACGTGCAAATATGCCCTTGTGGATCTAAAGTTGTGACTAATGTTAAAACAAATATAAATATGCGACGTTTTGCCGTCTCGATCTCACAGCCGTCCGCTTCTCCGTGGCTGAAGGGAGGCTGCAGCGCAGCTACCCGAAGTGTTGTTGAGGTGTTTGTTTCAAAGGTCATTTCTAACACACGGGATACACCTGGTTTGATCTGTATCTCTGTATTATGATTACTAACAAATCCCATGGAAACAACCAAACTACAGGGAGTTGAGAGGTAAACACGACCTCAACGATTACTAATATGATTAAAGATTTACTGAGATGTATAAATAAAAAGTCAAGTTAAAGCTGCACGCAGCATTGGTCGGGCCTTTGCACATGCTGAGGGTAGATGACGTGTTTGACACGTTTTTTTACTGGTTATAGTATGTTTGCGGCTGCCATGTACAACTTAAAAATGCTACTGATATAATACTAATGACAGAGTATACAGAGTATATACCACTTTACTCATATCTTTCACACTGAAGGAGAGGAAAGGCGCTGAAGAGCAGACGGGACAGCCGCCGCTCTTCTTTGAAATGAGCCTCTTCCCTCGTTGAAGTTCATTTTGACAAGCAGAACATCTCAGAAAGAGAGTACGGTTCACCACAAATTCCCCAGCGTGTCATACGCTATCTGTATTAGGTGTATCTTATGATGCAAGCAAAGAAAGTTGTCTTTCCTCTTTCACACCATCTTTTTTTTAGTCTGCTTTTCTTGTTTTGTACTGATGACATGAACATTTAAGAAAATTACACTTTTTGTAAAAGATATTACTTCCGCTACTGCACTTGCACTGGTTTTTTGTTTTACCTAATATTTAATATTTAATCTTATTTGGGATTTGAAATGATTAAAGTGGGAGGTAGGTGTATCATTAATATCACTTCTTAGAATTAAACACAAAGAGAAAAGTTCAATGTAGATTCCTCCGGGTGACTGAGCAGTGATGACTGTACCGTCTGGCAGCGATGGCCTTTTGCTACTTATCATATCATCTGTGATGACTGAGCTGCAGTTTCGGTACTTTTTGAACAAGTTTGCAGAACGAGTAAAGATTTAAACCTGAGGAGTGGATCAAACCAATGACACGGCACTGAACCTTCAGATACTGAGATGCTTTCTGTGGATGTGTCATGGTTGTGTGCTCATTTGTTTCTGCATCAAAATATTAATATATTTCATTCATTGTCTTCAGACTACATGAAACAGTCGTAACTGTTGTCAATAACTGACCTAGTTTGAGTTCTTGAGAGACTTTCCACTTCTGTGTTTGATGTGTTTTGCGGGGTAGAAAATCCTTTGACGAACAGATGGAAACATATCTATTGAAACCGAATGTCTCCCTGCAGCTCCACTTTCAAATCTAACCCAGCGGTTGAAACTGCGGCTGTCTTTTTGTAATTCCAAATGCCTGTTGAAAGAGTCTGTGGCAGATATAGGTTCATGAGCTGTAATATTAAACCTGGAATTACTTCCAGTCATTTTCTGTCACTTGACTGAATACATCATTTTAAAGATGCTCAACTTTTGCCTCCACGGCTGAGCTGGGGGCTAACTGTGCTAACGGGGCTAACGACGTCAACAGAGCTTGCATCTTTGTCTTTGCCTTGATCGGACCAAAGATTTAAACAATCTTTGGTGATTTAACTCTACCCATGTATAGTGAAAGGAAAAACTCAACCCCACATTGGGTTTTCCTTTGTTTTCTAAGTCACTTTCACTTTTATACTAGTCAGATTGACTAAGAACTCTCTTACCCAGTGATTCTGGAGAGAGGGAGGGTTTTTTTTATCGTGGGTTGGGGAATTTAAACCTGCAGCCTTCCAACCACAAACTCCTTTCTCTGACCAATAGGCTGCCACCGCCTCCAGTTCGCCACATCATCGGTTAGCTGTTGTTGAATCGCAGAACATTTGCTAATGTCAGTACCTGTATATTGTGTCAGTGGAGTCGTAGTATTTGTAGTTTCAGAGATTGTCTTGCAAGCGGAAGGTCATGTTGCATTCCCATCAACAGTGTGTTTAAGGAAGTGTGTACCTATTCTTTGCTGCAAACAAATTGTGCATAAAGTCACCTTTTGAAGAATCTGACCTCTGGTTTATGTGTTTCTAATGAGCCGTGACACGTTAAGAAGGAATACTCGAGAATACACTGGCGGCATATGTTCTTTTATCTTTTCATACCTGTGAATGCCGTCACTCCATTGTTTGCCTTCTGTAATGTTTGTGCAGTGGGCAGGTTGTTAAGAGGGAAGACGTTAGCCTCAGGGGCAGAGTGTTTACAGAGAGCTAAGGCTGCTCTCCCTGTACTGTGGTCTGAACAGCTTCAGGCACGTCATGCTCGTAGTGACAGAGTCTCACTTCTATCTGAAGAATATCAGCAATAAAGAGCATCAGCAACACCAATGCTGAATGATTAGTGATGTACACCTGTCCTGATAAATGGAACCGATGACGCAGCAGTACGCCTCCACACACTGAAACTGTGGCTGCAGATGTTTTTTTGTGAGGGGGAGGCAGTCTAAAGATTCACCTGACTAATAGATGGAGACACTCTGCACCAAATATGAACCGAAGTCGAAGTGAAACCGTCACTTGATTGGCAACGACTTGGTTTCAGTGAGCCCATAAATGGAGGCAACTTGTCGTCTATCGGATGACTCCCACCCGCCCCCCCCCCCCACCCCCCCCGCCCTCTGTAGTCAGAAGTCAACATTGGGGGTGGAAGGGTTTTTTCTGCAGCTGGTCAGGGGATTCAAGTTATTGAACTTCCCCTAATTTCTCTGTCCATTTTGCTGTTGGCGTCACTTTGCTGCCAGAGTAAATCGGGGACTACCTCCACAGCTGCAGGGACTTCACCCTGCTCACTGTTTCAGTGGGTAAAGTCGAGTTCCTGGTAACTCCCGGTGATCTTTGAATGCAACGTGTATGATTTACACAACAAGCCGCCAGCTGTGAAGCTATAAATAGTGTTACCCCAGAACAGTTCTGTACTTAAATGAGCAAAACTTCACACTAATAACATTCGGCACGTACAACCGTCACCGGTTTAATGTTGGATTAGTCAGGATTCTTGAAAACTGATATTTAAGGAACCAGAGAGATTAAATACTATAAAGTGGAAGCGATGAGGAAGAGAAGTTCATCGGGGGGGGCTTTACATCAGTGGCTTACAAGAGCCAGTGACAGACGCTGATATTAAAAACCAAACCAGTGGTGTCAAATCAGGTCATCATCAGTTCCACATGTCATGTTTGTCTCGCAAAAGGTTTTGTGGTGAACTGATGTGGGCTCATCTGTTCTTCATGCTGCTAGACGTGTGGGAGAGAAGTGTTCTCGGTCCTCTCAAGTCTGCGTAGCGGTCTGTCCGTTTGGACCGGCTGTGCTCTCCTGTCGAGTACCTGCAAAGAATAATTACCGTCCCGTCTGACTCGGCTGTGCTTTGTGTTGAGTGCTTGGTGTGGAAAACGTGTACTTCCGGTCTGCGTTGTGTAACCCTCGGTCGAGACTATTTACAGTCGACGTCTGGAACGTCGTCAAGGTCCTCGTCTTATCTCGACCTCCAGACAGCCGAGGACTCTGATACCAAACCGTGACGGCACACAAACCATGCATTTCTACCGCAGTGCTAAATCCCAAACGTTGCATGTTAACCTGGTAAAACAGAGTAAAAAGTGTAATTATTTGAACCGTAAACAGATCATTCCTGTCCTGGATGTACACTCTTAGTCTTGTCATCTTGTGCAAACAGCATATTTCATGTATGTTGACTTTGGAGCCTTTGTCCCAGCAGGTGATATTGCGTTTGGCTAAAGATCACAGACACACCTGAGGTCCTACTCGGCCATACCTCGACTCGACTCACATTTACTCTCATTGTCTGTCCCTTTCTTCAGATAACAGTGACCTAATAGCCTGTATGGTGGTCAGTAAAGATGGCGGCCAGGCCCAGAGGTTCCTCGCTGTCGACGTGTACCAGATGAGTCTGGTCGAACCAGAAACCAAGCGCCTCGGATGGGGTGTGGTCAAGTTTGCTGGCCTTCTGCAAGTAAGAGGAAAGGGGCATGTCCACATCGGTGTGTTTGTGCCAAAGAGTGAATCAGATTCGTTTGTGTTCCTCCTTTTTTATTCAGTTTGAACTATTTCCACTTCCCTCTATCTACTTTACAATCATGCTTTGTATTCATTTACTTTCTTAGTTTTTTTTTTTTACTGCCACCACTTTGTCCTTCCTGTTTCTCTTCTTCTCTCCTTTGTTCATCAGCTGTTGGTTGTTGCTGCCTGAGCCTTTCATATCGTTTTTCACCAGAGAAACACTAGAAATGTATCACCAGAGATCTTCCAGTAACGTGCTTCACTGTCACTTCTGGGTACTTTGACGAGTGTAATCATGTTTAGTCGTGCTGCGTCAGTATGGCCACAGATGAGATGAGTTGATAATCGTTTTTCTGAAGAAATTCTGAAAAATGAATTGCATAATAGATGCAGTATGCACAGCTGTTGAAATGGATATACAGTAGTGTAATTACAGTGTTTCCTGTGTATTTTGAATCCATATGACGTAAGCTTTTCTTCCCTTTTCTGCTTTATGAATGTGACTTTAACTATTGTTGGGGTCTGAACTTATGAATGCAGCTAAAGTTTATGTTCCATTCATCTGTCTCTCAACTCACTTTCCATGTCTTTGTCTTCCTGTTTCCTTCGGCATCTCTTGACGCTCGCCCCTGCTCTTTGTTCCCGCTCTCGACAGGACATGCAGGTGTCTGGCGTGGAGGACGACAGCCGAGCGTTGAACATCATCATCCATAAGCCCGGCTCCAACCCCCACGCCAAGCCCCTGCCCATCCTGCAGGCCAACTTCATCTTCGCCGACCACATCCGCTGCATCATCGCCAAGCAGAGGCTGGCCAAGGGTCGCATCCAGGCCCGACGCATGAAGATGCAGAGGATTGCTGGTGAGTAGACAGGAAGCCGTGAACGGATGGTCAGCATGACCTTTTCCTCACGGAGGCGGGAAGTGTTTCATTTGAGTGTTTGTTTGTTTTTAAAGAAATCACGTGAGATGTTAACCAGAAAACAACGAGTCAAAACAGAAGTACACAACACTGAAAACATAACAATGGAGAATCAAATCATCACGAATGTACCACACAGCTGAACAGCTCGCACAGCTTCCAGCTCATGTTTCACAAGGCTTCAACGTCAACCAAAGGATTTACCCCAATTAGAAGGAAATGTTATTTCAGAAAAATGACAAATCAATTAATTTGATGTCACTTTACTAAATGAAGAAGTGAAACTCCTCTCAACAGAAGTGACTGCTATTCTATTTATGAAGAGCTTCATGGTAACAGTCATTTCCCTGAATCAGTCCTTCCTCTCTCTTCATTCAATTCCAATTAATCAATGAATACACATGTTGAATGACTTCCTCCTCCAGGCCCTTTGTACTGTAAACACTGATGGATTTACCCGTCAGCCACTTACACTTCCCTTCCCGACGGTCTGGTTCTTTAGAAATACACACAGAAGTAATAGCAGAGTCAAGGAGGATGTGAACCCTGCCCAAATGACTGAACAGTCGCACATACAAAAACATTTCAAACTTACAATGACTCAAATCACAGTTTAAACAAATGCAGTGGACGGGATAGACAGGATGTCCGCTCAAAGTTTGATTTGAGTCCCAAAGGTTCACCTGCAGAGATGCTGTGTTCACATCCCTCTCACACTCTCCACTTCCTCTGCTTGCAGCTCTGTTGGACCTGCCCGTGCAGCCCAGCACATCAGAGGTGTTGGGTTTCAGTCAGACGGCCAACGCTTCACCCAGCGCCCTGCCGTT
The DNA here is from genome assembly GCA_028022725.1 of Lycodopsis pacificus. Lineage (NCBI taxonomy): Eukaryota > Metazoa > Chordata > Actinopteri > Perciformes > Zoarcidae > Lycodopsis > Lycodopsis pacificus. The sequence continues at coordinate 3,675,351 of CM051702.1, forward strand.
CCGATTCTACGAGCAGTCGAGGCGGTCGCCCAGCGACCCCACGGCAAATAGATCGGTCTTCGCCTCCGTGGATAAAGTACCAGGTGACGCACGGATAGCCGGGCTCCACTGCCTGCACGTACTGCTGTAGCCTACACACTTACCCAGAGATCCAGAACCTCATCCATCATGCTTCTTCCTCGGCTTTACATCTAGACATTGTAGACTCTTAACAAGATGCGTAGCAAACGCCACAAAACAATGGCACGGTCCACACACACACACACACACACACACACTGAATACTTAATGACAAATATGATCAATGATAGAGCAGAAGGTAATTCAACATATACTGAGAGATTTCCTTCAGATAGACTGGTGACAGCAGGAGGAGATGGGTTTGTGATTTGATCTTTAGCTGTGAGGAAACAAAGATTAGAGGCTTTGTGTAGAAACAAGACTCCTGACAATACACACTTGCTTCATTCATGCATTTCCATTGATGTTGCATACCATCGCTATAGTTTTACTTTAGTTTCACGTGTTGTAGCCTTGTCTGTTCGTGAGAATGACTCTTACTTGGAAACGTGCTCCTTTCTCTAATGTCAAGGTTCTGAAGTCCAGGCTTCGTCACAGTGAAAATGAAAGCTAGTCAATGGATTTATAGCCACTTAGGTCAGCTAAAGTCCACATGTTTCCATCTAAAGGGAAGTTTTTCTGATGAGTGTATTAATGTGCTGTGTGCTTTGGATGAATTGCAATAATATTTTAAGTTTATTTACATACATTTTAAGTTTATATCTTTCTCAGAATCAAACAAATTAAGGAAAACACAAATGAAACTGCATCTGCCACACAAGCCTCTGACTGTGGGTAGAATGACTGATGTGTGTGTGTGTGTGTATACTGTGTGCCACACAATCATTCAGACTCGATGTGGCGAGGGGAGGTCATTGTCCCAGCCATGGTAACGCATCTCTATGTCCCTGTGCGCCATCTCCAGGTTTTGCCGTGGCTCACTGTGTGTCGCAGCACAGTCCCTCGCCCCTCTCCTCCCCCTCGCCTCCCTCCAGTGGGAGTGGGAGCACAGGAAGATGCGACTCTGTCACTGCGAGCACTATATCGGCTCAGAGCCCCACAGGTAGCTCACACACACAGCACATCCACAAAATAAAGAGGCACACGGATCCTTGGACTGTGATGTAAATCAATCATTTTGGGAAAGTAAAATTCAACCGGCAAAAAGAAACAGAGTAGAATGCTCTTTACGGAGCTGAGGTGTGGTCAACACAGTGTATCTGCACTGTACAGCGCACACATGCGTCTTTTACACATGTAGAGCATTGGGTGTTACTATGGAACATATTTACACTCGCCACAAAGACCACAACAGCTTGCAGAGTGGTGTCAGTTGAGCTGTTGGTACAGAAGAAGTAGCTCAGGGGCCGAGGTCGTTTGTCACCAGAAAACTTGAAAAGGAATGTTGAAGAAGCATGTCGATGAGCAGGAGCAGTGAGTCTCCCCCAACGTGAGCTAAACCAAGCAAGCATCCAAATGATTGAAGTAGCATGAGTACAATATCTCTGACATCTCAGTCTATACATACTAATAAGCACACTAACCTCCCTGCTCAGAGGCCGTAGTTAAGCAAAGCTGTTTACACTTTCCTTGATCTCTTGACCGTAAAGCATCATCCGATGAACCCTCAGAACAAACGAGGATGTGTCATGTATACGCCTTCAAATGCATCACATATTGGACTGAAATGAATAGGCCCTGAACACGCGTGTGATTAATAATATTCCTGATGTCCAGGGCTCTGGTATTGAGCTCACTGGAATGACTGACTCACTACAAAGAGCCTGCGACCAAGCAGTCACAAAAACACGTATTTTTAGGGAGCACGGCGTCGTGAAAAGGTGGAAGGACACGGAGGGCTCATACGCGTCGGCAGTAGGCGTCTACATGTGTTGCTTCTCTGTGAATGCAAATCCCACATCTTACCCTCAGATTACCCGTTAAACTGGTTTACTCCTCAAGAGGATTTGGGTCATCTGTCACTCTCACCTGTACTCAAGTGAAGTGAAAGCAGAGCAGGTGACGGTGACGGTTGAGTACTGCGAGTGATTAGTTTGATCAAATGAAAAGGCTTCCTTATGATTGCGGGTTTTTAAGCTTTTCTATTTTTTTTTACAGAATTACATCAATATATTATTAAATGTTGCATATAAGCTGCTGAGAGTTGCTTGGACTCATCACGGTCAATAAACTCAGTCCGAAGTGTTCCACGTGTTCAGGCTCTGCTCTTTGGTACGGAGTGTGTTTGTAAAGATTAGTGCTGGGCAACGATTCAAATATTTAATCGCGATTAAACGCATGGATTTTTTGCGATTAATCGCATTGTTATGGCAAAGTTCAATAATGAATTATAAAGTAGTGTATTGCGCACTTTCATTTTAAAAGTACTGTTATATGAACAAAAGGGCAATAACATTTGGTTCACGAGATGCAGGCAGCATGTTTCATACTTAATGTGAATATAATTCATACTTTGTTGGCATCTTATTCTGAAAACCGGATGTTCGTCTGAAGAAACCGGATGTTGTCTCACGTTAATCTTTCCGCTAACTTTCAAAGTCCTTCGCTCGCTCCCGATCTGTCGTTTAAATGCGTTTACCGTGAGTTTCAGCATATAGGTGCACTAACATGTAAATGTCTGCCGAGTTGACCACGGAGATCTGAGTGTCTGCTGACTTTACCGCAGCGATGTCCAACTGACTGTAGGATGTTTGCTGGCTTTTATCCCACTGCTCTTGTCATCCTCTTGTTGTTATGTCTATGTATTGTCTCTTGTCCTTCAATTAAAAAAAAAAATAATTTGAATAATAAATTTATAAAATAAATTGTCGGCGTTAATTAATGAACGCGTTAACTTGCCCGGCACTAGTAAAGACGGGAAGTGTTTTCATGCACTGCCTCGTGCCTGAAAGTCTTCATGACCGCAGCTAATAAGTACCAAATGTACACGAGCACGTCGCAGAAGAAACATTTTCACTTTGACAAACGTAACGGTCTGAATCATTTCATCCACTCGTTGTTTTACACGCTCTCAGTGAACGGTCACCCTTCATCCAGTAGTTCGTTCTAACTTTGTACATCTGACATCGCTGACTGTAAACCGGTTTTGTTGATTCTTTCACACCGCACCCTTACACTCTAACAATGTAAGTATGCTTACGCAGTAGTTTACATTGTAGTTCATAGCTTATTCAAACCATGCTGCTGCTGCTGCTGCTGCTGCTGCTTGTTTCACGTTCACCGAGTCCACCCTGTTCCTCTTCTTCCTGCCTAGAAGCTTTCGGCACTGAAATCCTCCCCGTTAGAAGGGATCTGCTCATTCTTTACTCTGTAAACAATGAAAAGAAGAGGAGGGACTCGGTGAGCACACTGTGCTGTGTTACTCATCAGTCTGTCTGAATGCATGTGTGGTACCTGCGTACTGTAGATCTCTGTCGTAGCTACATGACCTGTCTGGCGATGTTCGTGTGTAAATCCCGGGGTTGTTGGGGTCCCACTGGTTGTTTCTTTGAATTACATTCAAAGTCTGAATAGTTCTGAATTCAGACTTTTACTCTTACGATGGTGCATTTACTGTGTTTTCTCTCACAGTGCATCTGAATGCAGGCGACACGCTTCACCCCTTTAGATCATCTCTTTGGACGTGTGTGTTTTTGAAGGCTTTGTTTCAGAGAAGCCACATCGTTTCACACCGGGGCCACAGTGACAATCCTTAGAAATGAGTCTTCCTCTGAGTTCACCTGCCTCTCTGTCTCCTCTAGATGACGGCACGTTGTTGGAGCACACCCCGCCCTCCCTCTCGGGCGGAGAGGGGGAAGGAGGAGGAGGTGGAGAAGTAACGCTAGTCTCCTCTGCTCCCTCGGCACCAGTCACAGGCCTCGCCCCGAGCCTCACCCCGGCGTCCCAGCCCAACATCTCCCTCCTCACGGACGGCGACGCGGAGGCGCTCAGCGTGGAGTCGCTCACGCTGCTGCCGCCCGCAGACTCGCCGCACCTGCACCCCTGTGCCAGCCACCTTCCCACAGCGCACTCCCTCCAGAGAGCAGGCGCCTCCATCGCGGGGGAGGGGCAGGGGCAGGGGCATAGGAAAGGTGAGCAAAGAGATGAGGAGGCGCTGCCAGAGGAAGAGGGGTCGCCCACAGACGAGACGGTAAAAGAGGAAACCACAACAGCAGAGTTGGTCACCCCCACTGACGAGGAACCCGAGGCAGAAGGTGAAGACGCTCCTCCAGAGATGAATAGAGACGACTCAGCAGAAACAGAGGATCCAGAGATGCACACTGACACACCAGACTCCCCTGAACTGGATTAAGAAACACACACACACAAAACCATGTTCACGCACTTCAACATATATCTCACACACGTAGGAGGACAGGGAGGTGTGATAGTTAAACAATCCAGCGTGACTGCGGCATGGTCTCATGTTGCGACCTGTAGATAGTGTGTGATGTGAATAGTTGGATTTTGGAGGCATCTCAATGTTTGTGTTTGCACATGAAGAGAGACTCTTTTCACTCGGAGAGGACGAATCACTGGGCGAATTTAAAAAAAAAAAAACAAACCAAGGCTTCAAGCACATTTGGGTTTCTGTTCACTTGAGTGTGTCCGGTTGTGTTTTTAGTGAGCGTGTGTGTAAAGACGCGCAACCAGCAACGTTTTTTACTCATTCTGACCGATTGTTCATCAGCTCAAAGAAACACACACACACCACATGCTGCTGTTCATCCACAGACTTTTTGTCGTATATTGGGTTCACCACTAATGTTTTGTGGTGTTGGTCACGTCTATGCTAACACACACGCTATACATACAGTCCACACTGAGTCAGCTGCACTTGCCTTTTAACCGCTGTCTGTCAGACCCGTTAGCAGTAACTGCCATTGTGTGTGTGTGTGTGTGTGTGTGTGTGTGTGTGTGTGTGTGTGTGTGTGTGTGGGGGGGGGGGGGGGGGGTGTGTGCGTGCGTGCGTGCGTGCGTGTGTGGGGGGGGTGTGCATGGGCTTGAATGACTCAAACACCGTGGTTGTGCGTGTTTTCTACATTTTGTTTAGCTCTCATTGTTCCAGGTGTAGAGTAACGATCCGTTCATTTCACATTTAATAACTGGTGACAATTAAAGAAACTTATTAAAATAGTGTGCAGCATCTTGAGCCGGGAGGAAACATCCATCAGACGTTGGCGTGGAGTGTTCCCTGATGGTAAACATCACAGCACACAGTGGGTTTCCACCGTAGTTGACGTTGATCTCTTGCGCTCACAGTTTAGTACGGGTTGCTTGAGTGCCGTGGAGCAAAGCATTGTTTGTTTTCAGATATGCAACAGTATTCAGCAAACCTTGACCTCGTTAGATTTGTTTTTTGTTTTCAACTTCTGCCTCGTATCATACTGTAGTTCAGAGCCTTCGGGGGGGGGGGGTGGGTGTGTGTGTGTGTGTGTGTGTGTCACAATCGGATTTGAAGGATCTGCATGGGGCTGAATAAGTGGTGCAGGAGTTATTCATAATGGATAGCAGGTCACTGAGTAGTAGTAGTAAATAATTCACAGAGTCTCGTGTTCAGCCTTAGTAACACAGGTGAGCTGCTGCTTTACTCAGTGAAGAGCTGAGTGTTGTTTGCTATGTTTAGTCACAGAGATAAAGAAGTGGATTTGCGTGACGAAATGAAACGCTGACGTCCTCATCGAGTGATGTCGTATAACTCTGAAAACACAACTTCTGTGTCTGCAGGTTGGCAACGCCGGGTTGAATGTGTGTGCCGGTTTCCCCCTCGGGCACTGACCTGAGCTCAGTCTTATTCTCATGTATCGCTCTCAACAAAAAGATCGGTGAACCATGAAATCCTCGTCTGGAAAAGCAACATGAACGTCTTGAGTTGCTGCTCTGAGGTCAGTGTGGAGGGGCGAACCTCCTCTAATCAGCTGAAGAAAGCTTTACTACTGCAATAATCTGAAGAGCTAACCAATGAGGGGAGAGATGAATGTAACGGACGACTTATCTCTGGTGTGTTATTTGGTGCAGAATGAGATCGTTGTGTTTTATCCTTCATTCATGACTTGATTTCTAAACCTTAGGAACAAAAGCAGCGTTTCTCTCCATCTCATCCGTTTTAATCCTCTTCTTTTCTGTTCCATGATCTTAACAGCTCAAGTCTTAACGCTCGATCATTCTCATTGTCTAACTCTGTACAGTCAACACGTTTATGAAGGAGGAATCTTTTAGTTTTTTCTCTCTCCATCTTGCTGCTGTAAATAGACGAATGATGGTGGTGATCACTGGCGTGCTGAAGAGGCTTGGCACAATTTGTAGAGCAGCTTCCGGTGGTGTGAAGGAACATGCCGCCATCTTTGAAGACAACATGGCGGCATGTACCCGGTAACCATTGGAACCCGCTATCCTGACGCGTCATGTCAAGCCTCCATTAAGTGTGTGTGTGTGTGTGTGTGTGTGTGTGTTTATATGCTCTGTAAATGCTTTTTTTGCTTTTAAACCTGTAATTATTGTTAATGAACTGAAACAGAGGAATAAATAAAGAACTGCAATAAATTATTCTACTTAACAACAGTGAGGCTGCTGCTTGAGTCGTGTTGAGACGTTTGTTTTCCACTCCACCCCCCCCCCCTCCCTCCCTCCCCCCCTCCCTCCCTGTCTTCACAGAATCACACTGGTAGTAACAGCAGATGTGTTTGAGCAAGGAAACCACAGGATAATTCTAGCAAGCTCAGGAACACACACACACACACACACACACCCCCCTGTATACTATCTCACTGAGTGTGTGTGTGAAGGTTTCCACTGATTGTTTTATGGCTATAGCTGTAAAACCATCCCTCCTCTAATCTGAAACTAAAGATAAAGATCCATCCTACCTTGCACCTCCACAACCAGATGTAAAGTTGTGTTTGGAAGTATAACAATATGTCTGTATTTGCGTCTGACCTGGATGTGTGTCCGCGTGAGAGTGTGTGAGAGAGAGAGATGGTGATGACGTTGCTTTTGCACTTTCTACCTTTGCGTCGTGTTGCTGTGACTACTGCAGGAGCCCTCAGTCAGCTTGTGGTCTGTAGGTGTTGCTTTTATCGCGGTTCCTCTCTTCAAGGAAGTCGGGTTATGTGTGCGTAAACATTTGACTGGGTTCCTGGTACTGCAGCTATAGTAGTGTGTGTGCGTGCGTGTGTCCTCTGTGCTTAACCACAGTCGCAGCATAGCATTGAAGTTGACTGTAGAGATCTTGTACAGTTTTGCTGCTCTGGTCCATAAGGAAGAGTTTAATGGCACGTCACAGTTCACCAAAGATTAATAACGTGTCCGTCTGCCTCTTCATGTTTCTTCATGTTTACCTCCGTCTAAGTCCTCCTAGCTTCTGATTGGTAGTTCGGTCCAGCCTTTTCTCATTCCCAGGGTGTCAAATACCACGACTCCAAGTAACTGCAATGTGAACCCATCCGTGGGATTATTAGACGCTTGTAGAGCTCTGGGTGTGAGAGATCGTAGTCTATAAGGCCAAAAGAGGGAGGGGAGACTGATGGCTCAAAGAAACAGGACTTCAAACCGAGTTATTTCTGACATTAAAGATATTTAACGCGTTTTCTGTTCTTAAATTACATTGTTGACATTTGACTTAGTTTAAGTAGTTATTTTAAGCCAAACATGGTGATTTCCCTAAACCTAAGTGTTTGTTTTTTTTTTGGTCTCACAAAGCGTCAGTATGTGACGTGTTGGAATAAGAACGTGTTGTTCGATCACGTGAGTTAGAAAGAAGGCAGCGTGCTCGTCGTTTATACATCCATGCTTGTGTCTCTGTACTAAAGTCAGCCAGCAGAACATAAGCTTGACTGGAAACTGAGGTAAAGGTAACCAGATGGTCTGGGGTCTTCTCATCAGCCGGCACAAAACCCTAATGAGACAGAACGTGTTAATTATTGAGAAATAAAGGTGCTGGTCGGACAGAGAAGGCTAGCTGTTTCCCTCTGTGGCCTCCTATTTATTGGACAGACATGAGCTTGCTATGAGTCTTCTCATCTAACTCTCCTCCAGAAAGTGTTGAACGTTGTTGCTGTCGGAAGGTTTAAAGAAGGACGTTGGGGAATTCCTTGGAGCCGTGATCTACAGCAGCTGTTAGAAGAACTTCCACATCCGCGCTGGGTTTCGTTGAAGCGTGTCTGGAAGCAGCCTCCCACATCACCATGTTGTGTTTAAAGAAAATAGACCTTTCCTGCTGCAAGCGACACATTGTTTGATTGTGTTTCTTTGTGTAAAGTTCGTCACTTTTGGTAAATCGGCGTCAAAGCCCATTCTTCTAATCTGATGACCAACGTTTCAAGCTGTCGTCATACCGGGAATTTTGGGATGTGTCTCAACCTGGTGACTAGAACTCAGGATGTTTGGTCTGAGGAAAGCCCAGCGAGGCGGCCTGGTGGGTTAACAGCTCATAACCTTTATTCTTAATCACGTCAAATGTCAAGCTCATAGTTTTGCCAGATCGTCTCCCTTTTATTCTCTTGTCACTTTTGCCCCATTTCATGCTTTTTTTTTTTTTTTTTTTTTCTCGAGGTGTCCGTTTTCAGTTGGTTTCTGTAGAAGGGTGTCTGTGTCCTTTAAAGGACGGAAAACTCCGAGTGGAGGGTTCCACCGAAATCAGCTGATAACACGATCACAGGACACCTCACTTCACGTTTCACTTCTCAAAATAGTCGGGAATGTCCTGAATACTGAGAAGCTATGAATGAAACCGCTGCGTATGAATCACTCGCCACCCCGCAGGAACACACCACTGCACGTTAAAGCTGTCATCTTTTCAAGGTAAAGCTTCGAAAAAGTGAGGATTGATAACATCTATAAGAATTAAGATCTCTCAATCATAGTGTTTATATCAGTGACTCATGTTTCACAGAATGGTGTGTGTGTGTGTGTGTGTGTGTTCCACCCCTGCTCAACCGCTTCCTCAAGCTAAGATAATTATATCCTCAAGCTTGTAGGGCTTTACTTGAATCAAGCTGTGAGTGTTATATTCGGTATGACTCAATATTGTGTGTGTTAGTGGCTGCGTTTGTCTAGACCCAAGAGAATAAAAAGAATTTAAAAACTCCCCATAAAGATCACAAAGCCTTATGGTAAGGTTTGGTCTGAGCGTTTGAGTTCGGGTTAGGTATCAGGAAGAGGTTAGTTGAAGGTATAACCTCAAGTTGGAAATGAGAAGTAGGCTACGCTGTCCGAAAAAGTGACGCATGCTCTCACAAATGCCATGAAACTGCTAAATTTGAGCAAATAATTCTGCTTTCTAAAGTTTTGTGCACACGTTCTGTAATACACGCTGTGCTTAACATTGACGTGACAGCCGTTTCAGCATTTTCATTTTTACCGATGCAAACTAGGGTGTCGTTTTAACAGATGTAAAACTTAAAGATGGTGGTTGAGAGCATTAATATAGAAAGAAAAATAGTCCTCAAGTCAGCTTCAGCTCCATCACCAACAAGGCTCAGCAGAGGATGGACTTGCTGAGGCAGCTGGAGAAGTTCTACCTGCCAAAGACAATGACGGTGCACTTCTACACCGCCATCGTTGAGTCCATCCTCTGCTCCTCCATCGCGGTCTGGTACGCTGCAGCCACCGCCAAGGACAAGGGCAGCCTGCAGCGCATCATTCGCTCTGCCGAGAGGGTGATCGGCTGCAATCTGCCGTCCCTCCAGGACTTCTTTGTCTCCAGGACTCTGAAGTGGGCAAGAACAGATTGCAGCCGACCCCTCTCGCCCTGGACACGAGCTGTCCGTGCCCCTTCCATCTGGCAGGAAGCTGCGGTCTATCAGTACCGCGCCGTCGCGACACATGAACAGTTTCTTCCTGCCTGCAGTTGGGCTCATTAACAAAGCCCGGGACTTCCACTGACTCGGATACGCGTGTCAGGAAAAAATAAAAACATGTTATTCTTGAAAAATATCTGAGAAGCATCGCCGTTCTTGTTCGGTGGTCTGATACTTCCGCCAGCTGGAGACTCCACATTTTAGATAACATTGAACAATCCATGCCTCCTTGATCTATGCTGCTGTTGAACTCTTCAACTTGTGGTTCAGACAAAAAGAAAGCGTCGTCAGTTTCTGCGGCACACAGCGTGGATGAACGCAATGGCTCTGTGTAAAAGGTGTGGTGCAAGGTTCCTGTCTGAACACCGTCACGCCCCTTCAACATAGCGGCGTCTCCAAAGACTAGATCAGTCTTCAGTGAAGCGCTCAGCTGGGCTTTGCTCCACCGACTGCATGTATAGTTTGTCAAACAAGAGTCGTACACTCAAACCAGGTAGACCCACCTGGATCGGTGTGGCCACACCCATTAAAGAACTTCTCAGTCAATAATGGCGGCACTTTGTTTAAAAAGCAGTCGTGTTTTAAACCTCTTCTTTAAGAGAATGTGCCTTTACCTACAGTATAAAGTGTAGTATTACTTTAATACAGTACTGCTTACATACACAACGGTTTTAGGTATGCGCTGCATACTTATAACGTTTATCATAACTCCAAAATAAAAACACGAAACTGTAACCCTGACCTTGATCTAACATGTCTCTGTCAAAACCACTAACCCCAAAAGAAATTTCCCACTTCCTCCTGAGGAAATTTTAATCTGCGCTGGCTCCCCACTATAGGTTAAAAGTACTACACACACACACACACACACACTCGTTATGTGTCACCTCTGCCCCTGTTTCTGGTAAGTGTGTGCGTTTCTAACCCCACCCACCTGTCACTGCACAGATGAATCACTGTGGTGACGATACTGTACGCTACCGCGTCGCACTTCCTGTCTGTCCGCATGGCCTATAGTCTGCGTGATTGTGTGTGTGTGTGTGTGTGTTTGTCCCGCCCTCTCTCACCAGCCCTACCCTCTCCCTGCAAATGACATGATTCGGGGAAGAGAAATACCACAGTCGAAAAAAAAGTTACTAAAAATCCAGCAAGGTTAGTTTAAATAAGTTTTATTTCAAATATAATATAAAATATATTTAAAAAAAAATATTCTTGCATATCTGACACACTCATGATCTGCCTGGCAGAGAGTAGGAGTAAGAGGCGGTAAGCCTCTACATACAGTACATTTAAACCAGACCTCATGGCTCCGGATACCGGCTGACGTCCTCTTCAGTATTTCACCACGGCGGCGGATTGAAAGGGACATCAGGTGGTATTTGAGCCATCGGCGCCGGCAAACATTCACGTGTGAAGTGTAAACATTCAACAACATTAGAGTATTACAAGTCTGCTACAAGTCCTACTGGTACCACAGCCCGCCGACGGCTTCAGCCGCCTCCAACAAGTCCACACCGTCGACGCTCTGAATGTCCTTCCACCATCCGCTTGTAAACGTGTCCGGGCCTCCGGGGGCCACAAAAAAAACCCTACAGTTCCCAGTGGAGCGGTCACAGTGGACCCCGCCGCTGTGGCGGCGCCGCCGTCGCGCGTGTAGATTTCCCTTAATGCGGCCTTTTCCAACTTCCCGTGCGTCCTCAAGACCAGAAGGCGCTCTGTCCGTGTGCAAGTTGTGTCTCTGGAGGTAATGTGTGTTGAAATGTCTCGCACTGTGCAACTGAAGACCCGTACTTGTCTTCTACGATACATTTTGCAGCTTTTCGGCACCATACAGGGAGATGCCGTTATGTGTAAACACTCCTGTTTTCTCGGTGAAAACTGGCTTCTTGAAATGAAGAATAATACGACAAGAACTTTGAATGGCAAGCTGGTCATAGTTTGTAAGGGAACTCCAACAGGAAGTCTTGGACAACGTGGGTGAGTGGCAGCTCCGGCACCCGGCTCCCTTCGCCACACAGCTCCATGATGCGCTTCCTGCACAGCTCCTGCAGCGTTGGCTCCCATCGCCTGTACGGGAACTTCAGGCTCTTCTTGGGAGAGTTGACGTAATGCTCCAAGAGGGCAAAGAGCGTCGGGAAGGAGCGCTCGTTGCCCGCCAGTGAGAACTTCTGCCGCTTGTAGTCGATGCGCACGCTGACCGGCCCGCTCTTGCCGTGGTAGGACAGCGTGAAGAAGACGTCCTTCTGCCGGCTGTCGCGGATGAGGAAGCTGCCCAGCGGGGCGTCCCGCAGCATGCGATGGGCCTCCTCCACTCCCAGAGGGCCCCAGTAGAAGGCGCTGCGCTCGAGCTTGGACGCCGTCTCTGTGATGATCTTGCAGTCCTCCTTGCAGGAGAAGGTGGGGAAGTGGGTCAGGTAGACGGAGGGGACGAACGCCGACCTCGGGTTCGGATCCGGGGCGGCCCGACGCTGAAGCTGATCCGACTCGGTGCGGCGAGGGCTGAGAGCGAGCTGCCCGGACAGCAGTGACGACTGGGACGACGACGATGACGAGGAGGAGGAGGAGGATGATGAGGCTGAAGAGCTGGACAACTGGGTCTTGTCATGGCCTTCCACTGTGCTGTCGGCTACCATCCTACAGGGGAGAGCGGCCCCAGACCCTCTCCCATCTCTAACCACCACACTGACATCCTGAGAGACGAGACAAGAAAGAGCACGTTATTATCTTCACTACAAACGTCCAGTCATGTGTTACTAGTTTCACAGCAGCAACTCAAGAGAACAGTTACGTCTTCATGTAGCACTATAAAGGTGGCAGTGAATGTCATTGTTCACAAGTACAACACACAACCTTTAGGCAATGGAGGCCATGTGTGGCTCTGATGCTCTAAAAAGACAAGTGTGTGTGTGTGTGTGTGTGTGTGTGTGTGTCTCTGAGTTTAGGTTAGAAATACAAGTTTCCATGAAGAGGTACTCTGTTTCATATGACTGGAGTCTGCGGTTAGGCCAAAATACAGTCAGCCACAGTCAGATTACTGTACACTGACTGGAGACACACACACACACACACAGTTTATGGGGCTTCTTGCTGTTTTTGCTTTCTCACTTCTACCGACAATGGCTGAAATCCCAGGTTGAAATCGAACTTTTTCAAGCCAATGATATAAAAGGCTACGCATGCAGGAAAATAAAGTAGTTTTTGTGGAGTTTTTTTGGGGACATGTGGTTTGTCATACTAGACGCTGGAGCCTGGACTCAGATGAATCTACAGGTGACGAACACCTGTAGATTCTCATCAGCGGAGTACAATCTACACCAGATGTTCCCAGAACTCTCCTCACATAACTGCCCTGTGTGCTGTTCACCTCCTGTGTGTCCACTGAATTAACGAACAACTTGTGCTACCAACAAACAAACAAAACATCCAGCGAAAGGCAATGATTAACAGGTGATGTAATTCTGGGGGATCTTTTTAGTCAGACAAAATTCAAATTATAATCATATTTCAGATTTTTTTTTATTTTTTATAAATCTTCAGAGCAAATGTTTTTGTTATTTCAGTGGCTGCATTGCCTCGTGAAGTTTTACTTTCCACAGCAAACATCTGGACAGTGAGAACCAAACACGAGTAAGAAGAGTGAAACACAGTTTTCACATTTCAATCACTTATTTGTTCCACAAGGCCCAGAAAGAAAACGCACACATGAATGCAAAAGCAAAAAAAAAAGAGGAAAAAAATAACTCCAGTTTGAAAAGTCTTACCGTTTTGTTCTAACAACAGCGGTTGTTTAATTAAAGATCCGTTAGTCTATAATCTCAGAGCGCGTGGAGATGAGTTGCTGTCTTGCAGGTAAATCCGTGACGCAGCGCGAGGTGGCGAGCAACGGTGAGTCTGACACCTCGAGAGCAACTGAGCCGTGATTTCCACCCGTCAGGGTTTAACTCTCGTGTGTGTTTGCGTGAATGCGTGTCCTCCCGTGATAAACACTCCTTTATACTCTCGTCAGCTCCGCCCGCTTCCACGAATAGACACGACTCTTTAGCGGCAGCCAGCCAGTTTCTCTGAAACGAAAGTGAAACTGATCTCGGCGCGGCCGCCCTCTGCTCTTTCAGTTCGTTTGAACGCGCTTGTTATTTGGAGAAAACCGCAAAAGCCACATGACAGTCGGACGTTACAGAAAGACACCGTGACAGATCCGAGTAATGGCAGCGTTCACTACACAAAGGGGTGCTGGTTTTTTGGGGTTTTTAGTGGCGTTGCATGAGCCTTCTTAAAGGCACAGTTCACCCCAAAAGACCTCGCTGTGGGCGGCTACATATGAAACGACTCACAACCAGCTTTGTGGATTATTGTAAGTAACTTGGTCCTGATTTCTGGAAATAGACATTACTGTTGAGTTTTATTAAAAGTGTTTTTTTTGGCACTTCGAGCACCACAAGCCGAGTGACATATAGTCCCCTTAAATTGGTGAAAAAGGCAGACATCTACATCCATCTCACAATTATGTAATTGTAATTATGTCATGTTGATTTTGAGCTGAACTGTGCCTTTAATATTTGGCTTTGTAGTCAGTCTCTCTCCGTCTGTGTGTCATAGAAATTGTTCTATTAATTCACTGCAAATGTACGGTTGTAATCCATATGTCATTTCAGAAGAGCACAGGATGTGCTCAGTGTATTTTTATCATTAGACATTACGTTAAATGTTCTTCACGTCCGTCATTAGTCTCAGTTGACCTTTCCAGAAGATGTGCAACATCAGGTGCATGTTTTACACATTTGGCCCCACAAGGTAAGTCCTGTTATCATAATGATCTCAGCAGTCAGAGAGCACTCGTGTGTAATATCAAGTCCCAAAAGAAGGAACATTCTGATCTTTAGGTTAAAAAGAAAAGAGGCAGTAGCGGACAAATCAGTTGACTCGAGCCTCGAGAGAAACCGAACCAGTGTCGCTGCGTCACTTCTTCATTTGTTGTTAATGGCTCTTCCACAGAAAGGTTTCTCTGGCCTCCACATTTGGGGTGATTCATCTCAGAAATGCTCATATTGTGACACCCTGACAGTCATTCCACTATTTAGACTTTCAACACCAAAGTCACATCAACACAGTTCCCCTTTGAATCACATTTTCTTATGTTATGTAGGATTAATGAGACGCAATTAACCCATCATGCAGCGGAGCATTTGTCCTATTCCTCTTTAGCTGTGGTCAAACGGTGGTTATGATGACCAGTGAGACTCAGAAGAGCGTTTCTAAGTAACAGCGGTTTCTCTTGAAGTACACTTCTCTGAATGTTTTTACAATCTCACTTTTACTTTATGATGTGTGCGTGTGCGTGCGTGTGGGGGCGTGTGTGTATGTAATTAGTGTTTCACGCCAAATGATTCATGTGTTCGGCATAGATCTGTTAAATAAGTACCATCATGTACAGTGAGGCCGTTCTAGATATACAGTACCTGCACATTAAAACATCACACGCTGCGTCAGCTCGTCCTAAAGAGCCTGTCAAATATCTGCATACACACACACACATAAATATGGGTATTACAGTTCAAGTAAATATAAACTTGTTTTTCAGAGAGAGTCAGATGAACTAATCTCCAAGTGGTCATGTTACAACAGAGCGAGGGAGGCAAACTGAAAGTTAAGGAAAGACTACAAGTCAGCTGGCATCTCTTCAGCAGACATCTCCAAAACTACGGAACTCACACCAAAACAGAAGTCAGTTGAGAAGTCAGTTGCTTAAAGGGGCAGAGACAGGGAGGCTGTGTGCAAGTCTCTGTTATGGTCAGTTTCATTTCATCAGGACTGGCCTGGCTCAACGAGCCCTCAGATCAGCCTGCTGGTTCCATTGAATGTGTTGGTGTTAATCATGCCCACTCTGCAGCGCTGACATAAACCTCCTGGGCTTAGTTCCAGTCTTGCAGCACTGATCTTCTTCATCAGGTGTTAAAATGTGTTTGCTCCTCACTCATTGTGGAAACAGGCCTGCAACCAGTTTTGTGGTCTTTAGGGGGGGGCAGCAAAGTCAGCAGGGAAAATGTTGGCACTGCACGCTCCTGCAAAACCGCGGACACGTTGAATGTGCACGATTGTGCATTCGGGCCGAGAGCAAGTGACGTAGTATACCGAGCCCTCTGTGGCTCCAGGAGGTAGCTGCACAGTGACGCCACTTAAGCCAGTTCGGACTGAAGACTACGAGTAAGAAAAGTAAAATCTGTCTGGATGTGTGGAGTCAGAAAGAAGGCAGCTCACCAGACCGCTGTGGCTCACACGTCACCTTATTTGCTTATAACTAGCTCGGGTGGCTTTGAGATTAATCCCTGCCGGTAATCAAATCTAATCAAATTTTTTCGTTTTGGATGTTGAACATTATGTTCCCAATGCAAAGTTGCAGCATGCAGACTACATTCAGACCAGTGCAGCGAGATATGATTCTAGTAGAGAGAGAGAGAGAGAGAGAGAGAGAAGGAGGGCTGGATCTCCAGCTCTCTGGCTGTCTCTGCTTAATCAGAAACACACACACACACACACACACACACACACTGCTCTCGCTGCACGTCTGTTTTGGATTTCTTTCGTGCATTGAAGACATAATTCTAAATCACTATCGTCTCATTCTGCACAATGCATTTTGTACCAGCGTGTGCATGTGCCTTGCGTGCTCGTTGGCACACGCAATCTGTTTGATTGCAGGTGTGCGTGTACTCCATGAGTTTCATTTCTGTGAAACAGGGAGAGAAGCAAGAGACTGAAACACAGCCAGCGTAACAGAGGCTTTGTTGTGTCTAATTACAGAGCCATGCAGACTACTGACAGTGTGTGTGTGCATGAATGAATGAATGCAGCGGTTCTACAGAAAATACACGCATGCATGCATATGTAAAAATGGACATTATTGCAGTTCAAATAATCTGGGATCAGTTTTAGTTTTGAAAAGCTATTTGTCGCTGCAGCCGCAGAGATGTATTGTAATAAAACTTATTGTTTCTTTCTTCTGC
The DNA here is from genome assembly GCA_028022725.1 of Lycodopsis pacificus. Classification (NCBI taxonomy): domain Eukaryota; kingdom Metazoa; phylum Chordata; class Actinopteri; order Perciformes; family Zoarcidae; genus Lycodopsis; species Lycodopsis pacificus. The sequence continues at coordinate 3,692,209 of CM051702.1, forward strand.
ACACACTTCATGGGAGCCTGCAGTGTGTGAGGGCCCCTCGATGCATGACAGATGGATGAAAAATGCAGAGAAGGGAAAATCAATTGTTTCTCGTCCTGCAGGAGCTCTTAGTATTAAACCATATGAGTCTGCATGCTTGGAAGATCCTGAGACACGACTACTGATTATCAGCAGATGAAAAAGGTCTCAGCACATTCTGGAGGTTTCTGCAGGTGCAAGCTGTTGTTTTTCACTTTCAGATTTCTGGGATCTGCTGAGATACGTGCTGGTAACTAGTTAAGTTTCATTCTTCCAAATTATTGTCGACCTGCAGTTTTCAGCGAGCAAAAGTGTGTCACACTGCAAAGACAGCCGTTAGAGGATGAACAGGACCTGTGTGCCTGTGGGTGTGTCCTCATTTGTGTCGAGTAAAATGAAACTGTTGCATCCCAGAGGCGCTCTGTTCACAGCGTGTCCCTGTCTCACTCCACCAGCCCACAGAGGAACATCTGCACTTCCTTGTCTGGGAACAGGAACTTCCTTCAAAGCTTAAACTCTATTTGTTCTTCTTCTTTGGCCGTGGCCAACATTTGCATGGTGACCAGCATGCGGACATCAGGCCTTGCACCATAGCAGAATGCACTTTCAACATGAGGACAATCCGAAAATAATGAAAATGTACATTAGCTTCTTGTCCTCTGGCTTACGCTTTCAGTTTGCTTTACTTTCATTTATGTGTAATCATTGATAATGGTTACTGGTGATTACAGCGTCAACAATAGGCTTGAATGATGGTTACAGTAAACGGTTATCTTCTTGTAAACACGTCTGTTATGTAGTGCATGTCATGGCAGTAGCAGCTTATCTTGCATGGTGCACTAAACCTTAAACTAAAACTTATCTTTAGGTGCTGTAAAACCTTTATGGTGTGTGTGTGCGTGTGTGTGTGTGTGTGCGCGTGTGTGTGCGCGTGCGTGCGTGTGTGTTCTACAGTTTCATTTTGTGTGGCTTATCATCACAAACCAGTCTTTGGTCTAAGATGAGCTTTACAAGAAGACAGAAGGTGCGAGAGGAAGAAAATAGAAGCAAGACGACAATTAGAATAATTAAACACATTCATGATTATGTATGATGCTTCATTAAAAACAAGACTAGGGGAGTTTGTTGAAGAAGGTGTGACATGTCTCCTCGTGTTCTCGAAGATTGTGTTTTTTTTAGATGCTTTTTGTGAAAAACCCCAGTATTATTGTTGTAAGTGAATCTTCTTTGGCATCCACTTTTTTTTCGGTTGTCGCCAATCATAGTGAAACCTCATATAATAGTTAATTATTACACCTTTTGGCATGTCCCGGCCTCTTTGGCCAGTAGTCCAAAACGTCACTCTGACCTGCAGATAAAACACCTGAATGTGAAACAAAGCCAGCAATGTCACCATGGCGAGGCTGTTAGAAGGAAATGTATGAAAGGTTTTTATCTGTAACTGGTTCTCCTGAGGAGGACAAGCTGAAGAACCCTTTATGGTTCCAGTGGGCTTCATTTCTAAGAGTGTATGTAAGAGTCGGTCAGAGGGAAGACGAGAACCAGCAGGCCTCTGCGGCGCCTGGTGAACTTCCAATGCAGTAAATCTGATCCAGTAGTTCCTGTATTCATCTGTCAAAACACGATTGAGTTGGGATGAAAGTGGAAGTAGAGCTGCAGGGAAATGAGAAGCTGCTTTTCACTGAATCCCTCCTGATTATCGTAAGGAGGTAGAATTGCACTGGGACATTTGTTACTTTCTCATTCACTGTGTGGGGAAACACAGAGAAATCAGCTCATATCTGATGTGCAATCTTGATCAGGCATAATAAGTTACCTTTGAGCCAAAGGTAATTCTGCTGAATGTGAAAGCAGAATGTCTTCCATGAAGTTTTGATGCTGATGGGAAACGCTGCAGCATTTCTACATTTTATTGCCAGACAATAAAATCCCGAAGGCTTCAACCGTTTCCAGAGCTGCTGGATGTTAAACAACTTCATGGAATTAGGCTCAGAAAATGCACGTTAAATGTTAGTGGGGGGAAAAAACCCTCTAAAAATCTTCTGAATCTGTGGTTTGGTCTTCAGTGTGTTGTGAAACGACAAACTCCTACAGAGTACATTCTCAAAGTAGTTTTTTCTATTCCCTTCTCTCCCCAGAATGGCTGCACAGAGCTCCATGTATTCTAGTTATTTAGCTGCTCGTCCCCCAGTCACATGTCAGGAACTGAAGTGCCTTTGTGTCCCGCGTGCTCTGTCAGAACAATGCCGAGTCAGTGATTTAAACTTGCTCTTTCCCAAAAGTGGGCCGCAGAAACATCTCTGGAAACGATTCATTGTGCAGGAGAACCCGCCCTTCTGTTGAAATACAAAATGCCGTTCAGCAAGTGAAAGAGTTTACAGTGATCCGGTATGAGCTCTCCCATCACGACGCGGAGCTTCTGATGTCTTCTGGGGAACTGTGCGGGAGAAGAGATTTATTTCTCACTAATGTGCTGCCCACACTGTGCCAGCAAAATGCATCGGTTTGCTGCCAAGGTCCATGGATGTCTGTTGATTGATCGGTTGATGTCAGAATCTCATTACTGAGTGCTGTACTTAAGTAAGGCGGGCAGGCACATGAAACGGCCTTGGAACTGGCAGAGAAAAGTAAATATTGCAGAGTGAAGAGCTCTGGGCCTGTTGCTTGAAGAGGAGCCAAAGGCACTGCGTAAGGTTTTAAACCTCAGAGAACGCCTCCGAAGGAAAGCTGCGTCTCATGCTGTCGATGGCACTTCAATTATGCAACTCGTTGCAGCATTTCAGGACTTTTAAAACTGCGCTGAGAGTTAATATAGAGAACATTAATCATGTGAGATTCAGGAACAATGTCCTGAAAGTGTCGCTTTTGCCTTTTTGTTTTCTAAGACCATTGTGGAGTAAGTGTTAAGATCTTTACCCAACAGTAAAAACAGAAAAGGGAAACTCAACCAGCGCTGTGTCGTTGCAGTGAGTGTGGCCGGTGTGTACAAATGAACAATGTTGGGCTTCCCTCCGTCGTACCGAAGCCCGGAGCTCTTCCCTCAGCTGCTGCTCATTTGCCGCCAACTAAACCAGATTACGCAAAAAGCAGCATTTAGCTAGACTATCATGAGAAGAAAATCAAGATGAAAAAGCCACTTCGCAGAATCAAACCATTAAATCATCTTCATTTAGATTAAATATAATTTAGACGGAGTTTGGCATCTTTATTTTTCATTTAAATGTTGAAGTCAGATCACCCCAAAATCAAAAACACACGTTTTTATTTGTAAATCGAGATTGTTTTGGTGTGAGTTCCGTAGTTTTGGAGATGTCTGCTGAAGAGATGAACAGGCAGTGACTCTCTACATGTTTAGTATTTAATACATTTTAGGGTCAAATTGAGTTCAGAAAAGTAACTATTAACTGTTAGGTACACTAGATGTGCATGTATGTGCTCAGTGTGCTGTGCTTTGGGATCATAAACTACACTCAAAATGACTGCTCACATTTTTTGACAATGCATGACACCATCCCTGCCGTCATGCTGTCTGCGACCTCAGATAATAACCTCGGCAGGCTAACCTGAGTCATGCAGTGCAATGATGAATGCCCATCTGTTGCCACAACATACCTAAGTGGTTAATCATATCATGAGGAAACTCTCCTTAACTCTGGAACGTTATCTCAGCAACAATTGACCGGTCTGAGCGTTCCATTCCATTTGGCCTCTCCCGTGTATTTAAAGCAAAGCCTCTGGGTGCTCCCTGGTTCTTGGTCAAGTTTCCTACTGGAGTATTAAGAGAGTATTCACCCAGCCAAGGGTCCTCTGTAATGCCGGTCAACTCCTGCAGTTCCTCCAACACTGTTCGGGTCCATCCTTAATGTAATAATGTGATCTGGTGTGTTCAGCTCACAACAACAGTATATTAGTACATTTTGTCTTTGTGAGGAAAGAGGAAATGCAGCGTTGTTTGACTCTGAGGCCTAAATCCAGTCTTCATGATATCCCAGTCATGTTTCTGACACTCTTGGCACTTAGTACAACCGAGACAAAAGGTGACAATGAACTTTCATCGACTTGAAACACTGTGAGAGAGTTAAAGTTAAAGTCAGTCGAAAACACAAACAACTCCCAAACTTCACAACGCCGTGGTAGTCACACTGTCGCCCCGCCCTAAAGGACACCCCACTTTATCGTCTAGTTTACTTTAAAATGGACCATCATGTACTAAATGAACATCATGCTGTATTGAAGAAGACTTGAAACTAGAGATTGAGACATAAACTCATGTTTGCAATGTTTACTGAGGTAATAAATCAAGAGAGAAGTAGAGTCATTCTCTCATAGACTTCTATACAACCAGAGGAGTCGCCCCCTGGTGGTTAATGAGTAAAACATGCATGTAGGTTTAAGGCACTTCCACATTGGCTTCATTTTTAAATCCGGAGTTTGCCGTCTGGCTGGTTCCGTTGGCAACACTGCTGTGTTCATTCAAACGTTGGCCTCGTGCCCTGCTTCTATACACTAGACACACAAGCCTCCAGATCCCAAATTGTTATTTATACATGCTGTATGTGCACACAGCTGTTCATCTACTCGGCGTCTACAAGTCTGCTGATACGAGGTCCGCGCAGATTCACTTTTGGTTTGAGAGTTTAGTCGCTCTTTCCAAAGCTCACTTTGACAAAAGCACAATGTGTGAGGCTGAGCTGGAGCTCTGAAGCTGCAAATTCACTTTCACCGGCTCAGCCGTGTCTTTGGTAACCATCTGCTGGAGTGGCTGGAATCCAGGGAGGTGTCAAAGACGAGCACATCGTCAGAGTGAAACTGAAAGCCAAGATTAGAGGTCTTCAGACTGTTGAGATGAGGGTCTGAGACCTGTTGACCTGTAGATCCCTCCTGTCCCTCCTATTTCTATGGAAAGAGGCCACAGTTGAAGAAACTAGATTGATGGAGGGAGGAGTGCAGAGAATAACTGGATGTCAACACCCAAATAGATGCATGCACACTCTCAAGCTACTCAAGCTACTATTCAAGCTACTACTGCACACACACGCACACACACAGACACACACACACAAAAGCACGCACACACACACACACAGGATTTTATTGTTATTGCGTAAGTGCATACTCAAGCCTTGCGTTATTGTGTGTCTGCACGCTGTAAAGTGTGTTTGTGTGCAAAGACTATAAATAGTTAACAGCATATTTGTGTGTGCTGTCTTCAAATTGTTGTCTTTGTCCATGTCAGCGGCCGCACTGTGATAGAAATGCTCCGTTTACTAAGAACCCGAAAGTGAAAGTGATGCTCTGTGTGGTAGCATGGCAACAGATGATGCAGCTGAGCCTTTACAACCCTGATTGGCTCATGCTGCCTTGAGGAGCCGTAGTTAAAGTAAGATAAGATAAGATAATCCTTTATTAGTCCCTCAGTAAGGAAATTACAGGATTACAGCAGCATTGCTCGCAAGTAATAGAATGAAGATAAAAAATCAAGTAGTATAAATACAGTAAACAGTAAACAGTAGTAAAAAATATGACGGTAAAGAAGAATACAAAATATACCAGTATATACAGACGGAGTAAAATGTAAGGTAATACTTAAACGTATTGGATATTGCACGGGATTGCACGGATTAGATATTGCACCAGGTGAATGAATTAAAGTGTTCAGAGTGTTCATATTCATGTTAAAGTGAATTAAAGTGTTCAGAAGTGTTCAAGTGTTCATGTTCAAGTCAAATGTTCGTGTTCAAAGTGTTAGTTAGTGGTCTCCCGAGAGAGGGAGTGAACAATTAACAGATTGGACTTGATAATAAATGATTTAGAGCAACTATTGACGGTGTGACGTAAGCCCGACTATAGTTGCTTCTTGATCTCTTCTTCCTGGAATCACAAAAAAGGAAAAGGTATGTCAGGGTTCTTGGAAAAGTTTTCTTGGAACCAGCATTCAGCAGAAACACGAAAGAGAAGGCTCATCTGACAAGTTGATGTGTGTGTGTGTGTGTGTGTGTGTGTGTGTGTGTGTGTGTGTGTGTGTGTGTGTGTGTGTGTGTGTGTGTGTGTGTGTGTGTGTGTGTGTGTGTGTGTGTGTGTGTGTGCTACAGCCCCTGCCGTAAGCAGTAATCATGAAATAAATGAAATAATAACATATCATATTGAGATGAATAAATAAAGAGTGAGGCATGTAGAGTAAAGCAGTCCTTTGTTTATTCCTTGCTGACGTCAATGTGATATCCTGCTCACGCAGAACACTGACACTGACCCCTTCTCTTTCTGCCTCGCTTTGTTTGAATGTAACTTGATACACCGACATGATAGCTGACACTGTTCTTCACTGTCCTGCAGGCACATGGATGCAAACACACCAGCACGCAGTCCGGCTGCGTGCTGGTGTGTTTGCATCCATGTGCCTGCAGTCCTTTCTTTGTCAGTGACTCACTCTCTCGCAGGAGTTCATCTGGAATCGCTCCACAGACTTTCAATAGAAAACAAGGCCGTGCACGGGAGAGAACACACCTGCGGTTTGCCGTCTTTGTTCCAAACCGCTGTAGAAAGCAACTTGCACGCAGCTTGTTTATTTGGTTTGGTAACTGTCATCGCGCTGCCACGATTCATATTTAATGGTCTTTTGCTCCGAATGAGAAAGACGAGAGAAGAAGGCCAGCTGTTTGTTTTCAGTTCAATGAGTCATGTGCTATCTGCTGACTATGGCGGCCTGGACGTGGGCAGCAGAAAGGGTTTGATTCCTCTATGATTTCAAAACATTTGCATCATTTCATTGTGTTGTTTTTTGACTTATATAACTTCTAAGAAGGGTTATATGTCTAATGGACACATTTCTACACTTTTCCTCTCCCGTTCCTGGATTAACTTCCTGCAGCACTCTGATGGAAACCGTGACAATGTAGACGGAACTGCACTCTGCTGCTCAGAAACATGCTCACCATTAAACGTTCATACCGTTTGAGAGAAACAAGCACGTTCCACCTCATCCCGAACATCTAAACCACAAAACCAGGATACTCTGTGTGCAGGATTTAAGGATAATTTATTGCCGTTATGCAACACAGGGTTGCACAACAAAATGCAGTTGTTGCCCATTTGCTACACAAGAGGAACACGACAAAACAAAACCAGTGCTGCATTCCTGTAGTGCCATCTGTTTTTTATTTGCATCAGTATTAATGTAAACAACAGCAACTATAGAATTCTCTGGGCAGATCATATGGATTCCACGTCAGGGAAACATTGTGCGCTTTTTCTACATTTCAGATCCTCTACTGCTGCTATTTTAGCGAGTTATCTTTTGAGGTAACTGTCAGCTGTATGTTGCAGCGTCCATATCTTGGCTCCGACTTACAGGAACACACACGGCTTACCGTACACGCTCAATAATCATGATTCTGATCTTTCCACTAAACACTGTCAGTCATAAGCTTACCGTCGATAGACACACACACACAAACCCACACACTACATACGCCCACACGCACACACACACACACACACACACACACACACACACACACACACACACACACACCACAGCTCTGTGGTCGACCCCCTTTTTTCGTACTGACTCAGTTTTATGAAGTCATGTGACCTCTTATCATCTTGGTCGTACTTGGTGTGATTATAACCCAGACGAGCGTGTCAGTACGGACGTGTGTGTGTGTGTGTGCGTGTGTGTGTGTGTGCATGTATACCGTGACCTGTTTACAAAAACACACACGTCTGCATATACACACTTGTTTTTAGGTCCTTCTGCACATTTCAAGCCTCATACAATCCTACGTTGTGGCAACAGTATCTACATCGAAGCGATAACAGCTGTTCCCCATGATGCAGTCATCTTTATTTCAAAGAAATGAAATGATGAAATGAAAGTGATGTCACTGTTATTAAACAAAATTAGGAAATAGTTACTGTTACTAAAACAATGACTGCTTATTGGTGGTCAAATACTTGCTGCCCATGTTTGTCTAGACTGTAAACTGTGTGTGTGTGTGTGTGTGTGTGTGTGTGTGTGTGTGTGTGTTTGGCTGTTTAAGAGGGAAGTGGCACTTCTCTATGATATTTAAACATTTCAGAAGAAGAGGATCTATGTAAGCCATTTACAGTAATTCAACACGGAGACACATAAACAGAACTTTGATTTAACCCATAAGAACCCAAACTAATTTCCCCTTAAAGGAGAATTATAGGGAATAAAAAAAACCTTTTCTAAATACATACTGCCTGGAGTCAAAGAGCTGAAATGTTACATGTATGTCACGATGGCCTTTAATATAAATGTATTGCTCATTTGAAAATCACTCAACCTGGCCTTTGTTTAAGTTGTGCCTTTCTATTCGCATTTCCACAACACATATCAAAATTATAACTTTTCAGATTTAACCAAAAGATATTTGTTTTACAAGACCAACATGTCTTCTCCTTGGATGATCTTCAGTGCATCCTGAACGCTGTATCGTGCATTCTAATCCATACTGAGGAAAGAAATATTGAAATGACTTTGAAATAGGACCAACATAGGATATAACTGTAGTTAAATCTTGTTTGTTTGTATTTACTGTAATGCAAACATGCTTTCATAATACATATTACTAATAATTGAATCAATTTGACATCAGTTATGTTTATATTTGTTTAAATGTCTTTTGAATTGAACAACGGAACATATTTTAATTCAAAATAATTGACTCAGCTAAATCAATTAAGCAGCTCATTACTATTTTTCTTATTGTGACAAATGCGTCACATTGTTTTTTCTGAGACGACTATAAGGTTAAAACCCCGATGTGACGTATCTGTCACAGCAATATTTTGATAACTTTTTATTTATAAATGAGGTTGAATCTTGCCTTTAGCAACAGAAACAAGCTTTTTAAATAGTTCTGGAAGTGATGTCATGGGTACCCAAATGAACTCACTGTCACGTGACCTCACCAGGATGCTCAGTATGTGTCACCTAAAGATAAAACTGTATGAGGAATTGAAATAACCTGGAACATTCCAGGATAGTTAAATTCTCTGTGACCACTGTGTCACCGCGGCTTCTTCTACGGAAATGTTAGACTCTGAAGAATGCTCGTTTGGATTTGGTCAGTTGATGAAGTTCACAAAGAGCGTGTGGTGACAGAAAGGCCACGGATCATTTAGCACCGACAGTGAGCTCGTCCGTGAGATTAAAGCCTGGATTACCTAACAGTGCACTGCCGTATTACTCAACACAAAGATATGAGGATGGGGCCGGGCTACAATAACACAACTGCTAATGATAGTGAACTTTATCCATTTAACAAAACCAGTTACACAAGTTGACCGTCATCTTCACGCCCTGTCTCAGGCTGGGAAAGACTCACAAATGGGCCTACAAAGGAAAAGCACAGATGTAAGTGAATGAATTGATGACGGCTGAATTCCATTTAGCTGCTCCAGTTTCCGGTTGGGTCCCGGTGTCGCTCGTTGTCACACTGCAATGACTTACTGGTGCACTTGTCCAGAGGGGAGCCGTCGTTAGTAACACCTGTGTTCTCCTCTCTCAGATAAGGGAACATGTCTGCTCGAAGAGATAGATGTTCAAGGATCGAAAACCACCAAGAAACCTTTGTTTCTGAGCGGTAGGTGAGAATATCGACACCACTCTCAGATAGAGTTGGAGCCAACGGGCAGTTAGCTTAGCATAGCACAAAGACTGGAAACAGGGGGAAACAGCTAGCCTGGTTCTTTCCGAAGCTGACAAAATCTACCCACCAGCGCCTCCAAAGATCACTTATTAACACAACCGTTTCTGTTTAAGTTGTACAAAAAAAAT